>JAODTK010003976.1:192500-317659 GCA_026419785.1 Sclerodactyla briareus | reverse complement strand
TGATAAGTGTTCAGACCCTCCCCCCATATGATAAAATAAACACATTTATGCTAATTTTCCAAGGTTGTCGGATTTTCATTAAAAAAAAAAAACTGTGGAGTGGTCGCAATGGTCCCCGAGAAATTGAAAACTGAAGTCGGGGTCACTGAGGGTCATTCAATGTATCTAATATGCATGATTAGAATTTTTGAAAGTCCGATGGATTCCCACACGTGTGTAGTGGTAGTGAAAATTAGAAACCACCGATCGCGAAACCAGGGGAGACACTTTTTGGCCATCGCCTTGATGTATTACACTTTCGGAATAAGTGTATTCGTTTTCTGTGTTCTATATGTAGTATATAAATTCCAACATAGGTATTACTGCTAATATAAAAGATTACTTACTTTATGATATATATATTATATATATATATATATCTATATATATCTATAATATTATATATATATATTATATATATATATATAATATATATATATATATATATGATATTATATATAATATATAATATATATTGATAGCCATATGTAGCCTAAGCTATCAAGCGACATTATCCTGAGATTTTTTTTTCACGAAAATGGTTAGTCAGGATGGGTACGTGAGCTAAGAACACACTAGGGGGGGCATTCGGCCATCTGGGGGTTTGTCAAGTCAATTCATGTCATGTCCATTTTCTTGCCACGCTAAGCGCAAACCGATGGTGGCGGTCCCGGTAGATAGTAACAACGTTGATTCGAACCCCCTTGCCAAAAATCCCTGCGTAAGGGCCTGCTATTTCTCATTTATTTGGAGCAAATGTTGAAATTAATACCGTTCTATTTATTTATTTATATAGTTTAATTATTTAATTATATCCTTGCATTTCATGGAGCCCCTAAGATCATGGGGTATAACGATGGCGGCCAGTCATTAGTCACAACCAACATTACATTTTTATAACCACTCACAGTGACGAATTGCATTTCAAAAATTCGACAAGGCTGTTCAGGACAGGTGTTACAAAAGTGATATCGGTCTTGAGCAAGGAAATCCCTTAACAACGTTATGTTCTGTTCTTTAGAGGGATTCGTTCAGGACAGATGACGGACGGTTTAGGTGGACCAGATAGAGACGAATGGTGGACTGGGGATAGGATGCGGTAGTATGGTTTCTAGGTGCGAGTCGTGGTATATTGAAAATATCATTGCATATTGAAAATATTGTGCCACACGATCCAGCAAGCGTTCTTAACTTTCAATACAACTTGAGTCCTGTATTCATTCATGCATTATTCATTCATTCATCATTCATATTCTACATTAATTTCTTCATATTCAAGTATCCTTTCTCATTTATTCAAGCATTATCCATTGATATTATTTCTGTGTCCGGTGCTTCAACTTTGAACGTCGCACTGATATTAAACGATCAGACTGTCCCCAACGTGACTAGGAAATCCTCAGTACATTTTCTGGATTCTTGTGTATACGGAATACAAACTGAAATGTAACGTTCAGAGGATTAAGTTGGTAGTGTGAGGGAATATTAGATTGGCTAGTGGTGATTTACTTGTGGCCTCCAGATACAGATCGGAAAAAGAATAGGAATTGAGAAACATCGCCAGTCATCTACGTCACAACAAATGAATGCAATCTATGCCTGAAACAGAGAAAAAAGTAGAAAAAGTTCAATGAAATCGATGAGAAGCTAGGAGAAAGGTGAAGTCGGAACCAGAGCGATAACAAAACAAAATCAACCATCGATCAGATGCTCGAAGGGTTTGCTATTCCCGAGGCGGTCAATCATACCCAATCTCGTTCAAAACGGAAACGAGTCCCAATTAAGAATGATGCAGGCAATAAGGAATAATTGAACTCGTTCGCTACCGAACAGACAATGAGGGAGCGAAGAAAGGATAACCACATAGCTGAGTATCTGTTAAAAGTAACTCGATCGCGTGAACCGTTTAGTTAGAGTCATGCCTCTCGAATTTTTGTCCGATTTTCCGGTTTTCTGTCATCCACAAAGACTTACACACCGCTTTGGGACCATAACTCAAATCGTAGATTTTCCTAAGGAATATCCAGGGTTGCGCTTCAGCCGATTCCTGAAGAAGATGTGGTGAATACGCTCAAAAAATGTGGCAATGTGTTCTACTCAGCATAGGTAATATTATATTCAGTTCGAGTAAAATGTGTATGAATCCTGTACCAAGCTATATCAGGAAACGGACCGGACGTCCGGAAAGTGCGAATTTTCATACTTTTCAACTCAGCACTCGCAGTCCTTCTTTACCAGCACAATTAACTATTGGAACGCCATTACCGGAAATACCCATCAACGTGAACACTCCAGGCCATCAAAGAAACTGGGTCCTCAGTAACAACTTGTTCAGATTCTGCTCAGTGGCACACTGCCCTCGCCATATAGATAACAGTTGTATCTCTCGAAGAAGCGTTCCGGGGGAGGAACTACAAGCATGGTATCCTGAAGGAAAGAAGAATACGAGAACATTGTGGATAGGATGTTTCTACGCGAGCGAATGATTAAAATCAGTGAGAGTGTTACAGTGTCTGTTTGGACGGTGCTGAGAGGGGGAGAGTAAGCCAGGAAAGTGTGTGGCGCGTGTGTGTGTGTGTGTGTGTGTTGTGTGTGTGTGTGTGTGGTGGTGTGTGTGTATGTTGAGTGGGAGATGGGAGAGACTTAAATGTATTAGGCTATATAAAAGATAAGTACAGGGAAGTAATGGCAAATGCTACTTGAATGAATCTTGTCAACGTAATTTTTTTCCCATGGTCTACAGTAAAAATAATGCGCTCTCAGAACGGACTGGGCCGTTGATGAGCTTGTTTTTGGCTTCCGGAAACCTGTATAATTCAAATCACACCAATCGCCTACTGAGTGGTGTCGACCTAGAGGTATAACAAGGACGCCTAGTCACTTGTGATTACAGCAATGTTCCTTACTTTTTGCCTTGAAAACCTCCTACTACGTTAGAAAGACCAATTATTGTTGTATATCCGTGTGATTGATGCGAATCACTCTAACTCCCGGAAAAAAATGACCTGGGATTCACTGATATTACAGTTAACCATAGGTATACAATTCGTTCATATTGGGCATATTCAGAGGATCTGGCGTGATTTATGCAAATTAACCATTGATTAAGCGCAAAATGTCCATCCCATTAAGGATCTCACACCTTCCCTGAGTCTGGACCATTTCGCATGTACTTCATGAATTTGGGTGACGAATGACAGCGAACGGAGATCAATTAATTATGAATTATTAACTGCCGGAGTTTGTCTCACCCCGCGTAATATACGGGTGAACCAGGACGGGATTGTTGCTGCCTCTCATCGGATGTATATCTATCGAGTAGTTTTTCCAGCGTTCATCAGTCGTTCGAAAATTCCCACCGACTCCTTGTTCAGCCGGAAGACCAGGATGTTCCTACTGCCCGCGTCTTCGTCGTTACCTTAGAATTGCCTACCCCATGTGTATCTGATAAACTATCAACCAACACAGGTACGGTTTATTTCGTTAGAATAGGGAATATTCAAGACTTCCGTGTCTTGAACACAAACGACACCCCTCTGATGAGGGCCGAAACCCACCCCGACTTGTTTAGCTATACATGTACGATAGCCAAGGGCATTCATCCTTTCGCGGGAAGTGGCCGTGGCTTGCCCCGGTGACTATGGACCCCGTAGGTGTCAAACATATGCACCGAGACCTCCCTGAAGCCAGCCTGAGATGTACGTACGAGTGCGCTTCGGTATATCCAGTCAGCCACCTAATAAGGGAAAGGGCTGGCCACACTATAACGATATCGGGTCGTGTAACGATCCGATATTTATTGGTTCAGGCCGATAAATACCGGGCCTATTAATATGACGGTGGAACACACTCCTGCCACATGGAATGGGACGTGATTCGCTATTTGCCAAAACCATTCCAATGGAAAAGCCCTCCCGGCGTTTTGATAATCATAATATTCCTTTTATCGTTGAGCTCAACAATTATCGACGATCTCTCTTACCATTTTTCGATATGACGTCATTTAGTGGATAGTTTTTTTCGAGAACTTTCGATCTTGAGGAAGGTATTGTAATAACTTGTCTATATTCATTGGACAATTGTTACACCAAACCCTTCTCCTTGCCGGTCGCCTAAAATCTAAAAAGATCGTGTAGCAGAACGATAGAAAATCGTTATAGTGTGACCGGCCCTTCCTTCTTACAGTTACTGAAAAATTAGAGCGTGCTAACGATTTTTTGTTTGAAAACAGTAAGTAGTAGTGTAGCCAGCGGGTGGCGGGGTGGGCGGGGCGCCCGCCGAACAAAAACTGATGGAGAAAATGTGAAAGAGGAAGGGAGAAAAGAGGGAAAAAGGGAGGAAAGGGGGAGAGAGGAGGGAACCAAGCGCAAGTCGAAACACGTATTGACCCTGCTGCGGTCGGCAGAAGAATTCCTGTGGCGAATACACTGCATGTTCTTCACTAATCAAATATTGTTTGTTCACATTAATGGACCGGTACTGAATCGTCATAACCCTGGAAGGGCTCGGAACATGTCTACCACATTAGCATAAATTCTCGTGCCCAGCACAAATAGTACCCAAATAACTCATACATAAAAAAAATAATTTATAGGGCCTGTAGATTAGCTATATAACCAGCCAAAACTTTATGGGTACCAGCCACAACTCGGAGTCCTGTGGCATAGGAACAGTGAAAACACACTTGGATCCACGATGAAAAGTCTAGGCAACACCTACATCATGAGAAGTTGATGACAGATCTTCACAGAAACTGCCGTTCCCCCATGTTTGATTCAGCACCTCAGTGCTGACAGACAAAGCCAACAGCCCCCCCCACATACCAGTAGCCAGGCTGCAGCTGAGGGAGTAATAGTATTGTAACAAACCACTTTCACAGGGCGTGGGTAGACCATTCGGGTAGGAAGGTAATGATGGGATTAAATGGGATTTAATATAAAATCTAATCACCTATGCAAAAAATGCTATAACTAGCCTAAGCCAGTGGCATGCCCCATCCACCACCAAGTTTCAACCTGATTGCATGTACGGTTCAGAAGCTACGAGTAAATTTTTTTTGCCATTGGGTAATTAATGGATTTAATGAAAATCCATCACCACTTTCGCAAACCAAAAATGTAACTCGGCCTAGTCAATGGCGTGCTACATCCACCCACCAAGTTTCAACCGATCCATTGTTTGGTTCAGGAGTTACGAATGAACGTAACAAACAGACCGGAAGAACTAACGACTAAAACGGACAAAAGAGAGAACGAACGAACGAACGAACGAACGAACGGACGGGAAGACATGATGAATTGTAGCTGATGACCCGCAACTAAAAAAAAGACAAGGGAAAGGATAAAAGGAAAGAGAGGAAGGAGAATGGAAGAAAAAAAGGGAGAGGATGAGAGAGCTTAGAACCTTACATGGAAATGGAAAGAGGAAAGGGGAACAAGAGATGGGGAAAATGTCTAAGGAGAGAAGGGAAGGAAGGAAAGAGAAGAGATGGAAGAAAGAAACGCAAGACGACAGAGGAGGAGGGTTAAAAAGGAGGAGAAACAAGCGAAAAAAGGAAAGAGAAAAGGGGGAGAAGAACCGAGGAAAGTAAGTAGAGAGGGATGTTGGAGCCCGAGAGAGGAAAAACGCCGCCAACTATGGTCGGCTTCGCTTAGATTGCTGGGTGTGCGCGCTTCGATAATTTAAGTTTAGGGATGTTCATAACTTCGCCCACACGGGCACCAGGGGCTGAGGGGCTGGCTACGCCCCTGACAGTAAGCCTATTGATGAATGAACAGGCGACGACCCTGCGACGACCCTCACTTATTTCAAATTTCTCAGGGTATGCTGTATCTCACTGGTTAATACTGGTTTAATAAGCTATTTCCCGGACCTTTCCATTGAATGAGTTTCGTTTTTGGTTGCAGAGACAAGGGTTTCAACTATTTATCCGTTTGTTGTTGCATATGTGATTGTGTAATTGCGAGTCCTGTGCAATAATTCATGTCAAATGTAACTACTCATTGAATGGGACACCGTGCAGTTCTCATATTTATTGTGAAATTGTGAGCCGATGACGGCAGGGGTTTAACATAAAACTGGAATGCAATGACTCCAGGCGCTAGTTTTGGTATCGCGCATCTTGTCCCCCCCCCACTATTCTTCAAAAATGCTTGTCAACACAATATCTGAGAAACGTGAGCAATATCTGTCGGAGTGTAGGTCAGATTTGTTTTAGGTTAGGGTCACCCCTCTGTTAATTAGTGGCATCAGCTATTTCCTTGGGTATGTCAATGAGGAAGGAGTTTCGTCCTGGTTACCATACTGGCGGAATATGCGGTATTTTGATTTTGATCCACAACTCAAAAAAAAAGACATATGTTAAGCATACAGGTGTGCATCTGCAACAGGTCAACGTGAGGTCAAAATGCTGGGATCACGGATGCCTCGTAATCCGCTAATGTCGCCCGGGCAACCACAACGTTTTTGGTATTCTGGAGAAAAAAAATAATGACTTGGAAATAAAAATCACTCGATGTGTGTAGAGGGACATAAGAGAACACCCAACTGTTTGCCATTTACGGTAAGCATTTTAGAGCGTTGGAATAATACATCAAAGCGTGTGGGCTATAACCCACTCCCAATTGTAATCAGCATTCTGGAATTTTATTACATGAAATATTGTCGGAGAAAATACAGATCGTTGTCTCTTTCGGCGCATTCTGCTTCTGATGAAAATGCTGGGGCTCAAAGCACAAAACTTTCCACCTAACTGAATTTCATTCGATTCCAACTACCAGACTGTGAAGTAGTCTCAACGAAAGTTATATTCTTCTGACCAATCGTAAGGACTACTTATGAAGAACTAATCAATGCTGGTGAGAAGCTGAATATGTCAGTCCAACCAGACGTTCACACTGCCTTTCCGTTACGAAGTCAGCTGCCTTTGAAGTTTCGCACATGTCACTGCGCAAAATCGAGAAGCGCTCCATCATTTAATAGTGGTGATGACCTATAATGCAATATTCCCTGTTTCCCTAAAAAAAAAAAATACTACACATTATTAAACTTTCGAAAAATCTTTAGTCTATGAGAGGGAATTGGCATAGTGGGGCTGTAAATGTTGATGGTTACCTTTAAATGATGAGACTGAACCTCCGTGCTGTTTCTAACTCAATAAACTATGAAATATTAGCTTTCTCTGTGTTGTCAACTGTGACGTCATTCATTATTGCGCAATATGGTCTCCTCTCTATCTCTCTCGCATAACTGGACCGAATTTCGATGATCGGTAGCTCCACACATATACCATCGTAATTAAATGGTGTTTGAAGAAGTGTATCTAGTTATCTATTCTTGCAATATACCCTGTCCCGTCGTAGCTGATCCTGCAAAAATCCTTTACATAAGAAAAACACATTGTTTGAACTTACTGGACAAATTAAACTCTCCTTTCCATTACAGTTTCCATAATAAGTGGGAGACCTTCTTCCCACATTGCTACTCTAATATGTATACTGCATTCCGCGATGATCCGTAATAAGATGACGTCATTGGAATTGATTGCTGTCACACTGTTTACGCGTCACTTTTATGAGAGGTTGCGTCAGAAATAGACCGAATGTTTAGACTTGCAGTCCAATTTAGACTGAACACATGTTCAACGATCATGCTTAACTCATGTTTCACTACTCTAGCATTTTGCAGATCTAATGCGGTCGGTCTAGTCAGTGCTGGAATAATACATCGGAGCGTATGGGCGGGCTACCATCGGATGCAAATGACTCCCAATGTTAATAGCTTCTGGAATTTATTAACATGAAAGTATTTCGGAGAAATACAGATCTGCCTCTTTCGGTTGCTGTCGCATTCTTAAAGAAAATGCAGGTGCTCAGAACAGTTTGGATGTCCTTTTTACGTAACTGAATTTCATTCGATTCCAAACTACCGGAAGGGAGTAGTCTCAACGGACAGTTATATTCTTCTGAAAATCGCAGAAGTAATTATGAAGAATTTAAAATATATTGCTGGGAAAGTTCATTATGTCGTCCAAGTCCCAAGCGACTTCACAGTTAAATCAATGCCTTTCCAAGTTTGCACAATGTTTATTGCGCAAGATCGAGAAGCGCTCATAATGAAATAGTGATGATGTTCTTCCCCTGTTGTCGATAAAATAGTAATACATTACTCCACCGTATACAACTTCGAAAAATATTTAGTCCCTGAGAGGAATGGTAATAGTGACTGGTTAGTGTTGATGGCTACCTTTAAAGGAGTGAGAAATGAACCTCCTGCTGTTTTTTTCAACCAACAACACTTATGAAATTGGATAAGACTTTCTCTGTGTTTTGTTCAAATGGCGTCATTCTTTTGCGCAAATGGTCTCTCTCTCTCCTCTATCTCTCTTCATAGGCCGATTTCGATATCGAAGCTCCACAATATCGGAACATCGTGCTGAATGGTTTTGAAGATTGATCTAGTTATCCATTCTTGCATAGAAAACCTGTCGGTTGTAAGCTAAGCCATGCAGTTGTTTGTTTAATTTACATACACACCACACACACACACACGCACGCCACCCATACATACCCACACGCAGGCCACACATACATACACACACTCACGCACACATACACACGGCACACGTACACCCATCGTGATACAACTGACGTGAGACAAAATGGCTTCCCGTATCAATCGCAGGCTCCCATATAGTGAAAACTGTTCTCCCACATGCTACTCTAGGTTATGTTTACTGCATTCCCGCACTGATCCGTAATAAGAATGAGTCACAGGTGCTCATAGTTGCTCTATTTGTTGATTGGCATTGATTTCTGTCACCTGTTTACGCGTCCCTTTATAAGAGGTTTTGCGTCAGAAATAGACCGAATGTTTAGACTGCAGTTTAAAAGTGGGACAAGAACACATGTTTTCACTTTCCATGTTCGAGAAGTCCTAAGGAACAACTGCCGGGTTGCCTATACCGAAGTATATGTTGGTGGGGGTGGGGGTATATCTGCAGGTTGAAACCCTTTCACTACGATGTTCTTAGATGAAGTTATTGACTCTGATTTTGTTTTATTAGAAATATAGATAAATATCATTTTTTTTTATTATCTCGATATTTTTTGCATGTGTGTTTTTTCGTCTTCGCATACACAGGTTCGTAAGTCTGTTCAAACTACACAATCGGTTCTTCCTTAGCTATCATCTTAGGTTTTTTTTTTAAGTGATCCTGCATTGCCCCGAAAGAGCGAACTACCACGACGGATCGTACTCTCCATCACAACGACAAACAGTGTACCGAGAAATGTAACTGACTGATGCATGATAAATGGCACATCGCAGTGTTCTCCTGGTTGTTTTCCGCCCCGTGCCAGCTACTTCAGCATAATCCCAGCTGTTCTGAAATTAGAAACCGGATCTTACGGACCTGACTGTCAAACTTTTGCGTGTCGCTAATTTGACAATTAAACCATACTCATGTCCTGTATTTTACCCACTCCCATGAAATTTTACTGACAGTTGTCACCAGACACTAACTTCAGTCTCGATATGTCAACTCCACAGGTAATCCCACCGAGAATCGTTCAATGAATAGACTTTGCCCAACCGTTGTGCGAAGTGTGCTTCTCGTTAGGGTTCAAGTACACCCCTCAACACCATTACGCTCTGCTAGTATGTTCCTCCTGTCTATGTATACTTGGAATATATATCCCTGAGCTTATAATTGTGGAAAAACACAACTAAATTGAATTCAATTGAAGGGGCTATGACAATGTTCCCAGGGTTCGATGTCTCGAGGTTCGATGTTCCCGGGGTTCGATGTTCCCGAGGGTCCGATGTTCCCAACGTTCGATGTTCCCAGGATTCGATGTTCCAGGGTCCGATGTTCGACGTTTTCATATTTACAATATTCTTAAATATTATGAGGCGGGTGTCATGAAAACTTATACGAAAACAGGGGGGGAACGTTCGAACCCCGGTGACACCGAACCCCCGGGAACATCGAACCCGGGAAATCGGGTAAACCCCAATTGGAAGTAGTTGCTCACGGAGAAGGTGTATGGCAAGCGGCGTTTATTTCTGTATAATGCCATACACATATGGTAGTCATGATCTTCACTTTCACCGACATTATGACAAATGACCCGGAGACATAAAAAAAATAGCCCTGTGGTTACCCATGTGGGTTGTTAACAAATCGGGACGGTCACGTCAGTAATGCACATGAGTGACCTTTGATGACATGGCCGGTTTGTTCTGGAAGAATTTTTCTCCATGACGTGGACCTGTTTCTAGAGAATTTGAACTAGGGGACTAGGAGGTCACTTGTCGGGGAGCCAGGAACGATTTGAAAGGCCTACGACAGAAGGGTTCCCTCTGTGATATTACACTCTGTTCCTAGAATTTGAACCACGCCAGAAACTGTGCACGGGCAATGTCGCAGGAACAACACTATTTGGCAGTTTTGTCCATAATTGACTTCGAATGCATGGCATGAATAGCATGATCGTTGTTTGAGTTATACCCGGGACTATTTTTGCGTTCGATTGACAATGGTGACCCTCGACGGGCCGAAATTAAGGCAAAATAAGGTTCATCTACGCCACGTACCTGTTTCGAAATATGAGGTGATACTGATTGAGTTCTTCAAATATCGTGTCGAGAAGGAGTATCACACACACGGCAGCCCACACACAAATACGGAAAACACACATACATATGAGACTGCGGTGCGCGTGAAAAGAAATGAAAAAAAAAAAACAGAACGAAGTACGAGTGGACATCGAACAAATTGTAATAAGAAGAAATGGTTGAACCAAGACACGGACTAGTCATTGATGATAATTTTGCTGAACCGAATCTGAGGGAGAGGAGGAATGGTTGGATTTGGTCAATGGTGATCTCCTTAAGTATTTGATGACATGAACGTCTTAGTCTAGCTTGGACTGTAGAATCGATGGGTGGTTGATACCAGTTGCTAGCGTTAGATAGCTTAATTTTTGATTGACGGAATAGTCATATTTTCGACGGACACGGATAGATCCTTGCAAAGAGGATGAGTGATTAACAAATTATTTTTCACTAAAAGGATGTGGCCACTTCATAGATGGATATATAGCCGAGTGTGTGGACGGGTAATAGCTAGGACCGAACCAAGTGGGTGGGGCACATTTATATGATATGTAGCGAAAAAAAAAAGTATTACAGCATGTGTTGAGGTAGATGTGTTTTTTCCTATTTTCGATTTTTTGTATAAACGAACAATATGATTAGATTCCAGAATCCTACACCACTTAGCCTACTCAACACCAATAGCCACCAATTCCTGAGAATGAAAAAAGCTAATCTCTGTAATACAATTCCAACAAGGCTTCCAGACCATCGAAACCACGGAGAACCGTGATGAACAAGCGTGTTGTATGAATACCGGATCAAGGAAATGAATGATTTCCAGACATTAGTAAGCTCAGTTGTTGACCTTCGGTGTGGTCGAGGTACGAGGTACCCTGCGGGCCCTCGTCTTGGAATGAGGGGCTATATAGCACGACCAAGCCTAAGTCCCCTTTTCGCACTACTCCACCCCGTTGTCGGATTGTGAACTGAAGGGCGTCGGGTTGGGTTGGTTGACTACACGCATCCACTACAGACGCAATACCCAATCGGAGATCTACATGGACGTCTACATTGACAGAACTGTCCAGAAAGCGAAGTCAATGTAATTATTAAACCCCACCCCCCTCCCCCAAGGTCCCAGGATCTCCGCCCATGAATCGGTGAGTTAATAGATGACGTCTGGCTGCGAGGCCTCGAAGGGTAAATACTGATTTTATAAAGGCTTGAAATCGTATTAGGAGTTCTTCGAATTAATTAACTCCGAGATTCATAAGATATGTATTTTATTTGCGATAGATAGGAAGTAAAGTGCATAAAAGATCTCCTTAAACCCTCGGCCGCGGATACATGAATGAGCACCAGCATGTGATCTCCTGCTGTAGCGCATGCGTCAAGAGTTTATTTAGTGACGACCATCACCGGTGCCCACTAGGACACAAACTGCAAGACATATGCGAGCGAATTAGAGAGGAACTCTTGTTAGGTCTCGCCCTAACGTGGTGTGACAGTTCATGTCCAGCAGCCCTTTAGGAGCATGGGACGAACCCGGGCAACCCCTGTGAAGGTATGTATAGAAACCTGAAGTGGGTTTATCAACCATGAAAGTAAAAATCTCCTTCACGCCCGTGGTCTAAGAATTATCCGAGACGAGGGACCTAAATTTAAAGGCCGCCACAGCACGAACTTGAATTCTTACTGCTGCGATCTTATTCATGGAACCCTCCGTTGACTTTCCTTTTTGACTTTCTCCGGGGTTGTTTGAACATTTGGGAGCGTTCACTTTATTGATTCCTTCCTGTGCTTTCGCATTGTGTCATGAATGGTCCCTAATTGAACGAATCAAAATGATGGATCAGGGTAATGCCGTTCGTTATGCAATGTTTTGCTTTTGTTTGGTAAATCATGTATTTCTATTCCCCACCAGAAGAAACAACTATCCTGCTCACCCTCATACTATCGTTGTAAATTGGGTCCGCCAGCCACACAGTTCTCAAAATTTCGCGCGACTTTAAGGTCTCATTTATGTACGGCCCGATGAATAAAAACAAAATGGGAACAACTGTATGTATGTATGTATGATGTTTATGTATGTATGTTCCCCTCACTTATCCAGTAGAGCACACAGCAGTCAGACTTCGGAGGCAGCATATATCTGCGTTCACTGGCAGAGCTAGCAACCATCGCTGCAACCAAGCCCTGTCTTCTGCATATTTATCCCACCTGACCTCTGACTGTCTATTTTTCCTAGTCATCTTTAAACCCCGTAAGCAATTGCTCTGGAGTGCAATTCACTTCTCATACATATTCCTCTGACTCATTACCCAAAGTCGTGTCCTTTGTAACAGCCACTGTGGCACAGTGTCTCATATCCTAAATGGGCGCATTGTTTTCCGCAATAATCTATGTTGCCAGACCAATAGGATAGTGAACCTTATAAGGGATGAAATTTTTGAAGCAATAAGCCGCAAAGGCCCCTCAACGTTCTATGTAGTACGCTACTAGCCTATACTGATACCCAAGTTTGAACACTTTGCCATTGACCACAGTTTTAGGCAGGCTAGTGTTCATCCGATTTGTACTCTTTTGAGGCTCTTACCAATCTTGCTCTACAAACTGTGGAAGGAAAGGTTGCCCCACCTGGATCATCTGAGTTGTAGAATCAGCTCTGGCAGTAGCTTTTTGACAAAATCGGTTATAGTCTTGGTGGTGGGGCGATTCTTTGAACAATCTGGGCTCAACACCTCTCGAGTCCAGTGATGATAATCCAAAACATCGGCAGTAATAGAGGCCATCTTCATTCCACCAATCACGCTACAGGATGTGCCCTCTCCCGCGGGTAGGATAATTTTGTTCGGGAGACTCGTCCGATATTTTTACATGTTACCATTGAAAATGCTGGAATCGACCTTGCATTCCCGCCATTTTCCAAAATGCCGCCATTTGGAGACGATTCCCCATAACTGTTCTTCTGGCTTTGTTAGGCTATTATCAGCTTTTTAGCATATTTCCTTTACATTGCAATATACTGATAAAATATACCATATTCAGACATAATCTGCTAGGAGACACGAGGACGCCACTGTTATCAAGTCCGTGGCTAAACTTGTACTTTCAAAAACCTTGTAACGAATAAACTGTCGCTGGGACCTGAATGAGGAAAAATGTCCATAAAAAGGAAGAAGCATACCTCCATTATAGACAATTTCTGGAAAAAAATGGGAAAATTACAGCATGTGGTAGAGTTTCCTCGTGATGTCATCAAATGCCTTCGATTACTTTGATATAACTCAACAAACTGACAGAGAAAATGCGAATCTTGTGGGGCTTTAGACATTTGTTTATATACAAGCTAAGTTTAGCCAAAATATTTATTTCCCGTAAAATTTCTATTCTCGACAAGACATGAACCCTGAATCTAACACCAGGTGTAGTTCCTTAACGCCCCAAGGAAGCCAAACTCCAAATTTCAACTTGGATCGAGCCAACGATTCCGGAGGCCTACTGAGCGTTTTACAAGGTTTTTCCAGACTTCGACCTCTGGTGATGGAAGAATGACTCTGACCCGATCCAAGACGATGGATTCATGTATTCATCATATGGAACACACACCATTGAGTATTCTTCACACATCTTGATGGAGTCCCTAGTGTATCGTTTTTACGTGTGACCAAACAGACCCGCGCTTCACACACAAACCAAGATAAGCCCAACACCAAATTTCAACTTGAACGGACCAACCTATTCGGGCTTATCGTGTTTACAAATGTGTCCACGACTTTGATCTCTGATGCCCTCAGATGACCGGTTGCCTGACCCCACAAAATAAAGGGTTCATGTAACTACTCATCACGGGGAACACAGGTACCAAGAATGTGCTTCACCAACCCAGATGGGATCGAGTTATAGAGCATGATGTGCAACCACACCCACACACTCACCCATACATACGGACATGACTGCATAGATTCCTCTGACTTCTTAAGAAATGAAAATGGCGCTGGTTATGGTTACAATTTGTTGTTAGTTTTTTTTTTCATCTGTTCTCTTACTGTCTCGTATACTTAACATAGACGTTCTCAAATCAGCCTGCATAGCGATTTACACGCGTTTGCGACAGATATTTGAATGTCTTCAAGTTCTTCTTTGAAAAAAGATCCCCCTTCAATATTAAAAACTTCCATACCGTGGGAAAAGAACCCACCGGCCGAGTAGCCGAATAGACATTACAAACCGAAGAGGGACCTCGGTCTACCACGACACGGAAATTCGGTATAGGCCTATCGGCGATGATGTTGTTAAACCTCGAATTTTGGAATAGTAATAGGAAAATTGGGTGGAATTTCCCTTGACCAAAGTTCCCGGAATCCACCGTCAGGTGGCAACACACACGAAGCTTTGATGGAACATTCTAATTTTTAGTAGCCTGATCGACAGTAATGATTTGAAACGCCAATTTATCTCGTTACAGCCGCCTGATGGCGTTGAACGCATGGAATACCTTGCATATTTTCAAGGACTAAGCAATCATTGAAATATTTCGGCAGGTGCATTATTTTGGCCGAAATTGAGGATTTTCTGGCGATTACGTAATCGTTCTGACGTCGTTATAACCTTTGATCGAGGTCATTGACGAAAACAACAACATAACAACAACAACAACAACAACCATAACAATAACAATAACAACATAACAACAACCACAATTCAGGACAGCACAAATTGCCACATTCGTTAGCTGCACGCACATGTAGGTGGGCGCATGCTATACATTCATTATTGCCCGCTTGTTGGTAATACGTGCGGGAGTCGAAGGCAGAATTGAATTGAATTGTTGAATTGGACTTACCATACAAGTGAGTTACAACCGACTCGTCACAGAACGCCGTTAAGACTTTCAATATTGTAAGCGTTAGATTACGGTGGTTACCTATCCCAGTAGGCTGGAGTGAATGCTCCGACTTAGGCTTAAGGTTAGCCTAACGTTAGGCTCTCAGCTTACCGCCTAGCCTAGGCGACCATTAAAAAAAAAAAAAAAAAATTTCCCCCCCCCCCCCCACATACACATCTACAAATTACGGTTTCACAGTCTGCTCAAGAATAAAGTAGGCCTACACTAGCCAGCCCCATCTCATTCGCGAGGCCTTACTTAGGACTATAATATTGTAATTGTGTAGTAGAATATGAAGCTGTGAGTAAATTGAATTAGGCTAGGCTTGTACTTGCATTAGGTTGTGACTGTCCATCATGTTTCTCACATTCACTTGCTATTGTGAAAACAGGATGTAGGGTGTGGCTCAGTCAAATGAGTGACGAAGTTGCAAGCCTACATACAGTCTATGCCTACGCTATAAAACTTTGGTGTGGGTCACCTAAATGCTGAACAAAATTTCCATTGTGTGCCCGCACAGTAAAATATTGAGCTTGTCTTTCAATTCCTTTTACATATGTTACGAAAAAATCACACCAAAGCCGTTTAGTTTGTCTGTTTTTTATAACTCTAATGATTTTTTTGGCTGACCAGTGTACAGTCAGCGTAACATTTACTTTCCCCTGAGAAAATCCCCAAATTTGATTGGTTGCTTTTTAAACCCCCTAAGACAATATTTCAATGATAGATGATTTAGTTCGTTTCTTAACATCCCAAATAGGTCTTTATGAAATGGGAAATGAACCCTATCATCAGGTGAGAGGAGCATTCCCTTTAGGGTAAGGCATCCTTCTCACCACCAAACATCTTAGCAGATTCTCCCATTGCCAAGCATACACGACATATCTCGTGTATTATTAAGCACACTGGATTGCCCTCCAAAAAAGCATCGTGTGAAGAGGCCTTTAACCACACTTGAAGAGTTGGGGAGGGGGCCAAAACTCGTGGTGATTAAATTAAGGGACTGCAGTAAAATGGTTCCCCAGTTATAACTATTATACATTAGTCCTCTAATACCAACATGCCATTACTCCTGTCAGTTAGTAGCATGGGATGGAATCCTCGCCACTTATTGTTTCACCACTTAATATAACAGATGCTCATCATAAAGGAGAGTCCAAGACAATGAATATAATACCACCATTTAATATTCGCACCTTTTCTCGAACCCCAGCAATGACAGGTAGTTCTGTTGAATAGTGAGACACAGCCGGATAGGTGGCCTTCTACATAACGTACACTAGCTGTCATTTTAATCACCCATATAACTCGCCATTGACCACCCCGCAATGAATGCTTTAAATTCTGGTTCCGAAAAACTCTGGATGCCGAACGTTTCCTGGTATTACACCTCGAGTCTTACCTTCGCTACATCGGGGATCAGTATATCCCGGGGGCCCGCTCCTCGGAATGAAAGGTGACACTAACGAAACCCGAATTCTACTCACTGCCTCACGGCGCAAACTCGTCATCCGAGAACGGGGTGTAAAGACATTGAATTCCAGTAGCAAATAACAGTGTTTGAACAAGAACCCGGATGAGTTGAACTACATATCGTACTGGCTACGCCGGAGCTACCATCCCCCTCCGAGTAGTTGAAACCCCAAACTGCACGTGATACAAAACCACGCGCCTCGACTCATTGTTCACTCACTTGTTGACTCATAGTTCTGTTGTGTCATTCGATCCAAAGAACATCTCTCCAAAATGGAACGTGGGCAAGGGGATGCTTGGGTGTTTTTTTAGCCCCCATACTAATTTTAAACGGACTCAGCTCCAAATGAGACTATAGGGCTGCAGTTTGTTCCAACACTTTGGGCGGGGATTTTGGGGCCATAGGTTAGTGTGTGAAGGTCTACGTCGCAATATTGTAGCGTCCTTGGTCCTCGTTGCCCAGTATTGGTCAGGCGTCCATCGGTGGACAAAACAAAAATGTTTTCCCCAAACTTCACAGAATTCATTCCGATCTTGTCCAAAATCATTCTCGTGCATCCATGAAACATTGAGGGGTGAGGGGGGGGGGGGGGTTAGTTCATGAAGTATTCGATGGAAACGCGGAGGGGGGGGGGGGGGGAATTGTGCGGTTTGAGCGGTAGCAGATGCCGAAAACGAGCACGGTGGAATAGAGGTGTGCCAACCTGAAAGGGAATAATGGCTTTAGGTGGGACTTTGCGGCCGGTGAATGTTGTCAGATATTTGAAGTTTGAACACTCGTTTGTTGACGTCAATCGCAGCGCCCGCCGACCTTCTCCGCAGGCCTCTCTACCCGGAAAGGAGGACTATGCCACGGGAACGGACCTATTTCCTTTTCAGGCGATAATTATATCCGCAACACTGTAAAGGGTTCGGGGATATGCATGGTTGTGGGCGGCGTGCCGATTCCGTCTCCGCTGCCGCCGCCGCCGCCGCCGGAAACGGTAGGCGTTAGCGCTCTCATTCTTTAACAATATCCGATTGACCCAAAACTTGGTACACATGTCCGTATGAGTAAGATCTCGGATAGTTCGAAAATGGGCTATAATCGTATATGGGTTGCCCTCTATTTGCGGCTTTTTTCGCAAAATTTCAATCGTCGTGCGATTTACACGAACGTGGTGGTATGTGGGTAGTGTTTGGAGCCGAAAAACATGGCGGCAATTCAAGGTCATCCGAGGTCAAGTTCTGAATTTCTTTGTCCAGTAAGCCTAATTATAGCCTAATGTATTTAATATTCAAACTCATGGATTTCACGAAACTCGGGGGAATAGGGAAAAAACTATTCAGTGCCGAGAATTTTCCGTAATGTGGGCCGACGGTCCACTGGGAGGTAATCTGGCTGACTAATTTGCATAATAGTTGGCCCAATTAGCAAATAGGCAAATTTATAAACTTTGTAGGATTCTCACGAATCTTGGTGTGTAGGACCTTCTAACAGATCCCGATAAATTTATTCAATTGCGTTGAAATCACTGAAGGTCATTATTGTGTGTTAATGCACATATTCGTTAGCATAAGTAGAATATGAATGCAATTATTTTCTCAACTTATGGATTTGACAGAAACTTTGTGAATTAGGACCTACTACAAGTCTGATAATTTATTCAATAGCATCAAGATCCTGAGGGGTAAATTTGTGGGACTAATTGCATATTAGTTGTCCTGATCAGTCCAAAATGAGGAGTGTACGTTTGTTAATACTTGTTCGCTAATAACATTGGACATGTTCATTGGATGCACTAGCTTAGGAGTGGATGCATCACAGGAGTGTAAAAATCTGTCATATCATTAAAGGTCATTCGGGGTCACTTAGGGGTCAAAAACTGTTTTTTGGCTATAATCGGAGAATTGAATATCTGCGAAGGCTGGATGGTTCACCATTGTTGATATAATTGTTGACCTGCAATGTGTGTGACTTGACCGGATAGGAACTCTGTCGGGTGGTCATGTGGTTTAAGATCGATTTTGAATAAAGGGTTATTTCAAGGAGTTAAGGCAAAAAAAATAGCAACTGGTTAATTTTGGATATGTGATTTAGAGGCTTTGTGTGCTTGCATGAGGAAAACAACTCCCGCATCGATCGGACACTTACTTTGGTAGTTATAAGGGTCAAGTTCAATTTTTTACACTTTTCGCAATATCATTAGACATGTTCATTGGAATGCAATAGGCATCTAGGAGTGGATGCATCACATGGAGTGTAACAATTTTATAAAACCGAAATGTCATTGAAGGATTAAGGTCCACTAGGGGTCAAAAACTGATTTTAGTATTTGTTTCTGGCAATAGCACTGGGTGTGTTAATCAGAATGCCAAAAAGCTCCTAGGAGTGGAGTGTATCACATGGGGAGTAACAAGTTTTATAAAAACTGTGCAGATCATTAAAGGTATTCGAGGTAACTTCTTAGGGTCAAAAACTTTTTGTGGCTAAATCGGATGAATTTTTGATTTCTTGAGGTGGATGGTTCCCCCCCCCCCCATGTGATATAATGTTTGACCTGCATGTTTGTTGTGACTCTGACCTGAATTTGACCATTGTAGGAGGTCATGTGGGAAAGGTCGCTGATCTTGATAAAGTGCTTATTAAGGACCGCACCATTTCACCTGTACACGTGTCGTTCACAAGTCGATTAAACGTCTTCTTCTACGAATATTGTCCGGTTTCTTTCACCAAATTTCTTGAATAAGAGATGCGGGGAGATATACGTCTGCGGTTTACCCGCCCGACACTTGCTAGTTCCAGCCCGGTATTGGGGACAGTCGCCGGAGTCGCTTGACATAATTTGTTACATTGTGCATGAAGCCAACAATTGATGTCACTTCAGTATCTCATGAAAGCCGCAATTCAAAAAAAGACCTCGGTGTACGGGTCTAACCCGAACCCTGACTCGAGGATGTCATACAGGGGTATGGGGGTGTGAATATATGGAGTGACCCACTTTTGTGGTTATCGACCTTTTTCATTTTTCGAAAAAACAATTCACGTTTCATGACGCTTTCGCGTCGTTTTGGGAGCATCGCTACGACAAACAACGGGGTGGGCGGGAACCTACAGATAATTTGCGTAGGGGGTTTACCCCCCCCCCCTGTCCTTGCTCGACATTAATCTACTCTAGCCACTATCTGCAGTGGACCCATGGTAACTAATTCCATGAAAAAACTATAAAAAAAACAAACCTGCTGAGCTGTCTATTTGGTCTAATTATGGGAAAAAAAATAACCCAATTCATCCTGGCACTGAAGTGAGTCAGATGTCAGATTTATTTTTCGTTGGCCATTGTCAGGGATCATCGCTAACCTTCTGTATGGTAAGCCATTTTACTCTTTATTCGCTATTATCATATCGATAGAGTTGATGTTATTTTTTTTATGTTATCACTGATTCAATTTACTAATTGATGAAATATCCAGAAGATATCATCACATAATTTGTGATATCAATAAATATTCAGTGATTGATCAACGGAATTACTGATATCGAATAATTGATTGGGATATCACCAAATAATCAGTGATATCATATTGTTCTGCTCTAGTACTATTAGCCCGATCACTGAGATCACGAAACCGAAGTTCACCTGACTGGTCAATACCATGAAAATCATTGTCATAGATAGGTGTTTGGCAATTCGGTTACAACAATACTGTGTTTTGATTTTCTGCAAAGACTTGAGTAATCTTTTTCACGTATATTTACATTTTAGGATGCACTTGACCATTGTTGGGATCTGCCACATATCCTGCTTGAGAATAATTGTTGGCATCTATACCTGACAGCATACCACTATCACAATCCCCGCTACTCCAATTTTCGGAAGATTATTCTATTATTTTTCCGAATCGAATATGCGGCTGGCTATACAATCATGAATATATTTATTAATATTATCACGCTCTCGTAGTAAAGATCTCTAGTCATGTCACGGTCAGGTGCTCATGTATTTAAAAAAAACGCCCTCGAATGCGCCTATACCCCGACGAGCGAATACGCCAACTTCTAATATTTTGTTTTTCGACTTAAATCGATGTGCAACTAGCCGATATCTCAGTTATGACTTACGAAGTTCATCTAACTTCACTGAATACACTTTATATTATCCTCATTCCACCCATGGCGACATATCTCTGGTTTAGGGCCGCGGCAGGGGGTTCTACCGTCCCTCGAATGCCGACCCGAAAACCGGCCGACGCGCGAAATTTGTACTCGCACTTCACGCTTATGTCCAATTCCAGCCACGCTTTCCCGTTTCTCTTCCGTTAATTCTCCAATGACTGTAATGAGCAGTCCAGTCAAGAAACAGCTGCAAAGTGTCGTCACTTTTTTCCGAGCCAATCGCGCTGATAGCACATATTTAACGTTGCCATATTCTTGCATACACTTTACCTATCCCTGTCACCACTATAAGCCTGTGACACTACACCGGTCGACGTATGTTAACGCGGTCGATTATCGGCCTATTTCATTAGTGATTGCTAGTGTAACCTATGGCCTGGGTAGGAAAGGCGTGACAATGGTTCTGGCCGTCGCGTTCCATTAAAGCTCGCATTTCAGCCTCTGGTATATTCGAGAAAAATAATCATAAATGATATTGAAAATGATGCCATCGTTTGATACCTCATCTACGATAAGAACTTCAGTCAAAGTTACAAGCCCTCAAATCATTTTTATTTTGGAGAAAATGGTGATCATTCTGCGCATTTTGAAAGAATGCCGGCCGCTGTAACAAATGTATCGTTTCGCCACAGGGACACATATCCACGAAATTAGAATTTCCAATTTGATATCACCAATTGGTGATATCCACCATCGTCCAAATGATGGTCCATATCATCAAATTATTGGTGAATCATCTCTGAATTTATTGTATCATCAATTATGTTTTCCGATATAAGTAAATTTGGCGCATGTAGTGTATCAGTAATTCATTTACCGGTATAACATTCAATTACTCATCACCAAATATTTATGATATCACCGAATATTTGATGACATTACCAATCAATTAATGAACCCGGAATTCATTCGATGAAATAATATCTGATGATACCATAAAATACATGATGATTCAATTACTCACATCAGCAAATATTGATGATATCATCAATATTGTTGAATGGAAATTAACTGGTACATATTTGAATTGATGATATCATAATCATTTGTGATGCATCTCAGTGACCATATCAGATTTAACATCATCCCGGGAGAGAGTTAAGCCTCCTTGCCATTAGGTCCCTATTGACATGTCTATCTATGAGCACGCGCAGATGCCCTTGTTTACGAAGAAAAGGGCGATGTGATATATAAATTAACATAACAGGCGTTACTGGCTGGTGTAGGTAACTGTTTCCTCGTTAGGCAAGGACAAGTCACGGAGACCTTGTTTATCCACTAATGGTGTCATAACATATCCTGAATACCGGCCTCAAACCTCTGCAGGTCCGAACCTGATTGATAGGAAATGTAGAAAACCAGTCATTCAATCGATAAATTACCGAACTATGATCTAGTGCCCGAGGACAGTTATACAAACAAACCAATTGAAGCGAGGCTATCGTTCCGGTTTAGAGGCAGAACAAATATTTTTCCAAAATAAATAAAAAAACAGAAATAGCAATTTTTCCAAAATATTTAAGGCAGCAGTTAAGGATTATCTTACTTGGCACGCCCCCCCCTTTTTCCCCCCAAAAAAAAAAAAAAACACCGAAAAAAAGGGGGGTTAAAACGGGCTAACAGAAATAATATAGAAAACATGATAGCGCTTACCTATATTTTCAGTTCCGGAGCGCATTCTAAACTCGGGTGAACAAAAATAAAAACATAATACAATTCACGTCAGTTATTTTTATACTGCAAACTAAACCACCTGCGCCATAGCACCAGGCAGGCAGTCAGGACATCTTCGTCCTGTAAAAGCCTCTAAAAACATAAGAACATTCGTCCTGACCCATGGAAGACATAAATGGGCAGTATCAAAGATGATAGATGATAATCACACTGTAAGCAACGGTCAATTTTTACCAAGAGTTGGGTTGGTCTCCCACTACCCTATTTTAGGTCACATATCGACCCAAATTATGGTCAATTTGACCCAACTGGGTCAACTTTTGACCCAGAAATTAGGTTAGTTCCAGAAATTGACCATGTTTTTTACAGTGCAGGGTGAAGATCACGGACATGGTTTTCCCAGCGGGCGAAGAGGGATAAATCGATGATAATTTTATATATTATTCATCTTCATTCTAGGACAGGTTCGGGGAACATAGAAGGATTCGGAAAGTGGCGTGGGTTCTCAACTGCATTCTTTGTTGTGATGTATGTTCGGCTCTCGTCACTAGCAAATTTGACGGAATCATCCTTCCTTCTCATGCACCCATGTGTTCCGCGAGGCCGAACAATAAAATACTTACAATATGTCTTCGTGTGCCCTCTAACACATGTCAATTTTATTACACTCAATGGTCGGAAGAATGAGTGCGCTGTTCGAAATGGTTGCCAAATCTCACGAAATAGTTAAATGGTCGTGAATGACATATGTTAATTGGCGCGAAGTGACGCTTATGTTACATCAAAAAACAATGTGTAGCAATGAACTAGGATGGATCATCAAATTGAATTGTGGGCGCTCTACACCCTAAAAAATAAACCTTAACCGGGCCCATAATATCTACTTATTTGCTAATAGGGAGGGTGAGACATTAATGGGGGCGCACTTCCCTTGGGTTCGACCTTCACCCCCCCCCCCCCCTCCATGAAAATCTCTCGGTACGCGCCTGGAAACGGCGCCAACTGATCATCCTTTAATTGGATGTACGTTCCGCTCGTTCACTAGACATTTTACAAGATCACTCGTCCTTTCAGTGCACCCATGTGGTTCAGCGAGGCCTAAACAACAAAGGCTGAAGGCACGATGGGTAAACACATGGAGCTGAGTTCCTGCCCAGACAACGTGTTCGCCAAACGCGACAAGCCAACGAGCTCATGACTCAATATGCTAACCCTCTGCGTTCCTTACCTTAGCCTCGCACGATCGGAGCCACTGTCGGGTTGTGAAAACACATCAATGTCAGGACCACTCAACGGAAAAGGGGTTCGCTGAAGCTGGAAAATTGCCAAGATATGAGTGTGTTACATTATCATTTACTACTAAAAATGGTCACCGCTCTACCACCAAAGACGTTAAGGTTTCTCAGTATGCAAACTGTCAGATTCGATCGCGACCAAGCGTTCTGGACCTATCTGCCCACAAGGTATTCAGACATTGCGTCCGCTGACTCGGTTGACCTTTGACCTGACTCCGTACAATAGGATCATGTATTCATATGGGGGAACCCACGTACCAATATGCGGATCAATCCATCCAGGTCAGGGGGCAGGTTTACTGTGTTCACCAAGCCAGGCTACACACCCACACACATACACACACACACAACACACACACACGACACGCACTACACAGACACACAAACACACACACACCACCCCCCTACACGCAACACACCTCACACACCCACACTCACACACCACCTACACCCACACAAACCACAAAAACACAACATACACATACATGTAATGTCATGACTGCCTAGATTCCTGAATGTCGTCAAGAAAGAAGAAACACGTTCATTTCCAGTAGGTTGGATCGCCGACACAGTGATTCGCGGATAATGGGATTCGCAGCAAAACCCAGGTTGCGCACCAGAATCATTAATCAAACCCCACAATGTGTCACTCGACCACCTCAATATCCAGTGCAACAGGTGTTGACATGCGTAGGAGCCAGTGTGAAACCCATGCAACCTAACCCTTGAAACGAGCCGCTACGCACCAATTTTACGTACTTTCAGTGAAAAACTAGAAAATGTCGGGGGGTAAACCGCCAGACGGTATGTATCCCCGCATATCTTATTCAGAAATTGGTGAACCTGAAAACCGGACAATATTCGTGAAAAGAAGACATTATAGACTTGTGAAGCGACAAACGTGTACAGTAAATGGGTCATTACATAATGCACTGGTAATTGTATGAGGCACCCCTACAGTCTCGGACAAGGTGCGTCCTTATTAAAATAAACACATTATTCAAATTCGACCTTTAACCACATGGCCACCCTACAAAGGTCAAATTTCAGGTCAGAGGCAACACACAGGCAGGTCAACAATTATATCACAATGGTGAAACCATCCAGCCTTCGCAGAAAATTCAAAATTTCTCCGATTATAGCCAAAAAACAGTTTTTGAACCCTAAGTGACCCGCGAATGACTTTAATGATATGACAGATTTTTATGAGGAAATTGGTACTCTCAATGTGAGACATCCATCTAGGAGCATTGTGCATTCTGATGAAACACACCCCAGTATATTGCCGCGAAAAAGTTACTAAAATCAGTTTTTGACCCCTAGTGACTTTAATGACCTTCAAAGGATATGGCGGTTTTTATGAACAATGGCTTACACTCCATGTGGATGCATCCACTCCTAGAAGCATATCGCATTACAATGAACATGTTCAATGTTATTGCGAAAAAAGTATTATAATCATTATTTTGACTGATCGGACAACTAATAGCAAAAAACTTAGTCCAACAAATTTACCTTCAGTGATTTTGATGCTAGGAATAAATTATCGGGACGGGAGTAGGTCCTATTTCACAAAGTTTCGTCCAAAAATCCATAAAAGTTGAGAAAATAATTGCATTAATTATTCTACTTATGCAAAACGACCCGCTGGGAAACATGCCAGTTTTCCGTTCCCAAAACAATTGTGAGCAGGCCATCCAATTGCCTCGCTGAATCTTCCTGTGGACAGTATTTCTTTGGAGCTCGTACAGACGAAACACAGAGACCGAAAACAAACAAACGAACAGACAAAATACAGAAGGACTGTGGACGGAATCCTTGTTCAAGAGGATAATAGCAAATATGTGACAGGGCACTCATGCGACACCCCTGTAGTATATCGCAGCCCTGGCTCCCTTCTCTCTCCAAACAGGGAGCTGAATACTTTTCCCGCGGTTATGCCTCCCCACCGGACGTGTCCAGTGCTTAAATAGTACGGAAGAGACTATGGACTCTCCGGACATCTAGACCAGAGCATTCCGTATCCAAGCTGCAAAACCCAGTGAGGGTTTTGCGATCAGACAACAATTGAATGGGCGTCGCTCACCCCGATAGGATTCAGGCATGCACACAGGTAAAACACCCTCTGGGTGGGTAATGTGGATGTGGGTGATTAACATTCGCGGTTTAGTCTGTTAATAGGAATGACATATGATATCAAAGAACGAGGTGGTGAGCAACAGTAGTGGCCACTCCTCGGTGTACGCCGAATCAGCAAGACCGATCCGAAGTAGGTGTGACCACCAAACGAGGTCTCACATGCCACCCGAACCTACGGACTATGGGGAGCGTTGCAAACGTTGTACGAGGCATCCAAGTCACCTGAGATCCAAACCGGACCGTGGGTAGATATCCATATTGTCCTCGGAACAGACATTATTGGAGTTGGCGGGGTCCAAAGCACATGTATGCCAATAATGTACTTCTGGCTCCCAATTTAATTGCTGCATCTGGATTTATACGTAGCAAAACACAATTCGCTGTTCCCGCCTTACTACTCATGAATGTACACTGCAAGTGAGATCACACAAGATTGTCTCTAGGTCATATGTCAATTTTGAGACCAGTAATTAACACACCTGGACAGGTAAACCTATTCTGTCACTCACTCACTCACTCACTCGGTCGACCACAGCGAGCTCTATAGCTGGAATCATCCATTCATCCCGATCCGCCATACAGCCAGCAATTTCATTCGGTTCCCTCAGTTCAAGGTCCCTCAGGATGTCAACAAAATGTAACACGTTGTGCCTCTGTTACTCGGCCATGAGTGGGTTCCCAGAGAACGAGCTGGCTTGCAGGAAGCTCAGGGTGGTGATGCATGTCCGCCTGTATGCTACTGTGTCTCCTATTCTGTGGAGCTCACCATAGAGAAAGTTGTTGGGGATGTGT
Organism: Sclerodactyla briareus; assembly: GCA_026419785.1. Taxonomy (NCBI): domain Eukaryota; kingdom Metazoa; phylum Echinodermata; class Holothuroidea; order Dendrochirotida; family Sclerodactylidae; genus Sclerodactyla; species Sclerodactyla briareus. Next base: position 290,604 of record JAODTK010003976.1, on the reverse strand, counting down.
TCTCTCAGCTGATGTTTAGAGCTGCTTCAGCATGCGAGTATATGTACCGTTGATGACTTATATAGACAGGTGTTGGTGTCCAGTCTTCCATACAGAAGGACAGATTCAAAAACAATGGCTTGGAAAAAAGTCAGCTCCACATGTCGATCATCCGGGGAATTCATACCATTTTCACCTGTTGGAGGGCTGTCAAAGAAAGGGACCTTACTGATCTTGATATCTCCGCGGGGGTTGACCCACGAGCCAGGTATCAAGAGTGATTCACTCAAGAGCATTCCCTCAATTGTTCTCAATGGGCGTGGTCCGGAACGTTGTGAGTAGGGAATTTTGTGCTATTGAAGGTCAGCCCCGCCTTCGCACATTCACTTCCCGCAAGAGTAAGCAATTGTGCTTGTTGAATGTTGTCACTCAGTAGGAGATGTTCATCGGCAAAGTCCAGGTCGGTTAGTGACACTGCCAGTTATCTCCACGACTTCATTGGAGTTATTGTGACGCCTAATTCAGTCTCTTCTACTTGTTGTTGACGTAAAGCAAATCAAGTACGATTACAAAGATAAGAGGGCAAGCGTATCATCTTGCAATGCCCCTGCTGAGAGGTCAAGTTCGTCTGTCTCTCCGTCTTCCCCGGTAACAATTGTTGCACGTGTGTTGGCATGTGTAGACTCTATCGCACAGAGCAAGTGAGCGGGAATGCCATATGGTTTTAGGACCCTGATCATCTTGCCTTATCGACCTAAAAAGTCTTCTTGAAGTCGATGAATGTCAGTAACTAAGAGAATGTGTCGCTTAGCCTCTTGAGTATATGTCGTAGAGCCGGGATTTGGGCCACGGTGGTTCTCTAGGCACGAAAGACATTCTAGTCTGTCTTAATTCAGAGTCGATGGTGTCCCTTAGTCGATCACGGATCCCCTAGTAAGTCTGTAGGCCAACATTAACACAAAATTGAGTTGTTACTTCGATATTGAACACGATTAGAGGTAGCTCAGGTGCCGCCAAACGTGGCTAGGACTAGTAGAAAGACCTGTTGTCATAATTTTGGAGAAAACTAGGGGGCTATATTTTGGAAATAGTGTGTCTTGATGGCATTAAAGCAAACAAGTTTATTATATATATATATAAAAAAAAGATGCATTGTACCCACTCCGTTGTAATTTATCTTAGCCGAATAGGTAAGTTCGTGCAGTGTCGTCACCGACATACTAGCTCATGACCTGCTGACATACCAATCGGTATAGCCCACAGACTGCTGTAGACGCACAAGAAACCACATTACGCCTCTGCAGCCCGCGAGCAAGGTACCCTACAGTGCCTTCTTAAACCAGATGCTAAATGGGGATTGTGAGGAAGTCGTGCAAACCAGCAGCTTTTCTGCTTAAAGGTCTGTCCACACTGGATTACGTTCCGTTCCGTTCCGTCACGTCCCGTCACGTCAATTCCGATAACTTGCACGTTAATCAATGGCGCTGTCCACACTGGATGCGTTCCGTTCCGTACGTTCAATACGGCAGAAAAAGTTGACGCAGGAGTACGCAACCTTCCGGGATGCTCAAAGTCCATGTGCGTTCAGAAGCAGAATTGATGTACGGCTCGATCCGTCAAGTTTGGGGTCCGGTTATGTTTTAATGTACCTTTCGAAAAAAATGACACAAAAGGAAGCCAACGCTATACTGGGGAGAAAGGGTTAAATATGCAATCAACATTGGCTCTTTGCCTGCAAGGATCTGATTTGGCTTGTTCCAAATCAGTTTCACTTGACACCGTAGTAACGAGTACTACGTGGTTCGAATATTAACACACGGTCCAGGACATCCACCAAGTTATGTTCAAATCCGACAAAATTAGAAACATCGCGGAACATCCATAGATTCGACCTCCGCGTGACCTCAGTCGATTTTCCTTGTGCTCTGAGGACACAAAAATGCAACAAATTGGGTGAGAAACGCAGTTATCTTTCATGAGGCACGAGCTGCTATTAGAATGGATACCGTACAGGTAGTAAGCGAGTTGTTAGGAGAGTTAGAGGCGTGGTTACGCCACGCCGTGGCTGTTTAATCGTGGTATTCATGTGGAGGTATGCACTCTTTAAATGATTGAATATTATTCATTTACATTCAGCACCTCGGTGCGCCCCCGCTATCAGGACGAATGTTGGCTCTTAAAGTATTAAAGACGCCTAGGTTCGTCCGGCCACGAAAGCCTCGCGGGACATACGCTTCACACCGCCAAACGAGGTGCATGGACTAGGTGTAAACACAAGGACACATTTGGCACCTCATAAAACTGATGTACCGATTTGGGGAGTACCTCGTAAATTATCTCGCATCATTCAATCTCCCCCTTCCATTTCAAAGCACTACAACCACTATGCCTCGTGAAACCCCGTTGGCCATTACAATTGGATACGGACACTCACAGATCCCCTGCGCCTAGACGCTCCGATCGTATGGGATTTTGAGGCAGGCATGTTTCAACTGAACCTGCAGACTCAGACGATGGGGGTTTTCCAGCTTCACGCACATGCGCACCAGCTATACCAGGGAGGTGGGATGTGTTTGGGGTGGAGGTTGGATAATATAAAAAATGCATCAATTCTAAAAACAGATCTGCTGAATATACTGTTTTTCAAGATGACTACAATACCACTGTTGCGCATGATGGGGCGAATACTTGATAGAAAATTTGAGCTGAATGCAGCCGAATAAAACCTGGCGCGGATGTCGGAAGTGATAGTTTCGCGCCCATCGAATTTTCCCGAGTGATCTGCAGCTGTCCGCCGAATCGATTCTTTTTTGCACGGTGAAGACGTGCCAACACGCCTCGTCCCCCGGGGCCGACCCCTGCTGTGTGGTTTACCGTCCTAATCCATCACCGGACTACTGCACCACGGCCGTGGGTTCGACATGTGGCGCGTCGTAAAGTCTAAAATCTGTAAATTACCTAATTGCATCGCCTCGAATCTCGGATATTCCTCAAATTCCCCTATACAATCATATCTCAACATTCACCGAGGGTAAGACGATATCACCATCATAGACTCACGGATCTCTGCGTTCTGGTAATCCCAACTTTGCTCTCACGATTTTGGTGTTTCCGTCTGCCATGAGGCTTGAAGAACGGCAGGTTTCTCGCTTATGGAATTTGAGCAATAGGGAGGATTTGATTGGATTCGTTGTGCAACTGTGCACAACACATGCTAATTTTTCATTGTTGGGCTAAATTGGTGTCTGTTTCATTGAAATCACTACTAAACGGCGAGCCGGGTCCCGTTTCATGGGGAAATGAGTGATTTTAGGAAGTGGGCCTACAGGCCAGACCTAAATAATGAGGAAGACAGATGTACAAATGGGAAATGCTCGAAGATCTTGATTATCTTAAATTCCGCATGATTGCCTAATCTAGACAATTGAACAGATGGTCATTAGGCAGTAACCCACAAGGAAAATGGATTGAACAGGATTCGCTCCAGCCAGTACATGTATTACATGTATACCAGACCTTCTCATTAGAAACACAAATGGAGAGGTTCGGCTAATTTGTTATACTAAATGGCCAACAAAGCTGAAATGTTACGCATGTCTCTTCTAATTTTTAACACAGCCTAATCATGCTTACGTGGCGCGGCACGAAATAGCTGAAAAAACTTCACACTGCGTTGGTCAATCAAACATCCTGATAGTACTTTCCCATGTAAGTGCCTGTCGTTTTCTGGTGATTGAAAAGCTTACACTCCATGTGACGACTACTAATTCTCAATTGAATGGAATAGGTAAACGTTTTTGTACCGCTCAACTTGACTCTTCGTCCAAAAAAAAATTTTATTTTCAATCCGTTTAGTGTCTAGACGCAACTTTCTCCCTTGAAGTGACGCCATGACAAGTGTGGCGCAATTAATTATTATAATAAAGTATGTATGAGCCAACTGTGACGTCAATATATTAGCGATAAGTGGCATGAGTGGCGAGAAATATCGCCTGGCACGTCGTCTTCGTGCAGTATCATAAGAGTACCATTATGTGGTTTCCAAAATGAAAATAGTCACAGTCTCAGGAAGAGGAGGCTGCTATTTTGCTCTACTGTAATGTTTGCCAGCCGTAACGGGATCACTGAGTTCTCGACTGCCTATATGCCATTTGACCCCGAAATTATAAGTTCGGAAACGATATGCCCTCAAAGATGCATCTACACTCCTAAAAATGTTGTGTAACCAGCACACCTATTATGGTTGTGTAACCAATTACAAAATCATTGTGTATAATCTGCACAATTGTGTATTTTGATGAGTATCCCCATCCTCCCGTGAGTCTCGTCTATGAGTACATCATCGTTCTCCGTGATAGTAACACCGTTATTGGAGTAGCGTACCAAGTCCAGCGCCTCGCATCGATCTTTGGAACCGAGAACAGCAAGTCTAAAGGTCCACGAATTCTAGCCAAGTCAAGTAGCCTGCGACTGCTTTCGTCTCGGCTGCCAGATCCTGAGGGCCAAGGAGACTTTATAACATCTTAATGCACAATGGAGGTTCGAAACCCAGGATGCTCTTTAAGTCAGAGATGGGAACAGCATCACACATTTGAGTCTTTATCCCATTCAGAGCGTACATTGTGACGATGAATAAAATATCAACAGCATAGGTGATCGCAGTTCCAGGTTGAGCCGCATCACCAATATCGCCAAATATGTGTAATTACCTAAACTAATCTTACCTGAATCCGGCCAGTGCACTCGAGAGGAGAGCTACAAATCCAGCCCAATGCCCCAGCCTACCAAGTTCCCTTGATATTCAAGCCATGTTTTTTGTTTGTTCTTTGTTCTCGTTTTTTGCAAATCCAAGTGGTTTGAGATGCTGTCACCATTACCACGATTTGCAGAGGAATGAGAAGCCAAGGTCCAATTCTTGCCCCAGTAGGTACATCGCAGTGGCGTAGCCAGCATAGGCAAGGGGAGGAATCTAGCACAACACTGAAAGGGGGGGGGGGCAGTCGATCAGCGGAGGGGGCGCCATATTTTTGGTGGTTTTAATTATGTGTGGACTATTTAATTGGAGCGCCACCATTGGCGCGGAGCGTATCAGAAAATCCCCCCCCCCCCGTAGATCCGCGCCTGCGACAGGTCTAAGGGAGCCTGATTGAGTAAAAAAATTAAACAATATATGTAATCCCGAGGCCATACCGGGACTTATTCGAATAAAACACACATCCAACTATGATTAACAATGTTGACCTTTTTGCAGGTCAACCGTTTGACCAGTGGAAGACACCAGTTAGAATTAAAATATGGCAAAGTGACGTATACATGAATCGTGGTTTCGTATTGGGAAGAGTTCCTTATAGACATACCTATCGTAGATGCGATAACTAAATATCAATCTCGTTAAGGCTGATCTAGCTTTTCGATTTCGATCGGTTGTCTGCGATATACGATACGGAAGCTATCTGAACATAGGTGACGGAGAGTGTTCAGAGGCGGATCTAGGAATTTCGGTAAAGGGGCGCAAATTTTTTGACAAAGAAGGGTTCAGGATAACCTTTATACTAAGCGAAGCGCCACCATCGGTTGACGCGCAGCGTACAACATGGGCGCAAACCGGGGGTATGGAGGGGGGACATGTCTCCACCAATATTCGAGACTGCTCCCATTGACTTTGTGTTTTCCACACACTATTTTTTTAAAATGGCCATGACCCCCCCCCCACCCCATAATATCGGAGACGAATCGGCCAGCCAATGGCCGTACAATACAATTTGTGGCTTCACAATCCTCCAAATAGCCGAAATGCACTTTCCTGGTTGTTGAGTTACAAACCTACATGTACCAGGATGTTCTGGGAAGGTGTCTAAGAAAATTTTACTCTCTGGAGTCTGGACGTGGCTTAGAAGGAAAAAAAAAAATCCAACAATTTCTGTCATGCCTCTATGATCGGTATCGTAATGAATTACAAGTTCATCTACATACCATCCACTCACCATGCATGCCCAAGGTCATGCTGCATCAGTCATTTCTCCATTCTCTCAAATAAAATTGAGTTGCAAAAAGGGCCTTGGGCAGTGGTATCACCAGACTTTTCATTCGGGGGCACAGGGGACACGGACATTTGAGGGGGGGGGGGGGAAAGGTGGGCACCCAATTATCATCTACGCGGAGCGCCACCATCGTTTGGCGCGGATCGTACTGAAAATCGTGGGTTTACGAGCGCCCCATATGGCCGGGAATGACACTTCCAGGGCGTTTCAAGCTGCTGCCATGTTCCAAGCTTCAAACACGTCTCAAGCCGGCCAAAAAAATTACAAACAAAAAAAATCTTAAAAAAAATCCCTTTATTTTTGAGTGGGCGAGCGCCGGGTCGCCACCCCTGGATCCGCGCCTGGTGTTGTGTTAGTGTCGTGACATTTTTACAAGTCGTACATACGCGTACGATGGCAAGTTCATCTACATACCATCCACTCACCATGCATGCCCAAGGTCATGCTGCATCAGTCATTTCTCCATTCTCTCAAATAAAATTGAGTTGCAAAAAAGGTGCCTTGGGCAGTGGTATCACCAGACTTTTCATTCTGGGGGCACAAGGGGGGGGGGGGCACAGACATTTGACGGGGGCATCAAATTATCATCTACGCGGAGCGCCACCATCGTTTGGCGCGGATCGTACTAGAAAATTGTGGGTTTACGAGCGCCCCATATGGCCGGAAATGACACCTCCAGGGCGTTTCAAGCTGCTGCCATGTTCCAAGCTTCAAACACGTCTCAAGCGATCAAAAAAAAATTATAAACAAAATAAAATCTTCAAAAAAATCCTCTTTATATTTTTTTAGGTGGGCGCGCGCCCCCTTTGGGATCCGCGATGGGTTGTGTTAGTGTCGTGACATTTTTACAAGTCGTACATACGCGTACGATGGGCGCGGGTTCATGTAATAGACAGCTTAGTCTATTGGGCCAGGTAGTAGGTAGTGTGTGCTCCAGTGGTTTGTCATGCAATATACCGCTGACCAGAAGTAGCTTAGATCATTCGGCTATGCTAAAAATATGTATATGCTGCGGTTTGCAGCACGAAAATTCCTGGGGCGCTGGAATACTTGTAGGCCTACACATAGTGCCCTAGGATGTCAGGACACAGGCTTTGATACATGGAATTATGATTTTAATAGAACTTCCTAAGGGGCAAGGAGCGCATCTTCCTGGATGGGTGGGGCGCAAATCCACACCCAAATCGTGAAGGGGGGCAACCACCCTTAGTTGCCCCCCCCCCTGTATCCGCCAATGGCATAGGCGGAGCCGGCGTATGGATAGTCATTGGTCAAACAAACTGAATAACAATAAGTTCGATCACATGCAGAGACTATAACCAGAAAGTGAAGGGGTATAGCCGAAATATGAGAGAGGGGGAGATTTCCCCGTTGAAATTTCTTTGGGATGCATTGGTATAATATAAGGAGAGGAACACATAAATAGTTGTGGTCTTGCTATAGTTCAAAATGGTTTCAGTGTCATTAGCAGCAACACGCATGAGAAATAAGGTTTTGACATATTTTAGAAAATGTACTATGAATTCCGAGATTTGGGGTGCCTTAAAGAGACTGTACTTAGTAAAATTAATTTAGAACCATTTGCATCTGAGCTTTAGCTCAGGAGCAAAAAATTCCAGAGGGGACACTCCTCCTCTTTAACCCTCCCCCAGGACGACGAAATGTAGGCCCCCTAAAAAAAAATCCTGGTCCGCCTGTTGCAACCCTGATTACGCCCCCTGTACCTTTACTTCTGGCTACGCCACTGCATCGGAGTAACCCGGACTGAATGCCCAAATTTATTTGCAACACCATTGAATTCCCCCTCCCCACAATTTCCCACTCACATGCGGGTATAACAGTGTTAGCTCTGCCGAGATTCCTATGACCTAAAGTAATGTCGGCCGGCACGTCTGCATGTGTAAGAGCGTGTATGGATATTACAATTTCGTCATTCCTCTCAACACAAGGTTATATTTAGAGTAACATGTCCTGTTCTTCTTTTCCTTTTTGTAGAGACCTTGGATCATGTCACAGCTTGCCCGCCGGTGATATTTCGGCGATCCCTCAGAATATCAGATTCTGTTTGTGAGAGAAATTGATTTTCATAAACGTTGGGAAAGTGAGAGCGAGGGTGTTAATTCCGGGAGCTATGGGGGTTCAAGCATACGTGACACTAATTATACAAACAAGAAGCGACTTTGAAAGATATACTGTGGTATTCCCTATGCGGGGTTGCAGAATTCAGCTCATTAATTTGCACAAATTTGTCGAGGAGTTTTTCAGATATCAGCTCTGGTTGGACCTGGGACGTCGTGCCTAATTTATTCTGACGCTAAATAACCAAAGTTTCTGATAATGGTTTGAAATGAACAAAATCGTATTGGTTCTTAAGATACAGGGGACATATGGTTAAACAAAAAAGCCCTGATATTGTTAATACAACCTCCGGTGACAGTGCTTGACATTGCCATTGCCATTGCCTTGACATTGACAGCGCTTGCCTGAATTTTCAGGACGTGTACACCATGGAGGGGAACATTTTTCATAGGCTGCTATGTCATCGTAAGGTATTCAAAGCCACATATGGGATACAACTTCTGAATGGTTTATGCTTCTACCACAATTACATCGACATCACCTAGCGTGGTTCAAATTTTAGGACAGGGTCACATCAAGTACATCATCAACAAAAACGGTCACATACAGATCATAAAATGTCGAATATCCAGAACCTGAAATGAGAAGATATGATTTATTCTCCGTTTAATGTTGAGAAATATATGGAAAATATATGAATACACGAATGAGCTTCGCGGGCGTCGTAGATGGAACCTCTGTCGTAACCTAGTTCTTCGAATATAAGAGGTTCACGGTTCGCTTCCAACTCTATACTGCCAATGACATCAGGCACGAACTTTGTATTACGTACTACTCAGAACTGGGTACTACATGTTATCGAGCCATTTTCATGGCGAAAAATTACTACACGTCATTGTGTTCTTCAGAGAAACACGATAAGTAGGCCTGAGTGAAATCTTTGGAAACGCACGTGTCGAGCATGCCTTTATTTTTAATTTTTAATCATAACCAACGACAATCGCGCCTCATGTGTATACTAAAGACAAGTAGACGCGCCGATTGGGGGTAAAAATGTCGCCCGGAAATGCCTGCAGGAGCTCTCGGTGCCATCCATGGGGTTTCGCGACCTTGTGTATCAGACACGGTTCATATCAAATTTGAAAGTCATCTCAACGTTAACGTTTCTGCCCTCCTCTCTCCGGCGAGACAAAGAGGATTAGGGTCGAGTCATCGCCGAAGAGGTTCCTGGTCCCACTGAATCCTCCGAAGGAACAACTCTCCAGAACATGACAAATGTTCTATACTGTCACGGGAATAAATCGACGACAACCCGCTGAACAAAGTCGCCACCCGTCGAGCTCCCCCTGTGAACCCACAGGTATCAATTCAAATAAGATAAAATCAGGTTACATTAGTGTCAATTTGGTGTGGTTGTTCGTCGGAACGGTTTCTCTTTTCACAATGCTTCATGCGTATCGCCATTCGGGACCAGTTTCGAGGTCGAAGATACAAGATGCCTCCTGTTTAATCTCTAAGGGAGGGAAGATAATTCCAAGCGATAAAGAGCCTCTCGTAAACATGAGAAGAATCACAGGTTCACACCATGGAGACGGAATGTCCTTTTTGGCCGGAATAGATTCTATTTATTCTTTCTAAAAAAAATTTTTTTTCATTATTGCTCATTCTTTGTCTTTGGCGAGTTTCCTGACCGCTGTACAATTCACCAGCTATGCTGCTATGTTGGCACTGTGGAGGTCATTTCTCAAGGTCAGTCATTGTGAAGAAATTCGTCACCTAGTGTTTTACGAACTCGTTCGGCGCGGAGTTGGGTTGTCTGACATTCTGATAGAGGCTTTCTACTTCCTAGAAAAAATGGTGGTCAGGGGTAGGCTATGATTAGGCCTATATCTGTCCCAATCCAGAGTCTATGATAAGGTCATGTGTATCGCCCTCAGCCGATTGGAGGCTGCCTTATTTATTCCATGACTTCTTGCTGAGAACCTAATTCGTATATAATTCATTATTCGTGTCCCTGGAATCGATCAGCGAAGAACTACATTCGATTGGGGGTTTTCGAGTCACTCTTCTGTTTCGATCGTGTTAAATATATTTACCACGCCAGGATTTGTTTGAGGAAACAATACATCGAAAGTCAACTCTAAAATCAGAACTGTCATCTTTATCACCTTTCGTTCGTTGAACATTACTGTGATCCCTGCGAGGTGGAGACGTCTAGTTGTCTAATAAACTCAAGGTAATTAAGGGTGCCTCGGACAGATCATAACATCAGTCGATATATGTCGGGGCTACATCGCACCTTCGCACCAACTCGATTCCGATTCGTGAAAACTGAATAAAGAAAGAAAAGAAAAGAAAAAAAACATCACTAACACCAGTTTCCACATTAACATGGAAACGAGCAATGATAAGAGCTTTGATTAACAGCATTATTTGGGGGTCATTGTCCATGGCAAGATACCCGCTTTCACATACCCGCAACATATGCAAATTTTCATTCTTGAGGGGGACCTATTAATTCACCAAGGCACACGCCCCGAGAGGCACAGTGAATCGCATGCCTGGCTCACAATAGCAGACACAAACACAACAAACCATGCCTCTCGGCGCGCAAAACAACTGGTAAAGTGACGTACCTCTTTATTCCCTCTTAGAAACAAGTAGACAAACTCCCACAGTTAACACTGACAGGCACAACAGACATGGCTCTTAAGGTACTAAGGTACCGTATATGGAGTGCAACAAGTACGCGACTAAACAAAACATGTAAGAGACAAGAAATTGACCATAGTGCACAATTCTTTATGTAGGAGACCTTATTAGACGAATCAATAGGCAAGGGGCACGATACTAGTACAATGGACCATCCCCCGAGCAACAAAGAACAAAACACATATTACAATTTGTATACGAATGGACCATTCCATTCACAAAGGAATTTACGCTCTAATTCCACAACAATCGGAGGAGACTTCAACTTTGTATTCAATTTGAAACTGGATAAATCAGTGGTAATCCACATAAGGATTTTAATGCCAGAATTAAATGCTCAGAACCATGCAACTTATAGTTTAGTTCGTGTATGGCGGGAGAGAAATTCCTTTGGAGAAAAACTTCGCCTACTATTCAGGATATCCCAAAATATTCACTGCAGGCTCGACTTCTTCCTTATCTCCCGGAATCTATCAACAATGGTGATGATACGAATAGATCAGCAGGACGTTGCTCAGATCATTTGATGGTGTACTATTTCACATCGTGAGGCGCGAACCCGTTAATGGAGGTTAAATACTCCTTACGGGAAAACCCCAATTACGTAAAAACTGATAGAACAAGTTGTAGCAGAAAACGTGAAAAAATGCGATGATAAAATCATGCCCTTACCTGGGAATATATTAGATACTAAATTCGTGAAGAATCATTAAATTTAGTGAACAATAGCATGAACATCCCTAGGAGAGCAGGAGACTTACAAACATTATCGTGACAGATTAAAGAAAGCTAGAAATGACCTGTGATCAATATACGATTATGAAAACCAAGGGAAATATTCCGGTTACGTGCAAAGCGGAGTAGAGAAGGGAGAAAAGAGTATAATATATTTCTGAAAAAACCTAGAGAAAAAAACACTTCATACCCCAGAGAAATACAACAATTTTATTATAGATATGGGACAGAGACCGTAAGGACAGAATGAAATCCTTCACCCCTAGAACTTTTTTATCGTATTATGAAAAGTTATATAGTTGGGATAGGTAACCCCTCCTTAAACGTTTTAAGGGCCTTATTGGAACACCGAATTCACAGAAGATACTGCAAGAAACTGTGAGGGAGTCCCTCAATGAGGAATGTAAGGCAGCTGATTTCCAATCGTAATAATGGAAATAGGCAGTAGTAGATGGATTACCTGTAGGCGTAGTATTTTTTGGCACTCATAAAAAACTTAGTAACAATCCCTAAAGACGCATAGAGACAGGAAAAATGTCAGTAAATGAAGATCGAGGTATAATCATCTTTTCCCAAAGCAGGAAAATATTCTAAAGACACAAAGAATATCCGCCCGTTCCTTTTTCGATGTGCGACACAAAAATAGGTCAAAGTCTTAGTACCATAGTAGAACCTAATTCCGACTAAGTTCTTCAAAAATGGATTCATAAAAGGAGTTCATTGGCGGGAAGTGTGCGTTTTATAGAGAATCCAATTGAATAATGCAAAAAAGAGAACAATATACCAGGTTTTATATTTCTAGTGGACTTTGAAAAAAAGATTCTGATATGTTGGAATGGAACTTCATCTTTAGGTACTTGTACTTCTCCATTTTACACAGAGTTCACAACACATGGTATCCAATGCATCCGCCCTGGCCTTGCCAAACAATGCGCATACAAGTAAAATTTTAGGATGCAGCGGTGTGAGACAAGGGTGTACTCTAAGCCATACTGATTTTGTTTGTGTGAAGGTGTTCGCAATTCGATCCAAAAGTATACTGTGACAAGGTATCCAGTTTTGTGAAAAAGGAGATGTCTTGGGGTGTTGCAAATTGCGGACGACACTAGCATCTTTCTGGGCTGGTTATTATACATCGTTGGAGCGACGTTCGATATTCTACAACTATAGAGGAAGCGGTCGGTTGGTAGGTAAACTATATCAAAACAAACATTTCCCCTTGGACCACTCTCGGATCGCAAGCGGATTTTTCTTTAGCCAACTTCCCCTTCAAGTGGACCGGGTTGGGTATATTTTTGACAGAATAGAGAGAACTTATACCGGTTGAACTTCATGACCAAAAAAATGTCCGAATAAAGAGTCTTTTGAACCCTTAGAGAGTGGGATCTCAAACCAAATGGAAAAACAACGATTGTGGAAGTGGAACTCTCGCTCCTATTTCAGCGGGTGTATCTCTTTCAGGTGTGCATGATCGACCCCTTCTTCATTTCTCAAGTAGAGAGCTGCATTTTCAAATCCATTGGTCTGGTAAGCCATTGGCAGACAGATAAAACGTAGACCTATGATTGCCCCCATCATGGACAGAGGTTTAGGGGGACCCATAGTAGGATACATAGTTGAAAAAGATATCTAGATACTACGACTGCACCATGGAAATTATATTGTAATTTCCACTTGCAAACATTTGGTGGAACATTTTTTGTTTTGTAACTTCAATCAATCAGGACACCGTTATTAAGAATACATTTATTGATGATGATTGTTCATCGTGGGCCATGTTTACTTCATGCAGCTGCTTGCCACTTGTTCTGATAACGTTTGGAATAATCATTACATTAGAGTGAACAACAGCATAGTATTTTACAGACACTTGTATCCTAATAGTATCGTATATGTAAGAGATTTCTTGAATGGAGATGGATATCCTCGCCCGATTCGGATACTTTTCAAACCAGGCGAACTTTCCTTTCATATTTTGGTATTATAGAGGCTATTCCATCTTCTTGGGAAGCATTAATTTTAACAAGTTGAGGAGCAACGGGTGGACACACAAGAGCTATTTAAAAAAAGATACATGTCCAGAAGAGTTCATAGACGGTTGAGACGGAACTTTATTACCATTCCAATTTCAATACTCTAAGTAGAATTCCAGATTTACAAATAAGTGGAATGTTATCTTAAAAATACCATCAATATCCATAAGAGGAAGCAAACATGGGTATTGTTCAATTCAAATTCTTCACCAGAAATCATTGGAACGAATTTCGTTCTTGTTCGCAAGAAAAAGTGGCAAATGCATCTTGTACGTTTCGTAAATGGCATGATGATACCATTGAATATTTGTTTTGGCAGTGTGCAGTCACCTCTTTCTTCCTACTGAATGTTGAACAGGATATATTGATTGGGTTGTCTAGTTCGTCTTCTCTAAACAGACCATGATTTTCGGCAATAAATTGCTCTTAAACACCCTTACAACCTCCTAATCTTCCATATAAGATATTATTTACACAGAGCTAAATTTCAATCTAGAACGCCCTCAGTTGCAGAATTTCATCATAAATTCAAATTTCTCCTTAAAGTGGAAGAACAATCTGTGAAAAGGACAAGCAATCCAACATCTCTTTCGAGCCGTACAAAACCGTATTTAGCAATAATCTCCCTCTCTTAGGTATATCGGAAAGAAGTGAGTTATTGCCATCACAGCTGTCAGGAGACGATAAACTGGTTAAAAAAAATAGGAATACCTAAACTGAGTTACACGGAATTATGCCTCACACAGAGATGACAAAACTACCGCTGATAGCTTCTTCGCAATACTGCTCAAATCAGACCTGACTACAACGAAATTCCACCACCAACACCAGGGATTGTATCGGGGCGATCATGCCCATAGACATGATAGACAACACGACCCGGAATATGAACTTCAGCTGTGGAATTCCTCATCCAGCCAAGACTTAGTTATCCCCACTGCGTCGGGTTGCGCAATATCAGCTTGACCCGACATTTACAGTTCAGACCACTGTTCTTATTTTGTTCTGTTATCATACTCGAACATCTCGCAAGTGTCTGCTGTCCGCTGAGCAGTTCCTCTTCCTGCGGTATCCAGCCTTTGTTAGTTGTGCAGTACGAAACATGATGACTGATATCTATCTTGCGGATCGACCTGGTCCTGATGAGCGAAACCATGGACGTGGAAGGAAGCGTTCGAGAGAAATGGGCTGAAGGTTAACCTCGGGGAGACAAAGGTGATGGTGAGTGAGCCGCAAGGAGAGGTGTCAGTGACTCATGGCTGTGTGTGGGAAGATGGTTATGGCACACTCGGTGCATGCTGTGCATGAGGTGTGGATGGATTCATGGCAAGCTGTGCGAGGTGAAAAGGGGAACCCCAATGATGGGAAGACATGTGGTAATGTTGCAAGAGGAGATGATAGAGATGGCAGAACCGTGCAAGAAGTTGTCGAAAGTGGAAACGGGAGATAGAGTTTTGTTATTTATGTGTTAGGAGACAGGGTGACGCGAGCGGTGGATGGGCTGGAGGCAGCTGCAACAGCAAGAGCAAGAATTGGATGGGTGAAGTTCCGGGAATGTGAAGAGCTGTTGTAGGGGAGTGAGACATGGTGTTTGAGAGAAAGAGAATGACAACTTTGAGAAGGACGGAGAGAGCCATGTGCGGCGTGAAGCTGACAGATAGGAAGGGGGCCGGGGAGCTGAGGAAGATTCCTTTGTCCGGAGGAGCGGTTGACCAGTTGGAAAAGGCGGATGGGGTGCGTTGGTATGACATGTGCTGAGGAGAGATGGTGACCATGTCCTGAGGAAAACTCGGAGTTTGAATGGTGGGACGAATGAGGGGGCCAGTCCAAGATGACTCGAAAAAGGTGGAGGAGGAGAAGCGAAGGTTGGTGTGAAGAGGAGGACGCTTCAATCGAGCGTGGGGGACAGACGGTGTGAGGGCTGTTGATGTCGTGTATGTTGATTCCGGCCACATCCATGCATACCAATGATAGAAGCGGATTAAAAATAGAGGAGATAATAAATGTCAGTCGAGAAACAACCCAAAATATGCATGAAGTAGTTTTTTCAAGTCAAAGTCTGTACGATGAGTGGAGCAAGAAATGATAGTTGGGCTATGATGAAGTGAATCAATTCTCCATTCATTCCATTTCAGGGGTTGTACGACTTGGACGATTGACGCTACTTTGCAAATGAAAATAGCTAAAAATGGTGAAAACTAGAGGTAGAAGGGTTGAGTTTTTTTGGCTGCCTTCGATTATTTTCATCAATTCACAAATTGCGGCAGAGGTTGATGAAATGACGGAATTCTTTCTTGAATCAACATTAAAAGGTGATAAAAAAAAGTTGTAGTGAAAAATGATGAATAATAATTTCAAAATTATAGCAAATATAAGTAGATACATACAAAATTTTGAGGCAACAACCAAACTGTGTAGGAGGTTCAGGAATTGAGCACAACGCGCGATGTGGGGGGGGGGCCCTCGGGTTCATCATGTGGAAGCACCGGCACGAATATTCCTCCCCTACAAATTTGGGTGCACCGTGCTGAGGTTCAGTCATATTGATGGTGTAATAACCGTACCTTCAGGGTTCTCGGGAATTTGCGACCCTATGGCCAATTTTATGAAACTACCACACAATGGTGCTTGAGTATGCATCTCCTCTTACAGGCTTCAATTGTTTTGATTTGAGTTACACGTAAGGTCCTGGGGCATGGCTCGTTGGGGGGGGGGGGTGGCCAATCTGGCCCAATCCCCAGTGTAGGCCCAGATTATAGTGATGGTCTAATAAATTAGCGTTGGTGTTCAGGGATTTTGAGTCACCCGAAGGTCCCAAAGGCCATTCTGACAATCAATGCCATCAGAGTACCACTTGTAAAAAATGAAGACATTTAAACGTACCTGGTGAGCTACTGTGCATGGCACTCTTGTATATACCAATAAACTGTAAGCGCCCACCTCTATGAGTTTTTGTCACAACAGTCATTTGCAAAAAGATAATTCAAGGAAACAACGATTGCTCCCAATCCTGGAATCATTACACGTAAGTTTGCTATTAACGAACTAGTAAAGTTTTGTTTTCAGAGTGCAGAACTTCCTAAAATCGTCATGCAATTGAACGTAACAACTTCAGTTCCGCACAAAGACTGCAAAATTCCACAGCGCGCTACAGGCGAACACAAGAAAGTACCACTACCATACAATAGAAACCTTGAAACGAAATCAGAGATATAAGTCTGGACACAATCAGCCCCAATGAACACTTCGGCCCCACTGTTTCCACCTTCTAGACCAGACCCGCCAGTTCATTACAAGTGGAATAGTACACGAAAATAATATCGCAGAATCACTATTTCTACAATTTGTTATCAACTTTTGTGAGATTGACTCTGAGATGTATATTTACATCCAAATTACGTGTTGAAGAGTGTTGAGTCGCCTATGAGACTCTTGCAAGGGCTCTAGCAACAGCGACACTGGTTCAATGATCTGTTACGACGTAAAGTGTGTATAGTCAAGTACTGGTATGTCAGCGGCTGAGAATTACCTCAAATTATTTTGTTTACCGGTAACTTGATTGAATGGAGAATAAAAATTGTATTACGGATTTGCACTTCCAAAAATTAAGATAGATGTGTTTCGCTCAGAAGGGCTTTACAGTCACATGGCTAGTAAGGACTACACCGAAAACGGTCGATTCCTGACTATTAGACATGAGTCTTGCTAATTGGACTGGTTCATTGCGAGAAAATCGGACCAATTTCCGCTACGCGAAAAAATTAGGACTTCGGAGGGTTTTAGGGTATTTACGTTCAGCTATCAAGTGGTATATTCTTCAATCACCTATTCCCCGTGGCAGAGGGGACAGAGGGGTCGGATCGGGCAACCTTTTTCAGTAATCTATCGCCACGTTAGCATATTTCTCACTCCACCAGAATACATTGCCGCTGCTGCAATTGGTGAGTTAGTTTCTATTGCCCAATGTTTCATATGTTATATTGGAATATGTTCATCACCACATCATGAACTATGTGGACACTCACCAGTAAGACCAATGTTAAACATGGATTTAGAAAACAACACTCCTGTGAAACCCCATGGCTAGAACTGTCAATGATCTAGCTAAGAATCTAGACTGCAAGGCTCAGAACGATGTTGTTTTTACTGATTTAAGTAAAGCCTTTGACAAGGTTCCCCACAAGCGGACTGGTTCATAACGCTTCAAACATTACGGACTTAGTGGTCAAAATTATCACTTGGATAAATTCATTTTTGAACCATTCGAAACCCAGCATGTTGTCATGAATGGTGTGAGTCACTCTTGGACTTGTTCATCCGGTCCCACAAGGTACAGTACTAGGTCCTTGCTGTTCTCTCTAGGCAGCCAGATCTTCCGCTGTAATAGCATCCACTATCCTTTGAATGTGTGCTAGACTGTATGATATACCATCAATGATCAAAGACAGTTACATGCTCCAGCAAGAGCTGGATATTTTTTTTTCCAATGAGTGAGACATGGCAGATCGATCTGAAGCATCAAAATGCAAGTCAATGGTGGTCACCAACAAGAGGCAAGGTTTACCCTTCCATATGTTAATTGGCGATACTCGCCTTGAACTGGGGAAAGAGCATGCCTATCTCGGAGTAACCATCACTTCAAGCTCTCATGGTAACTCATATAAACAATATAGATGGTAAAGCTTACAAGATCCTTAATCTGATCCATAGACATATGGTAGATGTATACTAAAATCGAAAAGAATTTCGATAAATCTTGGTTCGTCCTGTTTGAATATTGCTCCTCAGTTTGAAATTCATACAAAGCTTGTAACACTAGGAAGCTGGAAAGGGTTCAGCGCAAAGCTGTCCGATTGTTTGCAAGGATCCCCGCCGGCACCAGTGTCGCCGGGCTCCTGCAACATCTGCCTGCCTACTTTGCAGGAGAGGGGGGGGGAAAAAGGCGCAATGCACGAATCAAGCTGTTTCAATCATTACGACACTATTGGCTTTACCGGTTCCTGATTTCATGGAGTAACAGACTAACTATCACACACGAACTCCTCAGGTACTCAACGGACTCAAACTATTAGACATGTTATGTTAATACCGACGTCTTCAGGTGGTCATTTTTGCTCAGAACAATTCCAGAGGGAATGCATCAAGTCTCAATATGCAGGAATTAAAGTGGTGCTGAGGTGTTTTATGGTGATTGTGTAAAATTTCTTCAGCATCATCTTCAACTCTGACTCTTCAATAAGCTTGTACCTGTGTGTGCTGTCCCCTCGGGCAGTGATAACCATAGTTGGTGTTTGCATCGTACCAGACAAGACAAGACAAGACAATGTCGGATAGATGACAAATATGAGGTAAACGTGAAATCGGCATGTCGGAGGCAAGTTTCACATTTATTCGTAACATTTGGTATCCGCCTTCTTTTATGCAAGAGGCCCATTGCGAGTTCATTGCGCGGTGTTGTTAGTAGATACGGCCATCACGACGATCATAAAACAGCTCTATCTGAACCTGCAGCGCATACCAGTTAACTACCTCCGGAAGACAGACCTTCATCTGTTGCGCCCCAGGGAATGCTAGCTCTTAACTTGTACGCACAGCTGAATTTATGGAAGAGGACCTGTGGCAACCAACTTCCTACAAAATTGAAGAAGACATGACAGCCTCCAGATGATTCTGAAGCCACTATTGGAGATTACTCAACGACTTGATGCAGGGAAAACCATGGAGAATGTCTCGAAAATTGACGACCCAGTCACAGGATGAATGACAGTTTCATTATCATTTAATTAATCTTTTACCTGCTGCAAGCCCTAGACTTCAATCTTAGCAACTCAGCGAGTCTGCCCGTTCGCCTGTTCGTCGAGTATGTTCCTTTAATCCACATCCGTGCAATTCGTTCGATGGTCCATCAGGAGGTACATGTTCTCTTTGTTTCGATTAATCGAGCATGTATAGTAAGATCCCGGTACATATCATTTGGAAATAATACTGTGTGCTTGTGACGAATTAGCTTTCACCACGATAAACTCTACCCCAAGAGGATGGCTAAGGCTCCATACCTAGCATGTGAGTTAGTCATGTGAGGATTAGTATGGTTCTTGTAGTTTGTGGTCAGTTCAAAGGTCATGTAAGCTCACAGACGACAGAGTCTGGAAATCTGTTCGCACGTTGAGTCCAGAATGCTTGGTCAGATCACAGTGGGTCAGCTGGCTGTGTACTACAAAACCCCTCCCCGAGCCCACGCCCTCCCGGGGCCTACAAGGCTGGGGTAGGGGGTTTTTAGGTATTAAAATGTATTATACATAGTAGATAGTATATTAACCCTAGAAGGAAGATTGGGTAGCACCTCGCAACTTTCTCTTACATCAAAGCTGACCGCATCCAGGCATCTACTTGGAAGGACTTAAAACCGTATAACAGTTTGAGAACATCGGGTTCAAAATTGACCCGGAATGGGTAAGAGGATCAACCAACCTTTATCACATATGTTGACCAAACCCAAATTTCGATTTGACAATTACACTACGTTGCGATAACATCTCAACTTCTGAAATGTGTCTGTTTTTTAAACAGTATTGTTAAATACTCTCTATAAATTTTGCTTTATGGTCAGGAAATTGTTTTCTCACTAGGTTGGTACCAGAATTCCGCCTCTAACCTTCCCTGTTATTCGAATTCGGAATAATCAGGACCAAATTATATCGGATTATATTTATACTGGTGGCGAGTCGACAAGAAAAAGAAGAAGAGGCAACTAATATAATTCAAAACTATAACATTTGGCACAATGAATGAACTATGGATATTAACCAAAATAGGTTAATGACGATCAGTGACGTCTGGGCTTGATCGTTTCACCAGACCAAATGCATGTTCTAACTGGGCTTCCTCTCATTTTCTGACTGATTACCTGATCGAGATGATCAATTACCATAACGTATGGTACCACATGTAATCCCAACGCTGCAGTGGAAATCTGAAGTGAACATGAATGACCCGACATAGATTTTATGTGAAATTGTTTATCAAACATGTTTTGAAAGTGACATTTGAAAGCTTATTTCGAAAAACCCTGCTTCTTTCTTCCCGTGATATTTTTTTTTTCATATCCAGAGGTTCTACGTCAGGCCATAGCATCTACATGAGTCGCCTTTATTGTCATATGGATACATGTACCCGATTGCTTCTTGACACAGGTTCAAAGTCATCTGAAGTTAATAGAGGTAAAAATCAGAGGGAGAAAAAAGCACAAACAAGTCCACAATCATCACTTTTTATGATGATGAAATTCCTAATATTTCCATTTCATGGAATATGCCACAGTTCGCCCGTGGCAGTCCAGTAAAATAAATAATGGATGTTATAGCCTGACCCTAGTCTCTCTATCTCTCTCTTCCAGGAAGAAGAAAACAACGTCCAATGTAAAAAACTCGGTAGATATGGTCTAGCCTATCTATCCTTCGGTCTCAGAAATTAAAAGGGGTAAAAGGGTTCCATGTTGCTTAATGTGCGCTTGTTCAATGATTTCATTAAACTTGGTGGTTATGGTCCACCCCATTCAATCTTTCAAAGTTAGAGATCGTTGGATATGGTCTCGGGGAATTGAAAGTCAAATGCAGGGTTGAACACCACAACTGTGATATTACCTCTGTTGTATCCGAGCCTGCAGTTGTCCTTAACTAAATTGATATTCCACATTAGTTAAACTGTCTGCCTCCTGCAAAAGCAACTGTCGGCACCTACCGACCCAATTCCACTTTACAAACCAATAGCTTTTTCGAAGCTGAATTAATGTGTAGATATTAGTTGAAAATAAAGAATATTTGCGAGGGTTGTACAAGTATGAACAACATTCATTGCATAATGGGATGCCTCTCAGTTTTGCGCAATACGCATATAGGCCTACACAAATTTGATGAAGGCCTCCAACTCCGTAACGAGAACGGTATGAGCATCGGGTTAGTACTTAAAGATTTAGATTCTCCTAGCTATAATATCAGCCTATTCACACTCTGAACAATGTTATGTACCTATCACACCCACCCCGGTGTGTCAGAAATTTACACCATCATTTGTGTATAATCTCCAAATCGGTGTAATTTTTTTTTTGCGCAACCTTTCCCCTAATTGTTGTGTAATTTCTTACAAGACCCCAGGATACCCACAGTATTGTGTAAATTATACACATCATTGTGTAAACTTGATCCTGCAGATCTTGCCTATAAGGAACTTGATGGATATGGACATGGTCCTTCATTTCATCGTAACATTACTGAGAAAATATATGTTAATCCTACCTATTACCCTGTATGTTCAATGCCGCATTGCTTACGGTCAACGCCTTTGCTTGTGCATGGAGTCTTGGAGTCTTGTCGATCGCACAATCGACCGTAAGCAAAGGGGTGACTGCATTGTTTCTGGCTACACACTGGATAAACTCACAATAGACGACGAACAGGGATGATAATGATAATGTTAGTGATATTGATAATGCTAATAATATTGATAATAATAATAATAATACTAATAATAATAATAATAATAATAATACTAATAATAATAATAATAATATAATAATAATAATAATGATGATGATGATGATTATGATGATGATGATGATGATGATGATGATGATGATGATGAGGATGATGATGATGATTATTATTATTATTATTATTATGATTATTATTATATATTATTATTATTCTTATTATTATTATTATTATTATTATTCTTATTATTATTATTATTATTATTATTATTATTATTCAGTTGTATATGTGGCAACTTCCAACCACCGGCATGCGGTGATTCGCCAAGCGGACCAAACCCCACTCCTCCGGTCTCTCAAGACGTTTACATTTTAGAGCCCAACTCGATGGAGTAGAGTTCCATGCTCCTTAACATAAAGTGTTGTGTATTAGCGCGTGTAGGACGCGTGAAGGATGATTAGAATTATCATTATCCCTCTCATCTCTCATTTCTCAAGTTTACATTTAGATTGATACTATTTTTGTATTCCTTCATCGAGATCTCGGATCAGGTCACCCCATTCCCATGGGCGACACTTCTCCGCGTTACCGTCAACGATATGAGATTCTGTCGCCGAGAGGAGGCACGGCTCTTCATTCCTTTTAAAAGGACGGAAGCAGAGGTGTCAGTTACAGCTTGTATAAAACCCGATACCCGCTCCGAAATATGCTCCAGCACAGGTATCCTAAACATAACTAATATACACTGTCAACCACATACTAGTGTGCATTAGAATTTTACACCCTCCGCAGTGCGTCACGTACCTTTCCCATATGGGAAGTGACAGTAAGGCTGCCAGAATTTTCACAAAGTCACCTCACAAGGTGAGTTTCCACCTTCATACATACACTGTAACACTTCGTACAATGATTTGCGTTCTACTAGAGGACCAGTCTATGTAAACGACTCCAGGAAGGGAGATCAACACCAATTATCTTTTCAGCTGACCTGACCACTGCAGATAGTCTGCGGATATCATCTTGCGTGGCCCGGCCAACCAGACAGTGATCGATGACGTCAGGATACTCTCGACTATTGCACGATACAAGACTATAAACCGGACATTAATCTTAATCAGAATTTTGAACCAAATTTTTTTGTCTGATACCCTCCTCACTCAATTATTGGTCAAATTTGACTCGAGTGTGCATATCTAGGGATATACCTTGCCTACCTGCACTGCAGAATAGACAGCCGGGCTTCGATTGGATTCAAACACTCCATCTCATTATGTTAGGTCAAGAGGTCTGCTGACCAACCTTATCTGATTCTTCACATGGTGTGCCGAACATTTGCGAGGAAATGGCTGATTATGCATGCTGAATTGTCATACTGAGATTTGCCAGGAATGTCCTACGCATGTCGGAGTCGGACACTTCGGGTCCTATACAGGTCCATTTCACTATCGGGTTTGTGCCCAATTCAGTCAGACATGGGCAACATATAGTTCATTCAGCCTGTTTTGAACTTTTACGATACACTGCAGGTTGGACATAGGGGCAGATATAATAGGAAGAGCGAGAGTGGGGTATAAATCCAAATAAATACCCCTCCCTCTCGAACGATCATATCATTGCCAAGTCATGTTGGGGGATTTGATCGGATTATGTGGGACACGTGACCCTTTTCTCCGAAAGTTAACGGAGGGTTCATCGGGAATGGAGAGACCTTCCTTCCCCCCTCATGCTGCCTCCCGAATCGCCACTCATACCACGCCCTCACTGTCTACGCACTACGGCTAAGCGAGAACGTCATGAAGAAATAGTCTCAGACGAACTGCCTCTAAGCTGGACAGACTGATTGATATCAGGTCAAACGGAAGTAAGTAGGGAATTTGTTACCCGGATGAACTCGGAACGTAGGAGGAGAAAGAATGGTCACATCATCACAATGCCTATATATTCGTGATATTTTGATCGGCCCTTTTGGCAGCCTCGCAAAGATCTCAAGGAATCATTTTCATTGAAAAAAAAAAAACACCGAACAAGCGAATTTCAGGGGCCCTGAAAACATCATCAGAAATGCTCAATATTTTTGAATGATTCGCGGTAGGGTTCGCTTTGCGAAGAGGCCTAACTATCGAAGCACGTCCCTTTCATCGCGAATATGTGCCCGATGTATTTGACATCCTATTTGTTGTGATGATGGCGATGGTGTATTCGACCTCCCTTCAAAGCAGAGTTTCGTCTGTCTCAGGAGGCGATGTGGTGCGGATGTTTTCTTTCTGACGGAGCCGACCGTCCAACAGCCGGGCCGAATAGACTAAACTCACATTGTATCAGGTGAAATGTCGATCGATGAGTTATAAGTACGTTTGACACAGTATCGCCTTTGGTGTAAGAGATTCGGACCATAACGGGGCACATTAACTACAACACCCATAATCTCCTAAAGCAGTCACGATCAAGGTTGGCCGATTTGTGTTGGCGATTGGGGTACGGACAAGATGAATGCTGTCTCAGCGGATCGCCACCGCTGGTTGCGCGTAGCGTCCCGGAAATTTCTGCGTTGCCCGGACCCCCTAGATTCAGGAAACGACATTTCCCGTGCCCTATATGGGACAATAAGTAGCATTCCTAAAATATAACTATCTCATCTAGGGAGGTTCTCCAAACTCCATCGCGTTCCGGGATCAATTTCAAGGTTTTGAGTTGGGTGTTTTTACATTCTAAAACAACGATTCAGTGAGGTTAGGGGCAGATATAATAGGAATAGCGGAGTGGGGTCTAAATCCAATAAAACCCTCTCTTCAAACATCAATTTGCCAATCATGTGGGGGATTTGATCGGATTATGGTGGACACGTGACCCTTTTCTCTCCGAAAGTTAACGGAGGGTTCCAATGCGGGAATGGAGAGACTTCCTTCCCCCCTCATGCTGCCTCCCGAATCGCCACTCATACCAGGGCGCCCTCACTGGTCTACGCACTACGGCTAGCCGAAACGTCATTGGAGAAATAGTCCCTCAGACGAACTGCCTCTAAGCTGGACAGACTGATTGATATCAGGTCAAACGGAAGTAAGTATGGAAGTTTGTTACCACCAGGATTAACCTCGGAACGTAGGAGGAGAAAGAATGGTCACATCATCACATGCCGATATATTTCGTGATATTTTGATCGGCACTTTTGGCAGCCTCGCAAAGATCTCAAGGAATCAGTTCATTGAAAAAAAAACACAGAAATAGCGAATTTCAGGGGCCCCGGAACATCATCATAAATTGTCTCATAGTTGGAATGATTGCGGTAGTCCTCGCGAAGAGGCCTAATCTTATCGGAAGCATCGTCCCCTTTCATCGCGAAAGATGTGCCGGATGTATTTGACAAATCCATTTGTTGTGATGATGGCGATGGGTGTATTCGACCTCCCTTCAAAGCAAGTTTCGTTCCCCCCCTGTCTCAGAGCGAGTGTGGCGGCTGTTTTCTTCTGATCGGAGCCGACCGTCCAACAGCCGGGCCGAATAGAACTACTCAACATTGTATCGTAGGTGAAATGGTCGATCCGAGAGTTATCAGTACGTTGCACAACATCGTAACGCTTTTGGGTAGAGATTCGACGATACGGCACAATTACACACCAATATATCTCCTAAAGCAGTCACGATCAAGGTTGGCGATTTGTGTGGCGGTTTGGGGGTACGGACAAGATGAATGCTGTCTCAGCGGATCGCCACCGCTGGTTGGCGCGTAGCGTGCCCGGAAATTTTTCGTTTGCCGGACCCCCTAGATTACAGGAAACGACATTTCCCGTGCCCTATGGGACAATAAGAGCATTCCTAAAAATGATAACAAATTCTCATTCTAGGGAAGGTTCTCCATAAACTCATCGCTTAGGGATCAATTTCAAGGTTTTGAGTTGGGTGTTGTGACTTTCTAAAACACGATGCAAGTAAGGTTACGGTCATGAAAGAAGGCAACGAAAATGGGTCAATGGCCACAACACTGCGTACGCGCGAGCCAAGATTTCGCAGGATCCAATTTGACCGACGACATTGCACTGACCCCTCTCTGACCCATCACTTAGAAGCTTGATTTTTTACTCAAAGATTACAGCCTCCATTTTTTTTATCTTCTTTGCGGACCACCGGCCCAGGAGGGGACATTTCCAATTGGGGGCGGACAGGTAGCCAAATGAGTAAAACATTTCCAATTGGGGGCGGACAGGTAGCCAAATAAGTAAAACACAGAAATAGAACGGCAACTGCGCGCGGAGCGCGCGCGACTGAAATGTTACACTTTAGACATTCAATCGAAAACTCAGGCAATCTTTGGATATACCTTCTTCTATTATCTTCACCTCAATTTTGA
The DNA here is from genome assembly GCA_026419785.1 of Sclerodactyla briareus. NCBI lineage: Eukaryota > Metazoa > Echinodermata > Holothuroidea > Dendrochirotida > Sclerodactylidae > Sclerodactyla > Sclerodactyla briareus. The sequence goes on along the minus strand of JAODTK010003976.1, from coordinate 264,191 downwards.
ATCAAGTCTTTGCATGAAATTTGTGGCTTTTCCCTGCCGAATCTTCGACGCCTATTTCAAGGGTTCCCACCCGCGCCGTGTGCCTGTCCCCTTCGTAAGTTCACCGTGCACCAAACTTTCAACAAGTGGTCGCACCCTAATTGATTGCTGAATACCTCATTTTAAATGTGCAAATAAACCATATACGCCAAACAACCACAGGTCCCGCTGGTGGTTGACTTTACCGACCCCGCCAGTCGCCTCAACCTCCCTCCCTTCAAAAAAAAAAAAAAAAATCACACTTTTTGGCATTCCATCTAAAGTGCCTGGCACTATTTTGGAACTTACCCTTTTCTTCACATTGAATTTTTGAATCATATCTTTTTGACAACGCAATTGTGGCGTTCCCTAACCGCATTTTCGATGCCGCACCGTGTGCCCTCATAGTGATAATTGTGCACCGTGCACCCACTTTCAACAAGTGGTCGCACCCATGAATAAAAAGAAATTTGAGATCCCGCCAGGTGGTAGACCTACCGCCCTCGCCTCAACTCCTTCACCTCGAGATAGCGAATTCTATGTTGGTTTGTTTGTGTTCAGTTAACTAACTGGTCCCCTAGCAGGAAATGGACAACGTCCAATGAAGGATAAACACACCAACCGGGTGGAGCCAGTCCTATGCAAACGATGGGGATCAAAGGAGAACCCTTCTTTCTTGGGTAATTAAGAACAACCCAGATTGACTTTCAGGTATTTTTTGTTTATAAGGAACACATATGTCTGCACAAGGCACATCATATGTCTGAACACCACCCGCAAATGAAAAACCCGCGCAAAAAAAAAAAAAAAAATCGAGAATGGAGCAGCAAAATTCACTCAACTCGACCATTTAGTCGCTTTGATTATTTACACACGGTACTACTGGGGATATGTCGGATACAGTGTCATCGAAATAGCTGTCGGCTCAAATATTGGGAAGGGGTGGGGGGGGGGGGGGGCGAAATGCATTGCTCCCCCAACCGAATTTTGGGGGCGCCTTCCTTGCCCCCGTCACCCCCCCCCCATCACATGATCGCCGCCCTTGCACATATCAGATCTTGGAATGGGGGGAGAGTTCTAGCAGCTAAACTATTTTGCTTTCAGTGGATACATGTTTTTGATCACGCCTCTCCGTGCATCCATCAAACCTAATCTCCGTTTCACTAGGGATTTTCCGCTTTATTCGCACGTTTGACTACATTGATATAACTCATAGGTTTGCCTGGAGTATCCTTGAAAATACTTGTATCTGACAATACACATGCACACATTACGTTAATGGCATCACAGACACATCACCTAATTTGATCTGATTCGTTCTGATACGATTGGGTTCACAGAAAAAGGCTCGACAGATACACACTTTTAACGCAGTTATTTCCGATACAGCTGTCTTCTGCCAATACGAATTTCGTCTAGTTCCAAAGATTATCTATGCCTGTTTAGGGATTTGAACCCCGGAAGACCCTTCCCCTACTCTTTTCTATAAGATAGTTTGCTAACAAAGTTTCCGGCAAAGTACAACCTCATGGGGGATTTCAATCACCCAGGTATTCCTTGTTTGATGGTAGTAGTGGCGGTCATGGTACCGACTTTTCAGTCCACAACTTTTTTCAATACTGGTGATCTCATTACCTCCAATGCGGTTCTGCAGTCTAACAGTGAATCTGCATTAGCATGGCTGCTACCCATTGTCTATATTTGATCTCATAATCGTAGCCCTGTAACTCAATCAGCCAACGAACCCTCTTTTCAGTATGATCGGACTCAATTGGCATGGATTTCAGTCCTAATTAAGGCTTATGGTCAGTAATAAACCGTGCAACGAGCATCAGACACGTACCGTAATGTTGGAAATAACGCATAGCCACAACTCTCTCGGAACCTTCCTGCCCATGCCTGCGAAAGTACAGAACCAATAGCTACATCAGACTCGTCAGTATGTAATAAAATATCATAATTGTGAAATTCAGGGAACGCCATCAACGGGGGAGTGGTCAATTTGTTCATGAGGGAAATGAACGCCTCTTCACAGTCGACATCTCATACAAAGGACCTCAGCTTCAGTTAAGCTATTAAGAGGTGCGGCGTTATGTGAAAATTCTTCCACATACCGCCTGTAGTAACTGCGCAAGCCTAAAAATGTTCTCATTCCCGTGGGCTTGGCAGGGCGGGGCCATTCTTCGATTTTCCGTTGTACTAGGATCGGGCAAAACTCTCGATTAGTGATGAGATGCCAAATACTCACTTGTGGCTTGAAGAATGAAGGTTTGGAAGTTTCAACTTAAGACACTTCCTGGAATCTGTGAAGGACCTCGATCGCATTTTGATAATGATCTTCAAAGGTCTTGCCCATAATGACATCATCGACATGAACCAAACACGTGGTCCAATGTGACCGCGTGAAGAGTTGGCCATAGTCTGTGAAAGGTCGGCGGCGAATTCGTTAATCCCATGGGCATCACCTTAAATTGATACAACCAGTCCCAGGTATAACGCTGTTTGGGTTTATACCTGCGGTCCATTCCTGATTTTCAACCCATGTTGTTAAATCAAGAGACGTGAAATACATGGAGCCACCCAGCGCATCCAAACTATTGTCCACCCGTGCAGAGGGTGGGCAGCTTTTATGGTTATTCCATTCATTACCTGTCATCGACGCAAAGCCTATAGGTCCCGTCTTTGTTCAATGTCATCACAATAGGCGACGCCATGGAGTATTACTGGGTTCATCCAAATCATTTTCCAAGAGGTGCTGTATCGTTTGTCAATTTCGACCCTTTTAGACGGTGTAGTCAGTCCTATATGCATTTGGCATATAGGGTTGTTGGGTCTTGTGTGGATTTCATGATCGACCAAATTAGTCATACCTTGATCATACGGGCAACTGGAAAAGACGAAAATAGATCCTGCACTACGCATTTTCATTTCATTTTATCTAGAGACAGATCAGAGTCTGACAAGTCAATGTTAGTTAGGGATGGGGGAATCAGGGATAGGAGAATAAAGACCAGGTAAATTGCCAGCACCCGTATTTACCAAATTGCACTCTGGTTGGACCGTAATCTACTGGCAAGAATCAAGCACTGTATCTTTACGCAACAATACTTCGTGCATTCAAGGGTTCAATACACGCGCAACAGTGGACCCTGTTTGTGTGTTGACAAATAGAGCTACGCTGACGTAGATGCGAATGGAGAATCGCCCCGTCTCTCAACAATACCATCATAGTATTTGTTTTCCTTAAATCGATTTGATGAGACGCCAACTGATATCAAAGATTTCAGAATAGGGCCATTCTCATTGTGTATCTGAAGGTGTCACAATTCGCGCAACGGGATATCTGATAATCTGACATTTAGGGGGAAGGATTTCGCCACCAATTCTCAAAACACCATCACCTACATCAATGGTTGCGATAAGCTTTTGCAAAATGTGCCAGCCCAGTATCAACTTCCTATCTATGTTCCTCGCACATGAAATGTTCACCTTATCGTTTCATGCCCAGAGCCGGACAGTTTATCGGCTATACCTATGCATCAGGCGGGAACAGTAATCCCCGAAGAGACACAGGATCAGAAATGCGGTGTTTCTGACAAAAAGGGATTTCCAGAAGACCTCAAATCGGCACCTGAGATAGCATCCTAGATCCCAAATCCTAGGGGAATTGGACCTGTTACCACGCCTGGGAGTTTGGGAAAGGTCGTAACGGCTCCCAAATGATCCATCACGAATCCGACCTCCTCCTCGGGAGAATTGGACCTGTTCCTCCCACGTGGACTGAACCCATTCGTCCACGAGCTGATCGATATTTATCACAATCTAGATGACTCAATCTATTTTCAATATTTTTAACCTGGTTGGAGAGTGTATTTACTTAACAGATAGTTTCTCCTGTGACTCTCGTACCTCCTGAATAGAATTTGAGGGAAAACAGAATTGCATGTCCTATTTGCGACATTCTCAACACCACAGTGTGGAAAATAACTCCACGATTGGTTTACTTGGGGGGGGGGGGTATTGTCTCATTTGGGGATGCATTTGATTGGTCGCATGGCCCCTTTCAATACGAAGAGCAATATCCAAAGCATCTTTAGATATGTGGTTGTTCCTGCCCCTCTCACCTAAAGTTGCAAATACCCATCTAGCTCAGCTAGGACCTACTGAATACTTCCCCTGCTTTGGCAACACTATCGTATCAGGAATGCTTCAAACACTAATTTCGAAATGCATCCAGCAATTTGTAGGTGGTAGGCAAACTCTTGTTTGCCGCCGGGGAGTTGCCAACGTCGATCCTTTGGGTGCCTTTACTGATGTTCTATGCGTGTCAAGCCCTCTTGCCTGGAATTTTGTCATCATTCCAAGCTTCTCGGTGACGGTCGCCGGTTCTTCTGAGGACTCTGTAGGTCTTGTGTTTACCCGGCTTCGCATTGATACCATGGGTCCCTTTTTCTTGGGCAAGAGGATACAGATGGAGTCGGTGCGCTGAGGCTGCCGTCAGATAGGGCAGAGGCCCAAACCCTAGGGTAGCGCCTGGGGAGACTGCCTTGTCATCTGGCGAATATACCTTTCGTTGGCACCCTCCTTCTGAGTAAGTTCGCGACTAGATGTCATCTAGGTCGGTTCTGGTAAGGTGCCGACCATTGAACGAGGTCCGTGATCTGCTGATTAGTGGAGCGACGATCTAGTCAATGTCTAGTCTTGTCGGTGTCGTGGGATTTCTACTTGCCCTGCCTTTCTCCTCCCTTCTCTCCCTTCAATACCATGGTTATTTAGTTTCCAGACGCAGCCCTAATGTGACATTGGTTCTCTTTCTCTTTCTTCTTTGCGAATATACGCGTCGCCACCGCCATCTCAATCATGTCCACCCACTCCTTATGGCCCAGCCTCCTCACTATCTTTTCACACGAAACACAGATTAAATCTCCTCTTGATTTAACACATCTCCAGTGTCCCACTAACATTCTTCATAATTGTTTTCATTTCAAGGCTGGAGTGCGCCTTTGTCCACTCCAGCATCCCTGTCAGCCGCCTTTCTGAATTTGATCTCTATTGTGATGGCTTTCAACTCCTCTGGCTCGAAGTCTCTCTTTTCTTCCTCGCCTGACTAAGTTGTGTCTACCACCGTTCGCCCCAATTGCTAAATAAGCACTGACGAGGCTTTCTATTCTCATCATTCACCTCTGTTTTGACACCTAATTCACGATCCGACTGTGGAAAGTGCTAACTATTGATTTCAATGTGCATAATGCCGAAAGGCTCATTCACTCTACTGGCTCTGATAGAGCCCGGTGTTGAAGCAGAGGTCTTTTTTTGCTTTTACCAACGGTCTCACCCAGCTCATCAATTCTCCCACCGATATCCCAGATCGGGCCTCGGACTCTGCTAACATGTTGAATCTTTTCTCACCACTCAGCCCTCTCTTACAGTCCAGCACTGCTCTGCCCGTGGCTCTCTGATCATTGCCGCATTAACCATGTCTCATCTATCTAATCCCTATACCCCAGCTCCCCCCAAGGCAGAAAACTCTGGAACTACTCAAAGCTGCTGTTTGGTTTGGGATTTTTGTGTCGGCTTTCGCTTGGGATGAAATTACTTTCTCAGATGATCCCCTGACCTCTCCGTCTGCTATCTCGGAAATTATTCATATTGGAAATGAACACTTTTATTCCCTTCACTTTAAGATTAGGCTCCTCTTCATCACCTTCTTGGTTCCCGATCTCGTGTACCCACTGGCCGTCCAGGGAATAATCGACTTTTCGAGCTTGGTTATCTTCACCTTCACCAGATTCTCGTGAAACCTATGTAACTGCTCGTAATGTGTGCTCTGAGGCAATCGATAACACATATAGCTTATAAACTTTCATCCTGCCCTTCTGGTAGTCGTTCTTTTTTGTCGCTGGCCAAATCTGTGTCCCATTTGTACTCCCAAATTCCCTCCGCAGTTTAAACCCGATGGCTCGGTTTCCATTGATGCCACCTCTAAGCAACTCTTTTGTCGGCTATCTCTTCTAATTTCCACTATGATCCCGTATGCTCATCCTCCCCATCTTTGCCCCGTTTTGGTGAAGACCTTAATCAGGCTTCCGGTCCCGATGCATTCCTCCTAATAGTCCCTCCTGAAGTGTGCCCTGAACTTGCGAACAGCTTTAACAAGCTTTAGTATACCGTCTTCGTTATTCCATGGGATGCTATCCTTCTGTGTGGGAACATGCTCATGTCTGCCCCGTCCCTAAGAAGGTGACAAATGCAACCTCTTCAATTACAGGCGGATTGCTATCACCTCTGTTCTCTCTAAAGTTATGGAAACTATAGTCAACAAGCAGGTTTTGAACTTTCTCGAGGTTCACTCTCTAATCAGTGACCACCAGTATGGTTTTAGGCATGGCCGATCTACTGGGAGCCTACTATCTTTTGTCACTTATCAGTGGGCCCAAGCCATTGAGTTTTTTGGAGAAAGGTAGGGCTATGCCCTTGATATCTTAAGGCCTTTGACCGTGTGATGGCACGACGGCTCCTTTCCAACATTACCTTCATTTGGCTATGTTCAGCCCCTTCTAACTTCTCTTGGACTGCCAGCTTCCTTACCTGTCGCTCTATCTCGTTCGGTTGATGGTGCTCTCTTCGAGACCTTGCCTATCAATGCTGTGTTCCTCAAGGTTTGTGTTTTTTCTCCTACAACTCTTTCTTTTTAAATTTTTTTCGATGATCTTCTTAGCTCTATCCCTTATTTTCACTCCTTGCTGACGCTCTACCCTTCACCACTCTCTGTGCTTTCCTCGCCCCCAGAAGCGGCATGATTTTGTCTATAACCATTTCCCGTAGTTTGCCGTCAGCTGAACAATGATCTACATTCCTTTTTGGAAACTGGGACCACTGCTAACTGGGTTCCCTTCAACCAATCTAACACTCAGAACTTTCGATTATGGCGGCGTGTTTCTGATGCACCGGCTGTTTTTATGGCTGATCATATCCCCCCGCATTTTTACTTCTCTTACTATCCTGGTAATAAAAAAATCGTCAACAACCTGTCCTGGAACTCTATATCAAGTCTAATCGCTACTAAGCTTCTAGATGTTGAGCTTCTTATTTCGTGCAAGGAAATAATTCACCTCACAACAGCTAATTATGCTTTACAAAGCCCAAATTCGCTGCCTAATGGAATATATTGCCATATATGGGGTGGGGCTTCGCCGTCCTCTCTCAGTGTCCTTGATCGTATCCAGAGAAAGTCCATTCGTCTCATCAACGATAATCATCTTACTTTCTCACTTCAGTCTCTATCCCATTGCAGATCTGTATCATCTCCTTCACCGCTACTTTCATGGTCAATGTCTTCTGAGCTTGGGGATGTTGTTCCTCCTTTACTCGAGGTTACTCGCCATACTCGCTCTTCTTCCAGGCACCGGTTTCGGTTGCATCTCCCACGTCATCGCACCGAAACCCATGCTCGCACCTTTTTTTTTTTTTCGCACAATTATTCGCGTGCCTGGAATATGCTTCCTCGGGATGTATTTCCACCTGCTTTGATCTCCAGCGAGCGCAATCAACAATTTTGTTTAGGCCCATGTGTTCTCCCTTCCTCTTGTCACTTTGTTAAAAAAAAAAAAAAGATTTCTAATGGTTCATTTGGATATCAGGGTCTTGCGTTGATAGAGATTTTGAAAGCTAAAGATAACAAAATCGTTTACCAAATACGTTACTTCATACAAGCCGTTGCTTTCTTAGTGATAGAGGCTTCTGTAATGCACTTAGGCTATCCCAGTAGGTAAATGCAGGACCACCCGGTCTCGCAGGAAGTAACGGCCGCCACTTTGGCACTTTCCAGGATCGTCGGAGTGCGTACCAATTCCTACGACACCATTGTTATGGAATCAACCGTGCGTCGCTTTAAAAGGAGGGGGTGATTTATCTTGATGACAACGTGTCAGAAGCCATGATAATTTTTTAGGAAGGAGCTGTATGTATATATTATTATGGGCAATGTAATTATTAAACAACCATAAGCGGAAATGTACGTGTAAACTTACGGTTTCTGCATGCTGCACCTGGAACTTCTATCATCAATAATAAACCGTCCACGGTCCAAAACAATTTCCGTCCGCACAAAAAAAACGAGTACAGATTCAGTATGAAAAATCATGCATCTACCTGCAGCCCGTATTCAGTCCGAAATAGTCCATACATGAGCCCTGGGAGGCATCACATGAGAATCGCTACACAGCGGAACATCGTTGACTGTCACTACGTCACAGACGATGGCCGTTCTTCGTGGTTAGCAGTCCGAGTCCGGCCGCTTCTCGACAGTCACATAAGAGGGCCGTCTTCTCGTGGCAGTCGCACATGCGTATTAATTTCCCCGATGAATCACAACACCCAAATGGATCCGTTCAGCCATTCAGGAACATCCATGCGTTATACTTGGAAAATCGCCATATTACTGCGTGAAGCAGAGGTTTCTACCATTCCAAACGATGTGCATCGATGTTACCCTGGCCTGGAAGATTTGAGTTAGTAGGGGGGTTTTTTTTCTATTTAGCATGGATTTTTCGACTCGATTTTCGACAGCACTCAACGAGGTGCGTATTTTAGTCCGATTGAATGTTCAAAACAGTTCAAAAGTGCCCAATAATTTCCCATGAAAATTTCGGAGTTTGTACTTTGATACTTTCAGATAGAGTCGAAAGATATATCCTTCATGTACTTCACCACAAAGCCCAGCAGATGTACCCCAAATAATAAGTAAGGACGGACGGACGGATGAATCTTCAAGGCTAATACCTACCTATGGGCCAACTCCAGGGAAGGTCCTATAACAGCCATGAGAGCTGACGACTTCGTTGTCCCCGCCGTCAAGCAGGTCAAGATAGCCACCAGCATGACGCTTCCACTGTCGAGTTGTAACACCACCGCGATCCTCGGTTGTCGTTTGAAAACTGTTTTTGTTCCTATTGTCATTTGAACGTAATAAACTTGATTGCCGAGAGGTCGGCAGATGCGTCATAAAAATCTCCGATATCGTAAGTTTGGAATGAAGCTCCATCTGTCCGGAAGAACACTTTTAAAAAACAAATTATCTCTAGATAATTTGCACGCTGTATATAGAAGACACGGTTACGTGATCGTCACTCCATCTACCTTCTAATAAATAACGGTAAGGATGAAGACCGAACTAATTGATACACGGTCTTCCTGTATTTCTGATTCTGATTTCAGATTCTGCATTATGTATTACAGATAGGTTACCAGGTTACAGGTTCCGCTGCCATCATTGTAGTTTCTGCTCTGTACGGCCAGGCGAATAAATTATAAATTACGGAACTAACTAAATGAAGGTTCTAATTTAACTTTAACTATAAATGATATCTAACAACGTGGCTGAACCATAGACGGTGAATACAAATGAACCCGCAGCACCCCGCGACAACGATCGACTGGTCACAGAATAATAATGAGCCCATTACTCGAACGTTTTTTATTACAAATGAATAACAATAGCAAAGTGACGTAAAATCTACTGGACGGAGGAGTAGCCGTTCCACGTGAATATATATACATATATACATCAACCGATGTTGAGTACATGGTAGAAACCAAGTACCTTAATTAATGCCTATATTACCAACATGCTCAACAATATAACGAATATCTTGAAATTTCGAGAAGCCCGTCTCTTCGTCAGCAGCGTACGTTATACTGATCATAAAGTGCAAGAACCTAACCACCCGTTCGTGCACTTTTTGCGATTGCGATTTGCCATTCCCAACCCCAACCCAGGACACCCAGAAAATTCCCGGACGTGGGAGAGCAAAATTAAATTCTAAATCAATAGTACAATCATTAAGAAATCACAGATTTTCTCATTGCATACCAATTGATTCGTATCTCAGATTTTGCCGACGGGGTCGCATCAGACGCACAACACTACATAAACTCAGGGACCGACCTAACTAAGGCAAGCATTGCCATCACACGCAGAACCCTGCCACGCAGGTTTTGAACGTTACTGTCACTAACATTTTCTGCTGCCGGGCAAACTACTTGATTGAACAGCAGTGAACACCGAGTGATAGGTTCTCATTTTTCATAAGCCCTTCTGACACGAGTCTTTCCCGTTTATATGATGCTGTTACACGTAATCCCGATAACGATTGTTGTCATCACCCACAAACACCCCACAGGCTCACGCACACGTACATGCACACGCACACACCCACACCACACACCTACTCCCTCGCACACACACACACATGCACACACGACAAAGCATTGCTGGTAATCCATTTTGGGGGACTCTAGCAACACATAATGAGAACCGAATGTTGTACTAGGGCATGCAAGGAACGAGTTTACTAGCCCCAATTTACATTCTATATGTTACAAGTAAGCTTGTTACGCCGCGGTGCAGCGGAAGTACAAGTAATTAATTATTATTAACTGTAGCGGAAAGAGCTCATCAATAATCGGCGTTCACTCGGGAGTTGAAGGGAAGAAACATCGCCCTTCCTTCTTCAATAGCTCGCGAGATTACGCGTAATTACCTAAAATACCGGAACTAGACAAACCGTGTTAGTTCCCACAATCACTTTTTGTGACTCGTTTACCCTACGTACGTAGACATCCTCAAATCATATATATAAATCATTTGAAAAGGTGAAAAACGGGTAATTAATTACAACTGACTTCCGAGGCAGATATTTGCTATTATAGTGTAATTATCAGACACTAACGGCCCCTATGAACCCGTTTGATTGGCGTAAAATACAGCTGCAAGTGGGTTCATAGGCAATTTATTATGTTCCGGCCCAACCTGACTCAGAATGCTGACGAGAGCAGATTGCCAATTAAACGGATATAACAACATTTCCAACATATGGAGGTATGTATCGTTTGCCTGCCCCTAGTAGTGCGCTAATCAGTGTAAATAATTTTCAAGTTCATTTGGACTAATTGTTTGATCATGTCCTACCACATGAAATATAAGATTATTGTCGTCTGCTAGCGTGCAGCGATCAGCGACGGCGAATTCTGCATGACTCACGACAAAATATGAATATCGTAATGAGCAGCGCGCACTGAATTTGAATAAGCGATACTTTCCCACCTTATTATTAACAATTCTTTTGGACAGAAAAATCTTGAATATTACCATTTGGTTTCAAATTTATCTAAATTACTGTGTGCAGTATATTGTTCACCAGATTTATTTTAATTGACGGACAATCATCTTGAGTCTGTGGGAATGTGACTGATTTTCCGCGAGTGGTTGACTTCAGTTGTCATACCAAGACTTAAATGGACTGTTTGCCCTCCACAAAAACTCGTGGGCGCGCAAACATGATCGACAGACATGGAAAAATGTGGGGTCTGCACTTGCGATGTTGTTGGCGTGCAAAAAAAACCCCTTCTCATTTAGTTAGTGCCTCGTTCCGTGTGACTGGTGAAGATTTCGCAGCTGACAATTGGTGCAGTGTCCAGGTCTTCACCTTTGCCGGAGACCTCTTATAGGTAGGGTCCTTTGTCCGGCAATATGTTCATAGAAGAAAAAAAGAGCCTACGTTATGCGAATTGGACACATTAGTTGGAATCCAGTGACCCATTCTCAAATTCTAGATATCTCAGGACTAATGTGAGTGAACACTGCACTAAGTACGTTTCATGGAAATCCAACATGAATTCCGCAAGTTATTACATTGTAAACTTCCAGTAAACCCATCCATGTTACCTTTGAGGACTGAATGTAAAACATACCCACCAGTTTCAGGGGAATCTGACCAACGTTGAACAATTCTTAAGATTCGTGGAAATTAAATTCGACAAACCTATAAAATTCGCATACATTACATGGGGCGAATTAGACACATTGAATGATCTCGAGTAACCCCTGAATTCATTTTAACTTCCGGGGACTAAACGTGGGCCCCCAGTATCCACCAAGTTTGTGAAAATCCAACCAACTTAAATCTAACGACTTGATCAGATATTTTACGCTGAATATCTTGATAAGTTAGTCTATCTTAATACCTGGACCCATGTGTAAGCCACGCCACTACGGTTAATCCTGTAATATGCCCGTAAACTAGCTCAAACGAGAAAATACATACATACATACAACATACATACATTACATACATAACATACATACATACATACATACAACATTAAACTACATACATACATACATACATAATACATACATACACCAACAGCGCTAAGTTCTTTCTGAACTGAGACAAACATGGCAGTGAACACACTACTAAAGTCTAACCATATCAGACCCCAATGGCTCTGGTAAAGATTTTCCGTTAACTCCGCCACAGGTCCGAGAAGACGGCGAAACATCATCCCTCAAAAGGTTCTAACTGGTGGCTCGTGATTATTTCAACTAACATTGACTCGTTAAGTATTCCAATGACGTCACATGGGGACGGTCCAAAGCGACCAGATAGCCTCTACATAGTGAATGCTGCATCTTGCGCCTCGGTACTAAAGGAAGATGAAATACAAAAACATACTAAGACCTGCTCTAACATCTTGTGATGGGTTCATCCTCAGACGGTACGTTCGTACAGGGTATTCAAATGTGATTTTACAATTTACAACCGACTCTTTTTCAAATGACTTTTTTTCCTCCGTGATGCCACATGGTTTCGCAACTGCTAATTTTGCTTATAATGGCGCACTCAGTGCGCACATAATGTAAGAAAGAAAGAAGTTGTCGAGAATAAGGAGTTGTCACTGGACTTAAATCAGGCTTTAACATGTCACACTCAACGGTACGATGTCTGTTAGATGAACACACAATTCTCTGATGAATACATCATTTTAGAAAAGTTGATGCAAAAATAGGAATTTTTACTAAAAAGACATTATCTTGATAGACATCTGAACAATTTAGCGATTGACCCCCATGCGAAGAGTTGAATAATCGGCAGCTATGCAGATCCAAAAATACACCCACACACGTATATATTAATAAATGAGTATGTCAATATGATGAGTGTATTGTTCCGAGAATCAATTACTGGGTATATATTCAGCTAATAACTTGCTTGGAATAGGGCACATTGTCATCGGTATTCGAGCATCGAATTTTCCCCGTAAAACCGCAAAACAACAATAATCGATTATCGGACAGTTATGTTGACTATATATGTGAATATAGGGATGTGTGTGGGAGTAGTAGTAGACACTGGGGCGTTAGTATTCTGTTTATAAACGATCGTTTCTCGTGAATCGAAGGATAGAAAAGGATTGGTTTGGACAGGAATATTAATATAAAATGCAGTTGCAAAGACCTTCAAATAATTGCATGAAGTTGTAATTTTCACTTTTGATACCAAAAACATAACTTTTGATGAGGGAAAATTTCAGCCATTTCTTCGTTTCCCTTGAAATCACCCAAGAAATATTCGAGCATTATGCCTATACCGTTCTTCATTCTAATAGAACGCGCACTGCGCGAAGCACTTGGAAACATGCGCATTTAGTAGGATGCGTCGTCTCGCAAAACCTAGCGTATGTAAGTGTTATGTGGTTGGCTGGTGTGTGTTGTGTTAGTGTTTTGTGTGTATGTGTGTGGTGCATGTGTGTGTGGGTGTTTGTGAGCTTGTGAGCACGATCTTAGAAGAAGTTTAAGCACAATCAACTTCAAACTCACCTCAGACCCTGGACTGTGGAAGTCCTCGGGGAAACATGAGCTTTGAAGCTGTCATTTTCCTCCATGCTGGTGGGTGTCCGTAGCTTGGAAAGCCCCAGTTCCGGCTTCTCCAAACCTAGGTACGTACTAGGTAAAAACTTCCATAATTGGGTTAAAAACTGTATTGTTGTTTTGACCATATCAGGTTATAAAAGAGGGGTCAAATTGTGGGAAGCTTGCTGGGTGAATATCTCGAGAACGTAAACATGTACCACGTTACGATTCGGCATACGGTTGTTGTTATTAGGGAGGCAGCCACACCCCGCCGTTTGCGGAGGAGAGTCCAGCTGAAGTCAAAACGGACAAAATAGAGGACCAAAAGAGGCGAGAGGACAAAATAGGCGGAGTACAAAATAGGCTATAAAGTGAAATTTAGGCCAAGATGTTGCCAGATAAGAAGAAGGTAACCCGACGTGTCTGTAAACAAGTCAAGGTCATTCGAGGGCATCGAGGACAAAAATCTGCAAGGAGTCGGATATGAGAGAGGACGGATTCCTTAGGTTCAAAGGCAAGATGATGTCATTCAGAGACTGAGTTTGGTACACGGGCTCTTGTAGAGTGTCACAATAAACTCCAAATTATATGTGTTGGTTTCAGAGAATGGAGAAGGCCCTCCCTTTGTTATAACAAGTGCCAGTGTAACTTTTGGTATTGTTTGAAATGTGGTGAGAATCAATACACACCTTTTTGTTCTTGTTCGTGTATAATCTTATAGCTGTATCTACGTTTACCGCATTCATTGCGTTCCAGCCTATCACGTCTCATTCGTATTTTGGATTCGTCAATAGTATTCTTGTTATATTTAATTTCATCTAATGAAAATGTTTCGGAGGCTCCCGTGGGAGGTTAGGTGTCATTTAATGTTATTGAATTGTGGTTAGTTATTGACTAAACGTTAAGTCCCCCCAATCATCCGTATGATGAGGCCTTAGAAATTAGGGGCAAAAATCAATGACTTCGTTTCTGAATAGTCGAGAAAAACTGACGAGTCACGGATACCGGAAGGAGGCCCACACTCGAATTCTACTATAAAATGAGTGACTATTTGGACTACAGCCACTGCCCGCGGCCTGGTCTAGAATGTGGGGCACTGTAATTCAATTAGCCGTTTATCTGTACGTAGCTTGGATAAAAAGAGCTATTTACTCCACGCCAATGCAAACAATAATATGAACAAAAAATAGAATATTTATACCCCCGATTTGATGGAGTTACGGGGAGTTCCCTGCTATCTAGTTTCTAAGATCTCTCGCCTCTCTTTAGAATGCGAGTATGACCGTGAAGAGGAGGCTAAAGAAGCCCTCGAAAGAAGGCCTGTGGGCGGTAATCGATAGTTCGATCGTAAACAGAACGATAAAGAAAAAAATCAACAGGATATGACAAGAGGATACCTCTTGTTTTGTTTTTTTCTCTCTCTCTCTCAAAAGCAAGAAATATGATTGTATAAACTAAGACAAGGAATAGGGGCCTGTAAGATGCACGGCTAATGGATGATGAATTGACGGAGTAACAAAAGGATACTACTACTACTACTATACTACTACTACTACTACTACTACTACTACTACTATACTATACTACTACTACTACTACTACTACTACTACTAATAATAATATAATAATAATAATAAAAATAATAATAATATAATAATAATAATAATAATAATGACAGCAACCCCCCCACTGTTTTTCGGTATTTTCCGCCGTGACTCTTCAAGGGGCTAGTTAGGTTCAATGGCATTGTCCCACGGGATGAAATTGTAAGTCTGTTAGTTAGTCATCCAACTTTCAGTCGAGAGGCCGGTTCAGTTCTCTGGGAGGGAAGATATGTCCGCCCTGTGGGTTAACTCCCTGTCGATCATGGAACCTACTAGCAATAGATAATAGGGGAAACAATCCAGTATCAACTCAACTGGAAAACTGCCGTAAGAGACGCTTCAGTCAAACCATAGGCAGATAGTAAAAATACATACGGTAAAAATTAGGGGAGAAAGGGTAAGCAGAATATCATGAATATTTTCAACAACGTATTCAGTGAACCTCTATTAATCTCCGCATCTGTTCAGACTAAATTATTGTTGTTCGTTTAACTTAACGCGAAGCGCCCGAGCTTCTTCTTCTTCTTCTCTTCTTCTTCTTCTTTTCTTCTTCTTTCTTCTTCTTCTTCTTATTCTTCTTCTTCTTTCTTCTTCTTTCTTCTTCTTCTTCTTTCTTCTTCTTCTTCTTATTATTATTATTATTTGTCATCAGTAATATGGCTGGCGGCGGTGTTTGACTTGGTATGAATTTTTAAGTTACTTTCTCACCATGTTCAGTATACCGACTAATGGGATGCTTATACATACACGCCACTCCCTAGCGTCATCTCTTGCTGTGATCAAAGATGTATAAGCTGCTTTGTATAGACGACCGACCTTGTCTGCAGAGTCTTCAAACTGAGCGAGAAGTGCATGATCGTTACACCTCATATGACCCTAATGTCTAACCTACAATTTGGACATTTATTAGGTGCTAACACGTAAGATTTGATGTTTTCATCATTCGCATGCGTGATCGGATACTTTAAAAACGAAAGAGTGGGGGCGTGGATGACATGAGAGGAGGAAATCTTTAGTTTAGAAGAAAGAAGTACTGTGAATGTCTCCTTTACTCTTATCTAACCCTTGTGAATTGATTCAATAATTTGATATGATTTTAAATACGATTTTTTTTCATACTGTTATTTCCCTCCCTTCCTCACCCCATTCCCCCCCCCCCCTTCCACCCCTCCATCTGCTCTCGTGAGCCCAACTCGTATATTTTGTGTTAGGTGTGAATAACCTGTGGACGATGCAATATGAAATGGATTCTTTATGATATGTGTGATATGTACGATGACATGCTTGATTTGAGTGACTCAGGGCTATATCCGTTACTTCCAATTATCTAATCAGGCCTAGTACTTTAATAATTTGGTGCCAATAATTAAAATAATTAGTACAAAATTACAGTAAAACTACAGTAATTCCGGATTCTCCAATGCCAATTTCACAATAAAACTTTCAAGTCCTACAACAGTTCATTTTTTCTTCTGATTTCCCCAGAACTATTCAGATGGCACGTAAAGCCCATTCGCATCTAATCAAATATGTGTTTCTTGTTACCCCTTGGTACAGCCCTCTATGTTAAACAAGTGAGATTGGTCTACCATTTGGAATGCCCATCGAATTGCAACCTGCCCGATAAATCAAGCCTCTCCCAGTTCCCCCCCCCCCCGTTTCCCCCCACCACGGCGGTCGGAAATCGTAATGTAACAGCGGTTAAAACCTTGTTCAGATCGTTGTTCGAGTAACAGGTGTCAGCCTATTACTACCGTGAACTTGGGAGTTGCTATAATTTCTCCTGGAATTGGAACGCTCACTCTGCTCACGCAGCGCTTCCTCTTCCTTTAAAGTCCCCGAATGGACGATCGGTGAACGTCGTGCGTCTATGGCTGAGGTCACAGCGTAGTCGCGAAATGAAATAAAAGATGCGGCTCGGCGGTGGATGGACTCTTTCGTCCATCGAGGGGAGGTTGGGAGCTCAGTCATAGCGGTGAAGAGTTGCACGGTATCGTTGCGAGCCAGTTGTGTATACAGTACTAGGCCGTACAGTGATCGCGGATACATTAATAGCCATGCCTCAAGATCAGGGATTCGTATTTTGGCCAGACTCGGTGATTCATCTCGGTAGAGTGTGTGTCTACCTGGTCTGTGCAGCGACGGACTCGGCAAGCGTCGACGGCTCCTCGCGCCGCTCCGGCTACCGGCGACTCGGAAAAACCCGAGAACCAGCTGGGCTCCCGTACCGACACATTTCACCCCTCCCTGGGGTTGACTAGTGGTAGGACTGAAGACCATCTACCTCCTAACATAGAATTTCTATCGCAGGGGGGCACTACCGCCGGTCGACCGAGACATCACCATTCCCACCCTTCTCTCGGCGTCGACACCATCAAAACAAAAGAAATAGCCGACTACGGAGACAACAGCGAATTGGTATCACAGAGGTTTTTCGAACGGCAGCTGACTTGGTCTCCGACAACGGGACGCCAGTATAAAAGTCCACCAGGGTAGCCCTGGTCGCCGCGACGCCATGGATTCCACCTCGACCCATGGGGGACCAACGGCATCCAATGGCGAGGAGATCACCGAGGTGCGTTCTCTGTGCCCGCACTGTGGGGTAGGGAGCGAGGGCGGGGAGAGCGAACGCGCTCAAGCAACCACCGACGAACAGCTGGGCCGCGAAGAGATCGTCAAGATCAGGATCGAGACCGTGAAACAACAGATCTTGGATAAACTGCGGCTGAGCCGGCCCCCGCAGGTGAACGTCAGCAACCTACACATCCCTGCGCCCATGTACGAGATGCCAGAGTTCGATAATGGGGGGAGGGGAAGCTCGGAGAGGCAGGGGGACACTATCTATGGGAGCCGCGGGGAGGAGGATTATTACGGCAAGACTACAAAGATCATCATACAGGCGGAACAAGGTAAGATAATATTAATTGTTCGGATACGCTAGACTAGGGCAGAAAATGCTATTCTAGTTAATACCTTATCCTCTCGTGTATGGTCGTAGTAGTAGCGCTCGGTCGTGATCGAGTCGCAGAGCGTCGGGACGGGGTCAAAATATGGAAGTCCCTTGTTCGAAGTTACTTACCAAGGTGACCTGAAATTGAATCGCACTAACCGGCCTGTGTCGTGTTCCGTCTGTCTATCCGTCTATCTGATTGTATAGCAGCGTGTAGGAAAATATTCGAGCGCCGCACAACTGAAGAAGAGGCAATGGGCACCGCTAGCTAAACCAGATCGATGGAGGACGAGACCCAGTGGCGTAACGAGAATTTTACCCTGGTGGGAGGGGGGGGGGGGTCTAGGTCGGGACCCATGAAAAGGGCCCACATGCCCCTCCTGGTGATTAGTGCCTGGGCTCAGATAGTCTCTGGGTCACACATTTCGACCGTTTTGACACGATCGCGAACGCGATCAGCGTGACCATGCACATACCAACACAGTAACTCACACATAACTTCCCAAAGCTGTTTGAAATTCAATAAGGAAATAATGGAAACATACGATAGGTACTTGCAGAACCATGCCTACCTGGATTTATGTCAGTATATCCAACATTTTGCATCTCAGCCCTCTAAGACAACCGAACAAGGGAGGGGACACCCCTTTAGACACCCCTTTCCGACTCCTAGGGAGAGATCAACTAACGTCATCATTCCCCCCCCCCCCCCCCCGAGAAAAAAAATCCAACCATGGTCTTCGTGGTGAGTGCGCCAAACCAGAGATTCCCCTACCGTGCCAGCCAGTTACGAGCAGACATGCTATACAGGAGCGGGTCGCGTCAACACTCCTCAAACTCGTGGGAAAAAACGCGGATATGTCAGTAGGCTCGAGTAACTGAGGGTGACTTACGATGTCATCGTTTGCCCTCCGCAATAATAATGGGAAGACAAATACACATCCAAACTGTTTTCACACTGTATTCATGAACCATTGGCGTACTTTTGTTTAATTTAAAATGCAGGGCCGCAGTAGTATTACAACTGTTAGTAGCAAATTTCGCAACAGTATGTGTCTGGTGGCCCCATAAATTGCATTTATTTGCCAATAGGGAGGGTGAGAATATAACTTCCCTTGTGTTCCGACCTCAACCCCCCCCCCCCCCCCCCCTCTAAAGGAATCTCTCGGTTCGTCACTGTCATGAACACCGCACCCACGGATTTGTTTTAGATGTTCATACCATTAAGTTCTCAATAAGATTAGGAAAGGCTACGTTACCGCGAGCAATAACCACGTGCTCACATTCCAATTATCCCCCATCGTAGAGTGGAATAGGCTGACTGGCAGAGTACAGCGAGCAGTGTTTAGTGTTCACTGGGGCAACATTAGCACAGCACCTAAAAGACATGTGATATCACTGGGCGAACCCAGTTTCAAATTATTCAAGAGCATTTGCGTCTGAGAAGGCGGAGGAGGTCCACAGCAGCAGGAAAAGAGGGGAGGTAGGGGATAACTGTGGGGGGTGGGGGGGGGGGGGGGTGTAAACGAGCGATCTGTACTATCTATACTCGTAAAACTGGATCATTCATTTACCCATGCTACGAGATTCCATCGGCATTTACCGTCGGATACCTGTGAGCTATGGCGATGTCTACGGTCAAACAGTCATAAGGAGGGGGTGGGGTAAAAATTGCAGCATTGTACCCCCGACATATTGTATGATCCGAGAAATGGCGCCATGGTGAAGGTGGATTAATGCCGTGGAGCCTACAGATACAGTAAGTCAGAAGCAATTCAATTGCAAATATTTTTTGATATTGCTTATATACCTTCCTTCAAATTATATGACGACCGGCAGACAGAAGGAGAGATTTGATGACTACTAACCCGCAGCGACTACTAAGTCGTCGAACGTGGGTCCTCGTTTTAACACTGAGGAGCCATTAAAAGTAGTAGAAGTAGTAGTAGGAGATCCCTACCGGTCATTTGCAACGTGATTTGAAGGCAAGCGGAGCCAATAATGTTTGCTAACAGTGCGGAGGGAGAAGGGATGCGAGAGGGGTAACTCGATTCCTCCGAGAACATATTCATTTATATTCTATTAGGACACTTGAGAACATGTTATCATTTGTTATCTCTTAGACGTGGGAATGTACACAAGAGCAGGGGCTGGGGTTATTCCCGACCGCTTGGTTTATTAGTGCCTGTGGTCCTCGACGCGTCAGACCGTCCTTTTTATCCCCCCCCCCTCGTGAAATGACCGCGGTACCCTACGAAGAAAAGTTTCCGCGGGGTGACATCCCTGTTTCATTGTTGATTCACTAGTACTCGCGTGAACGATTTCTCACGAACGCGACCCGCCCATTAATTCAATATCAGATCATTGAATGAGAAAGAGTCGACAGACCATCACTCCCAGAAATTCCGTCCCCCACTCCCTCCCGCACTTCACCTGTCGCTGTTTGATTTATTTAGCGGTTAAGGTAGCTTGGAGTGACAGTGACCTTCCAACAGGATGTTTACATTAGTACCGCAGCCTACACGAGCTATCATCGATTAAGGAACGTTTATAGTTGTCGCACATAATGTCGAAATAGACAGTCCCGCCGTCGCGAGGAGAGATCACCACTGACTATGTAAAGGCAGCGACTTTCCTCGTCTACGTGAAGCACGCACGTTCGATGTCGACACGTCACCTTTTCAATTTGAAATAATGCACTGATATTTCTTGGAAAGGAACGATCTGAGTATTGAAACATCAGAAGCAATGAGTGGAGGCCGAGGTATAAATAGAACATGCACTTGCAGTGATAGTTTTGAGCTGCGGATGCGCAGCTCTACAAGTCATCATGTCTGTCCGTCCGTCCGTTCGTTACTCATCATAACTTCTAAACCGTACATGCGATCAGGTTGAATTGGTGGGTGGATGAAGCGTACCACTGGCTGGACTGAGTTACATTTTTGCATAGTGTGATTAGATTTAAATAAATTCAATGAATAAACCCCTATAAGTCTTCCCACAGCCATTCTCATTGAACTCTCTTATCATGATAACTCGTTAACCATCCCCCCGTTTTGTCAGGTGGTAAGGTTAAAGAGAATGTCGATCTTGATTGAGATGGTCAGTCTATCTATAGATAACTACTGTGGATGCCATTATTTTTATTTCTAGTTCGTCCTTAGGAGCTGCCGTTTTTAGGTTGAGCTATTGGGATCTATCTATCTATCTATATATCTATCTATTATCTATCTATCTATCTATATATCTATCTATCTATCATCTATCTATCTATCTATCTATCTAGTGTGTCAACAATTGCCTTTTTGACCCCCAAACAGTCGTTCTGTGGTGGATGTCGACCAACTTGAAAACATATTCATTGACCCATGGGACATGTTTGACTTCGTGAAGGTCAAGGTCAAAGGTCATTAAAGTGGCCGTATAGGCCATTATGTGTAAATGTTCAAAATGTATTTCCTTCCACATTTTTCAGTGCACTGTGCTGATTATCGGTCATAATGATGGTCTGATAACCGTGCCTTCGGGGTGTTCAGGAATTTTTGGTTCAAGACCCCCCTTTGGACCCGAGGGCCCATTTGATGAAATTTCACACAATGGTACTTGGAATGCATCTCCCCCCACAAACTGCAATTGATTTCCTTCATAGTACATGCAATAGTCTTTGGGTAGAGGGCCATTGGGGGTTGTTCGGGAATTTGTACTCGGGGCCAGTTCGAGCCTTAGGGCCCTTTATATGAAATACCGCAAAATCTTGTATTCCTACAAGTTTTGTTGCGTAGTCCTGATAATCGGGCATGATGATGATCTAATAGAGTGCCTTCAGGATGTCCAGGAATTCAGGACACAAGGCCCAGTTTGGGCCCTGGGGTCCATCATGTGGAATTACGTAACATTTGGTCATAATGATGGTCTAACAGCCGTACTTCGGGTTGTTCAGGAATTTTTGGTTCAAGGTTCCAGGCCCCAGGGGCCCATTTTATGAAATTTCACACAATGGTACTTGAAATGCATCCCCTCCCACAAGCCCAAATTGATTGATTGAAGTTACATGTTCGGGAATTACGAGCCAAGTGCCCATTATATGAAATACTGCGAAATCTTGTTAAGTATCTCCCACAAATTCTGTTGCACGGTGCTGATGTTGGTCATAATGATGGTTACCAATAGCGATCTTTCAGGGTTGCCCGAGTATTAGGGACCCAAAGCCCAGTGTGGGCCCTGGGGCCATCATGTGGAAAATTTGACTGCTAATACCTCGTCGGCCATATGAAGATCAAGGTCAACAATCGTTACAAGGGCACAATAGGCCATTGTTTGAAACTGGCTCCTTGGCCTCATGATCTTGAACATTTATCACATAATTGTACATTTGTCTTGGTACATTGTGCGGTTCGAGCTACAGCACCATTGGTGCTTTAGTTGTTTTTTTCGCCTCGGGAGTGGGATCTTTCCTCTTCGAGATGTAGGCAAGACAGGACAACAAATTGGACGGAGAAAAAGAATCCACAGATGGCACGATTGTTACACCGAGTAACCCAATGGCCGAAAAGTGCAGACATTTTTCGCGTTTGATGGCGATTTTAAGATCTATTTTGAACACATAAACTGCAATGGAATTTCGGCAACTTTTTTGTCTCCCAAATTCGAAATGTCTGGTACGCCTATGTTATGTGTTAGTGGGTCGGAGATGGAAGGTCCTGTCAATATCGTTAACAACAGAATTCACGAACAGTTCAGTCCGCAAGTTGGATATGATGATCTGTGCAATAGGCTAATATGTACTACTGCAGGCTATTGAACCAGCTGTCACTGCTATACCTTAGGCGACAGTTTCTGACCTCCTACAAACAGAGGAATGTTATCTCCCTACAGTACAATCCAGTCCTCCCACTGTTGCAATAAAAATTCATCGGTCACTACCGTGAACTAGGATGTAGTGTGTGTTTTATCCCGTCCGTTAACTATTCGAAATCGAAGAACATGGCGAGCTTATCATGAGCTAGTTTTGGTTCTGGAAAGGTTCGAATAAGTTTCCGATTCCCCTGTTCCATGAACCTGATTAGCAAAGCAACATATATACAAAATGTTGTTCTCTCAGAGGGCCGTTTCACAATCTCTATAACCTGCTCATAGAATAATAGGGCTTTACCTCCCTACACCCTGTAAGTTGGGTAAATACCACCTGGGCAATTTGTTTCACCAAGTCTGGCAATATTTCACCAATTTAGAGTAAATGTTCACCCAGACTGTGTAAAACAAATTGCGCAGGTGGTAGGTGGCAGTGTATATCCGCAACCTACATACCCAGTTAGTAGTAAACTGCTGCTGGCATTCTTCTGATATCGTGCTCACAAGAATTCTCGTTTTTTGCCTCCCACTCTGACCTTAGGGTAGCACTAGAAACAATAGGATTCTTCTCTTCCTCATACATAACTTCTGCCGCCACTGACATACCTAATTATATCCCGCAACACTGTAAGTGTTCGGGGATATTTTGGTTTTGGGGGTGTAGCCGCCGTCTCCGCCGCCGCCGGAACCTTAGGCGTTAGAGCAATAACTATTTAAAGCTTTATCCGATCGATCTAAAACTTGGGACACATGTCCGTCAGCCAAATAATCTCGAGTGTGGTAGTTGGAAAGTGAGCATCACTGCATGTTTGCTGCCCTCTATTTTGCAGGTTTTTAACAAAAAACAGAGTTACTGTAGTCCGATTTACATGAAACTTGGTGGGTGGGGACAAAATTTAAAAAATGGTCCCGAAAAACATGACGGTGATTTCAAGGTCCGCCGGAGGTAAAATTTGTCGTTATTTTCTGCGAGAATACAGGTTAGTCTGATTAACATGAACTTGGTGAGTGGGGACAACAGTTGGTTCCGGAAACCATGACGGTAATTTCAAGGTCACCAGAGGTCAAATGGACATGAACTTCAATTTGCTTTCTTCAAAACGAGGTCAACAAAAGCCATTTCTGGGGGATATACACGTCGGCGGTTTACACCGCCTGCACATGTCTAGTTTGAAGTTGTTTGACGCTTACTGAGTCCATGGTTTCGTTGAATCGTCTGATATCGTCCTCTCCATTTCTTCACCTCTTAGGTTTTAACCTCTTGTGACCTCGAAATAGCGCCAAGAACTTTAGGGTTTTCCTTCATGCAGTTCGTAGGTATTGACCTCTTCTGACCTTGAACTGGCACCAAGAACTCTAGGGTTTTCCTTCCTGCAGTTTGTAGGTACTGACCTCTTCTGACCTTGAACTGTCACCAAGAACTCTAGGGTTTTCCTTCCTGCAGTTTGTAGGTACTGACCTCTTCTGACCTTGAATTGGCACCAAGAAATCTAGGGTTTCCCTTCCTGCAGTTTTTAGGTATTGACCACTTCTGACCTTGAACTGGCAACCGAAGACTTTAGGGTTTTTCCTTCCTGCAGTTGTTATGGTATTGACCTCTTCTCTGACCTTTAACTGTCACCAATAACTCTTAGGGTTCCCTTCTGCAGTTTTTAAGGTAATTGACCACTTCTGACCTTTCACTTGGCACCAAGACCTCTAGGGTTTTCCTTCCTGGCAGTTTGTAGGTAATTGGACCTCTTCTGACCTTGATTGGCACCAAAACTCTAGGGTTTTTCTTCTGCAGTTTGTAGTTACTGACCCTCTGACCTGACTGGCCACCAGAAATCTAGGGTTTCTCCTCCTGCAGTTTTTTTTAGGTTAATGTCTGACCTACTTTCTTACTTGAAACTGGCACCAAGACTTTAGGTGTTTTCCTCCTGCAGGTTGTAGGTACTGACCTCTTCTGACCTTGACTGGCACCAGACTCTAGGGTTTTCCTTCCTGCAGTTTTTAGGTTTATGACCACATGCTGACCTGTAACTGGCCCAAGAAACTTTAGGGTTTTCCTTCATGCAGTTTGTAGGTACTGACCCTCTTCGACCTTGAACTGGCAACCAGAAATCAGGTTCCCTTCCTGCAGTTTTTAGGTATTGACCACTCTGACCTTGAACTGGCACCAAGAACTTTAGAGGTTTTCTTCCTGCAGTTTGTATGTATTACCTCTTCTGACATTGAATTGGCACCAAGAACTCTAGGGTTTTCTTCCTGCAGTTTGTATGTATTGACACTTCGGACTCTGAAACTGGCACCGAGAACTTTAGGGTTTTCCTTCCTGCAGTTTGTATGTATGACCTCTTCATTGACATTGAACTTGAACCTCTTCCTATAGTATCTGATCGCAACTGCATTCCATTTTGAATGAAGTTGATCGTAGCTTAGTAGAACCCGATATCGGTACAAAGTCTTTTTTTCGATTTTGGCATTGATGACCTTGAACGGTTACCAAAAACAACGTACCTGAGATCCTCCACCTGGCCAAACTTCAAAGTTAATTTGAGTAATCCTCTGATATTGTGCTCACAAGTTATCGATTTTGTTTGACTTCTCATGACCTTGAACAACAACAGTAAGGATCTCTCTCCGCATATCTGCAATCTACATGCCTCTTTGAAAACGATCATCCTCCCCAACAGAAGGGTAAGTTGCAGGAAAAAGGAGTCCAGCACTTGTCTATAATTGGGGGGGTCAAGAGCACTGTGGTGGGTGGAGGGGGGGAAGGTGGGAGGGAGGGGGGTCGAATAGTGATGGGAAACATTTTTGTGTGTGAGAAGATAATTAAGTATAGAGGCTTCCCCAAAGTTGGGTCATGACCCCCCCGTAACACCTAGTGACTGCGCCCTTTGGTTGCAGAGAACATTTCAAAGATTCATAGGGACTGTGTATCCTATCTACATCTGGCCACTATTGTATAGTCTGTTGTATAGTCTGTAGGCAAACAGCAGGATGAATACGCTATATGAAACTTGAGCGTATGAAACCCGGAAACATTATAAGGATATGCGGCGCGAGATGCGACGTCGAAAAAGTTAGGCTCTTAATGTAGGAATTTTCGCTTATATAAGAATGGTTGAAAATACTTATGTCTGTCGGGGAAATAGGCCCTAGTCGGGGCGGTTCGTGTGAATTTTAGTACCCCACCGGGCCCTACCCGACGAAATGAGAAAAATGATCCTCCCCGACGGGGGGGGGGGCGGCTTCCCCGACGGAGGGTGCATGGCCACCGGGCCCCCCCTCCCGCTGGCGCCACCCTTGATTTGTATGTGCTATGGTGTAGGTGATCACGTTCAGATGGAATTTTGGACATCAAGTAAACTAGCCCATTTGTTTCCATTATTCAGCTCAAAGCAAGATGCGGACCACCGCAACATTATGCTTAACGAGTAGTTAAAATAATTTGCATGAATTTTACGAGCGATTATCAAAGTTTGTGGATTTTCACGAAACTTGGTACCTATGGTTTACGGTAGTCCAGACAAATTTAAAATGAAATCATAAATGGGTCACTCGAGGTCATCAATTGTCAAAATTCATATAAGTAATCGAATTTCCACGAAACGTTTGCGGATGCGTCTGCCTTCAACCCTGAGAAATTCAATATGTAAGTCGAGGTCAATGAGGTCTTTAATTAATTTAATCTGCATAATTTAGTCAAATCGGTGTAAAATCGTTGAATTTCAATAAAACTGCTGGGTGTGGTTCCACATTTTAGTGCTGAGATATCAACGTCACTGAATATCTTAATAATGGGTCTAATAAACATGATCAATTCAGTCACATTCTCACAACACTGGCTAGCCTCTGTGTTTGAAATTTCAGTAAAACTTGGCTGGGGTGTAGTCTTATTTTAGTGCTGGGCGGTATCAACGTCACTGGGTATCAAACAATGTGCTAATAACTGTACAAATTTACAAAACTTGGCAGGCCTACCTTGGGGAAATATCATCATCATGCTATTTGAACTCATGGACGTTTGCGTTGGAGACTGTCGTGTTCACAAAGTGAGGTCTCACACACAAAACACACATACACCCACAACATACACCCGCCTGTGTATATTAGCCCATTTGCATTCGGCGAAGATATCAACAAAATGCATTTATTTTCGTATCTCCTTCATTGTAGACCCCCTTGGGTCTACTTAGGGCAGGCCCAATAATTTTATGTTCTGGACTCACATTACTGGTATGCGATACCGGCATATTGCGTGCGCATTTGGTCATGTGATGTCTAGGAAAAGAACAGTTCCAGTATAGTCAGACAATTCCGATTTGCAGGCTAACTAAAAGGCTGATACAAAGTGCTGATATATATCGGTCGACAAACCCTCACTCACAGGAGGTCTACGTCATATGTATTGGACAAGCAAGTCAAAATTCAAGGACAAATTGTAAAAAAAGCGCTGTGTAGTCTAGTATATTGACGACACGTGCGACAATACGTGACCTTGACAAACACAAGAATGCCGCCACCGCCCCACAGGTCGGCGTTGCAATAAACAATCACTAAAATAAAACATGATTTGTGTGCATCCCGTGGAGTTCAATTTCAAGGTCAAGGCGGTGATTCTGAAGTTCACGCATTAAGTATTTCCCTGGGTGAAATGTAGCAAATAACAGGCAGCTTTCCGTCAATTTGGTATAGAGACTGAGAGTACGCTTCTGGGGAATCCATGAGCGCCAGTTGGGTTTCGTGTCTCATTTATGGCACTTCCAATGCAGGCTGCCTCCTATGGGGCACCACTGTGTGGCTCAGTCATGTCAGTAATGCGTTGTCCTTGGCTAGATTGGTTCGAGTAACTGACAAAGGCGTACGGGACTCAGAGGAAGAGGGTGTTACCTTACGATAGACAATTTGAGACGCCACCCCAGAAGACGAGTGAAAATGAAAATCTGGAAGAGATGCCCCCGAAAATTGCATCTTTTTTTTGAGTATCTTGTTGTTTTTGTTAGCCCCGGAAAGACGAGGTGAGTTATAGTCCACTTCAACATATCACGGGCTACGACAAACTAATTTCATCTGCGCACACACCATCACTGCATGTTTGCTGCCCTACTATTTGCAGGTTTTTTTTTTAACAAAAAAACAGAGTTACTGTAGTCCCGGGTACATGAAAACTTGGTGGGTGGGGACAAAATTTAAAAAATGGTCCCGAAAAACATGACGGTGATTTCAAGGTCGCCGGAGGTAAATTTGTCGTTATTTCTGCGAGAATACGAGTTATTCTGAGTAAAGCATGAACTTGGTGAGTGGGGACACAGTTGCCGTCCGGAAACCATGACGTAAATTTCAAGGTCACAGAGGTCAATTGGACATGAACTTCAATGTGCTTTCGTCAAACGAGGCAACAAAAGCCATTTCTGGGGGATATACGCGGGCGGTTTTACCCGCCTGCCAGTATAGTTTGAAGTTGTTTGAAGCTACTGAGTCCAGGTTTCGTTGAAATGTCTGATGAGTCCTCTCCATTCTTTCACCTATAGGTTTTAACTCTTGTGACCTCGAACTAGGACAAGAAATTTAGGGTTTTCCTTTCATGAGTTCGTAGTTATCGGACCCTTCTGACCTTGAACTGGCACAAGAAACTCTAGGGTTTTTTGCCCTTCCTGCAGTTTGTAGGTACTGACCTATTCTGACCTTGAACTGGACACCAAGAACTCTAGGTTTTCTTTCCTGCAGTTTGTAGGTACTGACCTCTTATGACCCTTAAATTCGGACCACCAAAACTCTCGGGTTTCCTTCCTGCAGTTTTAGGATTGACACCACTTCTGACCTTGAACTGGCACAGAACTTTAAGGGTTTCCTTCTGCAGTTTTAGGTATTGACCTCTTCTGACCTTGAACGGTCAACAAGAAACTTAGGGTCCCTTCCTGCAGTTTTAGGTGATTGACCACTTATGACTTGAATTGCAACACCAAGAACTCTAGGGTTTTCTTTCCTGCAGTTGTAGGTATGGACCGCTTGTGACCTTGAATGGCACCAAGAACTTAGGTTTTCCTTCCTGCAGTGTGTAGGTGACTGACCTCTTCGACCTTGAACTGGCACCAAGAACTCTAGGGTTTCCCTTCCGCAGTTTTTAGGTATGACCACTTCTGACCTTGAATTGGCACCAAGAACGCTAGGGTTTTCCTTCCGCATGTTGCAGGTAACTGACTTTCTGACCTTGAACTGGCACAAGAACTTAGGGTTTTCCTTCCTGCAGTTTTTAGGTATGACAACATTTTGCCCTTGAACTGGCACCAAGAACTTAGGGTTTTCCTTCCTGCAGTTTGTAGGTACTGCCCTCTTCTGACCTGATACGGGCAACAAGAACTATAGGGGTTCCCCTTCCTGCAGTTTTTAGGATTGACACCCACTTCGGACCTTGAACTGGCACCAAGAACTTTAGGGTTTTTTTTTCCGCGTTGTATGATTGACCTCTTCGGAAATTGAAATGGCACCAGAAATATAGGGTTTTCTTTCCTGCAGTTTAGTATGTATTGACCCTCTTATGACTCTGAAATGGCACCGAGAACTTAGGGTTTCCTCATGCAGTTTGGAGTATGGACTCTTCTGACATTGAACTGGCACCTTCTTCCTCTAGATCTGATCTGCAACTGCTCCATTTGGAATGAAGTGATCGTAGCTTAGAACTCCTGATATCGTGTAAATAAGCTTTTTTCGAGTTGGCCGCGGACCGGAACGGTACCAAAAAAACAAATGTATGAGATCCACCTGCCAACTTCAAAGTTAATTGATGTAAATCTCCTGATATTGTGCCCACAAGCTTATCGATTTTGTTTGACTTCTCTAATGACCTTGAACAACAACAGTAAGGATCTCTCTCCGCATATCTGCAATCTACTGCCTGATTTGAAAGATAATCCTCCCCAAAGAATTGTATTGTTGCAGGAAAGGGGCAGCACTGTCTATAAGGTGGGGGGGTCAAGAGCAATTTTGGTGGGGAGGGGCGGAGGGCGGGAGGGGGGTCGACTTAGTGATGGGAAACATTTTGTGGTGAAGAAGATAATTAAGATTAGTATAGAGGCCTTCCCAAAGTTGGGGGTCATGACCACCAGTACCCCCCTATGATGCGCCTTGGTTGCAGAGAATTCAAAGATTCATAGGATTGTGTATCCTATCTACATCTGCCACCTATGTATAGTCTGTTGATCGTCTGTAGGAAAAAAGAAGGATGGATACGTGATCTTAAACTTGAGCGAGATAACCCGGCAACCTTATGAAGATATGCGCGCGCGATGCGCGTCGAAAAATTTAGGCTTTAATGTAGGAATTTTCGACTAATGAAGAAGGTTGGAAAAACTTATACTGTCGGGGGAATAGGCCCTCGTCGGGGAGTGTGATTTTAGAGTACCCACACGGGCTCCCCGCACGGAAATGAGAAAAATTCCTTCCCCGAAGGGGGGGGGGGGGGGGCCAGGCTTCCCCGACCCAGTTGAGGGGCATGCCCCCTGGCCCCCCCTCCGCTGGCGCCACCCTTGATTTCGTATGTGCGTATCGGTTGGTTAGGTGATCACGTTCAATTGAATTTTGGACATCAAAAGTAACTAGCCCAATTTGATTTCCATTATTTCAGATCATAAGCAAGATTGCGGGACAACCGGCATAAATTTGCTTAACGAGTATGTATAATATTGCCATATTTACGAGGATTTATTCAAAGTTTGTCGGATTTTCACGAAAACTTGGTACCTATGGTTTACCGTTAGTCCCGACAATTTAAACATGAAATCATAAATGGTCCACTCGAGGCTCATTCAGGTGTCAAATTCATAAGTTAATCGATGTACACAAAACGTGACGATGCCGTCTGCCTTCAACCCTGAGAAATTCAATATGTAAGTCGAGGTCAATGAGGTCATTTAATTAATTTAATCTGCATTAATTTATGTAACTCTGTAAAATCTGTTAATTCAATAAAAACTGTGCTGGGGTGGTCACATTTTAGTGCTGAATATCCATCAACGTCCACTGAAATGATAATAATGTGTTTAATAACATGATCAATTCAGTAACATTCTCACAAACTGGCTAGCCTCTGTTGAATTTCAATAAAAAATTGCTGGTGTTTGTGGTTCCATTTAGTGCTGAGATACCTCAACGATCATGAAATATCTTAATAATGTGTCTAATAACATGATCAAGTCAGTCACATTCTCACAAACACTGCTAGCCTTCTGTCTGATTTCAATAAAACTTGGCTGGGTGTAGTTCTTATTTTAGTGCATGGGGGTATCAAAGTAACTGGGTATCAAACAAGTGTCTAGAAACTTGTCCAAATCTTAACACTTGGCAGCCTACTTTGTGAAAATAGTAATCATTCATGCATAATTTTGAACTCATGAACGTTTGCGTTCTGGAGATGTCGTGTTCACAAGTGAGCGTTCACAACACAAAACACAAATAACACCCCACACACATACCCGCCTGTGTATCTTAGCCCATTTGCCTTCGGCGAAGAATACAACAAAAGCATTTATTTTAGTATCTCTTCATTGTAGACCCCCTTGGGTATACTTAGGCACAGGCCCAATAATTTTATGTTCTGGACTTTCACATTTGGGATGAATACCGCATATTGCGTGCGCATTGGTCGGTGACTGTTCTAGGAAGAACAGTTCAGTATAGTCAGACAATTGCGCTTTGCAGTGCTAACTAACAAGGCTGATACAAAGTGCTGATATATATCGGTCGACAACCCTCACTCAGGAGAGTCTACGTATAGTATTGGACAGCAAGTCAAACTCACAGGTCCAACTTGTAACAACGCGCTGTGTAGTCTAGTATATTGACGACACGTGCGACAATACGTGGACCTTTGACAAACACAAGAATTCCGCCAAAGCCCCCACAGGTCGGCGTTGCAATAAACAATCCACTAAAATAAACACTGATTTGGGCATCCCGTGGAGTTCCAAGTTCAAGGGTCAAGCGGGTGATTCTGAAGCTTCACGCAGTAAGTATTTCCCTGGGTGAAATGTAGCAAATAACAGGCAGGCTTTCCGTCAAATTTGGTATAGAGACTGAGGAGTACGCTTCTGGGGAATCCATGGAGCGCCAGTGGTGTTTCTGTGTCTCATTTCATGGCACTTCCAATGCAGGTGCCTCCTTGGGGCACCACTGTGTGGCTCAGTCATGTCAGTAAGCGTGTCCTTGGCTAGATTGGTTCGAGTAACTTTGACAAGGCGTACGGGACTCAGAGGAAGAGGGTGTTACCTTACGATAGACAATTTCGAGAAGCCACTCACGAAGACGAGTTGAAAATGAAAATCTGGAAGAGATGCCCCCGAAAATTGCATCTTTTTTTTTAGTATATCTTGTTTTTAGCCCCGAACTGCCGAAGGTGAGTTATAGTCACTTCAACATATCACTGGCTACCGACAAACTCATTTCATCTGCGCACACACCATAAACCGCAGACCTCCCAGTATGAGACAACTGCGGATTTCATTCAGGACAGGACTATTCCCCGGCTCTCTTAATAACTACACAATAGGCGGATTAAACAATTTCTTACGATATCCGAGGCAGACAACGATACCGTAAAGTTAAAACTGTCAAATTCCATATATTTGTGGGGAGGGGTAATTTACCCAATTAACTCTGGGTCGGTTCTTGTTTGAACAAGCAGCGGGCGACCAGTTTCGACAGGTGCATATGGTTTCGACAATGGTTAATGTGGAAGGAAGTGGGGTATCATATACGATACGTATCGGGTGTGTGATCAGTTGCATTATCTGCGATATTGATGAAAGTCGCAGCCCGATTGTTTATGAAAAAAAATCCCCAGCAGCTTGGCAATATTTCATTATATACTTAGTAGTCAGTAACCCCATCCATGTAAATGCCTAGTTCAACTAGACGATGGTTTGCGAGTCTTCTGTTCTAGGCACAATTACTTCAATTCATCATTTGATTGGCACAAATTGAGCTGCACCGTATTGGAAGGAAATTTATACCGTCTGATACTTCATTTGGGTCATAATTTGAGGGATTTCACAATCACACATCGAGTCTGCGCACTAACTACATGATGCCGGCTACTCGTCCATAAACTGCACACGCAGAACAACAAGTCGGTCAGGTGATCACAAATGGACCAATAACTGATCCTATTCACGAGCCAATCAATCACCTGAAAATTTTAGAACCAGGCATGTTATCTTGACGAGTGGGCGCGTATATGGAACAGTGAAATCTCGTAACGTCTGCAACGACCCTTCCCCCTCAAGTGCAGATGCAAAACAAGAAAGGTTGGGAATAGCTGCGAATACGCTCAGCTTGGGTTGCGTGTGATCCAGCACCTGCTATTTATAGTGTTTAGACGAAAACCAGGTGCTTTGACAGAAGTGTCCTTCCACCGTGTCAATACAAACACCAGGTACGCATCATAGCTGATTGGGTGGGACCACCCGCAGCCGAAATACCTGGCGCGTAGCTAAGTCGGTAGAGTCGAGCCGACCCGAACTTTCCGAGCTGTTATAAAATAGTAGGCGATTTGATTCCGTTGCACTAGAGGGATTGTGTGAAGCCAACGCGCTTTGGTCTTAATTCATAAGGGACTCCACGCACGTGACACAGTCACTCTCCAATATCTCAATATATCGAATATAGAAAGTTCCAGAACTATCATCTCGAGCATAACGTCAAAGGAAGGGTGTCAGGTTGCCATGTTTACGGAGTCGTGAGAATCAATCAACTCTTCGCAGCAGCTCATCAATTGCTATGTGTCTTCCTCATTTCGGATGACAATTGACGAGGTTGCGCGGAATGCGTATTCGTGATCTCGATTGGGCTTCAGGATTGTAAGCGCGGCTTATTCATCAACTCTCTAAATTCATGCTCGGAGAAATTCCTCACAGAGTTGATCCATATTCTGACGAATAGGGGTCCCGAGAGGGTGAGGTTTCGGTCAGTTATTCTATACGACTTAGACTATTTTTAGCAAACTCAGAGCGTTGTATCATCACTGAGTAATCGGGCAACACTTTGCCAGGAGAATAATTATTTCTAGCGAAGATGAGAATAGCCCGACGGGAAACAGTGACTCAGACGGTTGGTGTCAAAACAGTAGGTATTCAGAATAGCAGGTACGAGTGTATGTGCTGACATAGTGCTATAGTGTATGCGCACAAGTTAATTGATATACTGTGGAAAAACCCCTCCTGTCTCTTTGCAGATGCTCTCGGAGTATGCAACATGTCTTGTGATAGCACTTACACTATGCATGCCATAGTTTAAGTTTCTCACTTTTTATCACACCTCTGTTGTTCCGAGCGGTCTTAGAACTTGTTATGGCTTTCTGGTTTTTTTGTTGTGCGTAACATTGGGGGCCCATGCAAGTTCTGAGGGTGATGTATCCACGTTTTATCACTTAGAGTATCTCAGTTCGCGCCAGGCTGACACCTGCGTCACCCCGCCGATTTCCATATTCGAAATGTGTATTGCGTGTCATAGAAGGATTTGCGAGGTTAAAGTGCTAACAGCCGCTAGGGAATGCAATACCATCGGGGGGTTCAATCGCGTGCGTGGGCCGCAGATCGTTATTGTTTAACAGGTGTGGGGGGAAACCTATCACAAAACCATAGGGTTTAGATAGCACGGAACCTAATTACTTTTACTATTTTTTCATGCGATGGTTACGCTAGCAGTATACAATAATTGGGTTCGGGCGGATTCAATGATATGCTTCTGCATGTATTAGCGGCAATGATCAACGTATTCGGAGTAGGGGGGACCCTTCCCCCGTTATACAATAGTCAGTAAAATCCTAACTTGGAGGGAGTTCCCCCAGGACGCCGCCCCATGTTCAGCGGAGAACGCAGTTGTATGTCTTACCAGCCTTGAAACATGTATTGGAGTATGGAATCTGAGCTGAGTAGAAATTGCTTTATCGGAGTTTCCCTGAGAATATTAAACGAATGGATTTTCGGTAAAGTGACAGTTGTTAACAACAATTAGAAAACAGTATCATTCACGAAAGGAAAAGTCTCAAATTAATTCCACTTTGGCAGCTTCGGTAGAGGTCGGGGAATGGAGCATAGCAACATGACGTAAACAATTACAAAACGTAATTTGTAGGTTACAAATCTTAAATTGAAATCATCGCGTCCACAGAATATTCATGTCTACAGTTCATTGCCATACTCGGTGGACTGTCAATAAGTTGACCTAGTCTCTATCAGTACAATCATCTACACACAATTCAGTACCGGCAGTTCATGAACATTTTTGAGTTGCTAGGGTTTGTCATGGGATATCTGCACAAAGTGTCGTCTTTGGCTGTGAGAGTCATGTTGAACTTGAAAAACTCCGCTTCTCCAGGTTCCGAGAATGTGGTCGGGCCCCGGAGTGCACATCATGTTTGGGTGGGAAGTAAAAAGACGGGACGGGGGCGAAAGCCGGCCCGGGGGCAGGCTGAATTGTCCACCCTGCCACGCTATCATCTGAGGCACTGAGCACTAGGCGAGAAGAGAAGGCGATTATCGCTGGTGATCATCCACGATCAATACGGCCAGGGTTCATTGCATGAACTTGAATGGGCCTATTGAACCAGTAGAATTCAGAGCACATCAATTCAAACTAAACATTTGCAGGCGGCGTAAAACGCCAACGTGTACATCCCCACAGAAACAGCCTTTAGGATCTCGATTATAGAAAGCACATTAAAATATGCCTTGACGTCTGGTGAATGTGAAATACCCTGCCTGTCGTGAGGAACAACACTGCAGTCCACATTCCCGAAGTTTGGTTCAGATACGACAAAGTTGAAAAATCGCATGAATTATACAAAAGTGCCTATTGTGACATTGAAATGACCAGTCGTGTTGTTTAGGGCTAACAACATCACATCCCACTAAGTTGGTTCGAACCCGATAAGGTTCGAAAAATCGAAAACACGAGTGATACCTTGGTGACCTCGAATCACCGTCGTGTTATTCGGGACCAACGTTTGGTCCCACCCACCAAGTTTCGTGTGAATGAGTTCTTCTACCGACTACAGCTAATTCAGCATCCTAGCTATGCAAATTAGACACGTTGAAGAACCTAAGGACCCGAAATCCATGTATAAAAGGTTCGGAACCGAAGGTTAAACTATACACACAGGTGTCATGGAAAATTCAACAACTTCAAGCTCTGCATTGAATTATAAAAAACCAGAAACAGTAAATGAACTCAGTGACACCGAATCTCGTTGAAAATTTTCGAGACCGAAGGAAAAACTTCGGTATATTCACCAAGTTCGCAAAAATCCGCATACTTGAATATTTCGCTAATTTGTGCAAATTGGATGACCTAATCAGCATATTTTACGCTGTGAAATCTAATCAGTTTCATCCGACTTATTCCTGCTACCAAACAAAACCAAACGTAGCACATACAGTTGTTCGTATAGTCATGTAAAAGCTCAAAAGGGAAATGACATTTTGAAGATAGGGCGAGTTATCCTTCAATTAGTGACTTTCATGCCGATAAAAATCCGATCGGTCTGATCGTCGTAAACGCTTTAACAATAAATTACATGGCAATAGGACTAATAACCTTCCTTATTTGTGACTTCTGTGCCAAAAATCTAATCAAAATCTGTGTTGCACCCAACTCGATGATACCGTACAAAAAATATCATCAGAACAGTTCTACCGTTTCAGAGAATCCTTGCTACGAGATAGCGGGACAATACAAAGTACATACATTACATACATTAATACTACTACATACATACATACATCCCTCATACATAATACGTGACTGTATAACACTACTTGAGAACAAAAGCTGCTGTGTAGTTGCATTTACTCGCACGAGTGTGCATTGGAGGTAAAATGAGGTTGCAAAATGCACTACCTGAAACTGAAAAAAAAATGCAATACCCAGTAAATTTTTGTTGTAAAGCCTCTACAGAACGAGAAGACTACCAGGGATTAATTTGTACAATTTGTCACATGAGAAATGGCTTCCATTAAACAGGTATTGTGGAGTTCCAATTCTCTCACACACTATTGCGTCATTCAATCCAATTCAGGCAGATACAGCTTAGAAATGCCACAATTGGGAATTTATCGAAGAACGTCAAAGGCATTGAAGCCATCGAGGTACGAGCATAGTTGGCGGATCCATTTTCGATCAGGACAATTCGTTTAATCCGATGTCGGTTCGTTTAGCCATATTGGTGCTTGACGATTGGTTTCCTAGAATGAACGGATATTCTGCAGCCAAGGACCAAAAAGTGACTGTGTATGATGCGTCTACCTTTCGGTCTGGTTGTGGGGGGTTCATCCAAGGCCCATTTGAATGACATTAGCATTTACAGTTCTAATGGCATCAGTGATAGGAGACGATTACACTATCAATTTAATTCGCCACGAGAAGGAATTGCGTGCTTTGCCCATTAAGGCGAGGTCATACTATGACTTGGGATTTGGGCAGTGGAGTTAAGGACTCGGGGAATGGTAAATGCGGCCTTCAGTGTTGTAAGTATAGGAAGCGATTGTTGGCTAAATGAGGCAATAGTACGAAAGATACTTTCGGCGGAGAGGAGCAATGATTCATCTTCCTGACATGACTGCATGAGCGATCGTAAACGTCTTGTTCCAGCTGCAAGAAATAACTTGGCGGACAGTAGGACAATAGCTGTTATAGTTACCAAGATGTACTACTAAGTGTGATAGAAAGACAAATATATTTATTCAGATTTCGATCTTAGTAGCCGCTAATAACTGGAAATTAAATCCACGCAGTTTCACCTAATTTACATAGCATGCGATGTAGGCTATAGCCCATTACACCTCTTCTAATTCATCATGGTCACATAACTGTAATTGACCTATTTGTAAAACAATTCGGAATGATTTTTTCTCATATAAAGATTTGTGATGCTACTGGGGGGCGATATTGTCAACAAAGAACAGTGATGTATGGGGGTCGTTCGAGACTTCAAACAAAATCTCAAATAACGTACTTAGCACCGAATACTGAAATATGAACTCGCTAAGAAAAACGAGCACAAAACAATTATAAAGGTTACAGCTAATCAAAGGCTACGAGCATATAAAACGTGGAAGTGGGGAAAATGTAGAATTCCAGTTTTGCTATATTCTAGTGAGGCTTATACGCTCCATGTAAGGGGGGCTGAGGACGGCGATTGGATTTTTCCTTTCCGGGGACGGTCAGAGACTGAGAGTGTCGCGCTTCCCGACGGACAATCCTGCACACCGCGTCCCTTGTGAACGGGATCCAGTGGGTTGGACCGACTGCTGGGGACGCCCGCAGCTCATGGTTGGCACAGGCTTCGAGGGTGGGTACCTCAGGTAGTGGAAGGTGCGGGGGGGGGCGGTTGGGGGGGGTCGGACCCAGGCCTGGTCGCTTGCTCGGAGAGGTAGGGCGACTGGAAGCCCGGGTGGTCGCGGCCAGGCTGCCTCCACACGACGCGGTGCTTCCACGAGTGAATGAGTTGATCAGGGGAACAGCGCATCTGGTGCCCAATGGTTCATGTCTAGGAGCTGGCTTAGCAACAGAACAGCAGTTGGCACGTCAGGAGTCAATTGTGCGAGGGAATTCCGTGGTAAATAGCATGCTGAAGGTTGCTCACGTTATAGTTATACCTGGGTAGTCCGGACACCGGGGTTAAAAAGCGGACACTGTTTTTCGATAGAACGTACATTAGCAACACGATAGGTGACACGCAACATTAATATCCCATTGACTTACACATAAATTAGGTCCATTCTCAGCCATCCAGGTTCCCCCAGAAGTATTACCTTGAATATCGCCATAAAATGCTGTGAAGCAGAGAGTCCACTGATTCCAACGATGTGCAATCGAGAGGTACAATGACCGCGCAGATTTTGAGATTAATAGGTGGGGTCATTGAAGTGTGGTATTTTCGACTCCTCCATTTCCGACACACACTCAACGAGGGGGCCATTTAGTCCATGAATTTTTAAAACGGCCAAAAGAGGACCAATCCATGAAATTTTCGGCGTTTGTACTTTGAATAAACCCCTTCCAGATAGAGCCAGAGCAAATCGTTTTCCTTACACCAAAGCAGCAGATGTACCCCCAGATAATATTATGGACTCATTTTTGAAGATAACCTTTTCGGAGGATGAATCTTCAAGATAATGTACCTGATACCGATAATAGAGTGTTCGCGGAAAACTAATCAGGTTAGAATTATTATCCAGCGAATTGGGCAGATTACGAGTGAGTACTCACACGAAAAATGGCGAATGAGGGATTCAGACTCGCTTTGGACAGTGACCTTCCTCGTAACAGATTGGGTTTCAGTTTCATAAGCGTTTAGTAGTAACTGCATATGGATATCCATACATCAGTTACGTACTGCATTATTGTGCCGCTTTCTGCAAGGTTTAGGATCAGGTGTCAGCGACGGGACGGCCTGGGAAATCTTGAAATCCACCTGAATTCATTATTTTGAAAAGTCGACGATCTATAATATGCTTGTACACACCCTACTTGACTATTTGAGCGCGTTCCTCGTATTTTGCGATTTGGAATCTTGGAAAAATTGTCGAATACTCCGTGTCCGTCACTCGGCAGGCCACCATGATATCAATGAGACCTCCAATTTTTTCACGCCTCACTAGGAAGAGGGGAACCAACTCGATAGTAACGTGAGATCGTCTGTTCCGTACCAAGGTAAACCACTCGTCTCGGTTTTGTAACAACATAACACTAGTGTGCGAAATTCACGCCGATATTTAACATTTGCACTAAGTCCGTTGTAGATTCCCCCTAACAACAGAAGGCAGGTAGGGTTTGTATCGCTGGATTCTCAACTTACGACGATTTCCCCCCCCCTCCCCTCCGCCTTCTACACTTCCTCGGCTCCATTTCCTTGAGCGGATTACCAATCATGTTGTGTTAGTTATATATTGGGCCAGGGCGTAGTTCTGACTGGAGTAAGCGAGTCTCATAGTATAGCAAATTCTCGATTTCTATTCAGGAACGTCCACAAAACTGTTAGGATTATCCACAGAAGTTGGACCAGGATGCAAATTTGACTCACAATGGCCTTGAAATGACCCCATCCACCCAATTTCTATCAAATTTGACAGTTTAGAAAATCGCATAAATTCTGCAATCTGACCTCCGATGACCTTGAATGAACCTCCGCCTTTTTTCCGGTCAAATATAGTCCCCTCCCCACCAAGTTTTCGTTCAATCCGACTAACCTAAAAATTTCACGTAAATTATGAATAGAGGGCAGCAACATGCAGTGATGCCCATTTTCGAACTCATCTGAGATTTCGCCAGGGCGGACATGTGTACCAAGTCAGATCAAATCGAATAAAGCGTTGAAGAATTACTACGCTAACACTTAAAGTTTCCGGCGGCGGCGGAGTCTGGTACAGCGGCGGCGGCTACACACCCAACCCCATAATATCCCCGAGCTGTAATAATATCCTCGAGTTGTCGAGAGATAGATTCTTAAACTTGTTTTACAGTACCGCTGGTGGTGCTTCGTATGGATTTCGTGCACATTTTTGTTCAGTATCCTAGGTCATCCTAGGCCATTTCGACGCAACAGTGAAACAAAAGTGCTGCAGGTTCATTTCACGAAGAACTTAAAAACTTTCACTGTTACACAAAGTGCCGCGGAATGCATCTTTCCCGTGATTGACACTCTTGATGTTTTTGCCAATATGAAAGGCACGAAATTTAAGAGGCCCCTGGCAATCTTGACATTTCAAGCAGCGGCTAGTGAATCGTGTAGGTATTTTATTGGAAATCTCCGTAAAGGACCATGGCTGAACTGAACCTCATTCTCTCTCTCCACATTTTCTGTACATTTACAAGGTTGTCTGAAAATCCTTTTAACCTTGTCTTGTCTCAGGATATTAAGTCGAGTACCTGAGGCTCAAACTCTATACAATCTTGATATGGTATCGACTTCCGGCATTGGTGGAATTGGCAGAGATGCTGCCTCAGAGGATTTAGACAAGAAATACCTCAGTTCCAAGATGTCCATGCGATTTTCCCCTTAAGGTTGCGTGTAAATCGAATTTCAATTGGAATGGCTGATAGTCCTAGATATGCTCGTATAACCTGAAACATGATTCCATTGTTATCTCCACTTCATGTTGTCGCATATGAACCACCCAGAAGCTGCTGAAGAAATGTTAAATCACTCCGCGTTGCAGATGTTGTTTTACAGCAGGGGATCCAGAATAAACCTCAGCAGGCACGATTCCGCGGCCTTTCGAGGTTAATTCGGGCCCCTGGAAGAAACCTCGCGGGTCGCAATAAGATGGTAATATTGGTTTAACCGTGAGTAATTTGAATGACCCGGGCTATCAGTATCTTGTCACTAACGGAGACAGTGACGTAATGGGCCATATGTGTGGGCTCCATGGTTTCTTGGAAACGCTGGAAAGCCCCTTTCTACCATAATCCAGCGAAGAATGGGAGTATAATGAGCTTGTTTTCGGTTACAGTTCATGAGATTGACACAATTCTATCGTGTCAAGGTCATAGGGGTATTCTTGCAGTGCGACTCGCACGAACACCGTGCAGAACAATCTTCCGGCACCCCTCTGACAAAAATTACACTTCTACCAGCACAAAACTCCACAGATCCCCCCCCCCCCCCCTCCATACTGATCAACGATTACATCCAAAAATATGGGATGTATCAGTTGCGCTTCAAAAGAGTGGTGGCGGTATACAAATGTCTGTAATGATAGAACTATGGAGAGAATCTCGTCTATACCATGGGCTGTTCAGTTGCGGCTGAGCATGCGTACTTACAACCGTGGGGAGGCTCATTACCCAGTTAGTTGATATCGTCTTGTCACGGGATACACATAGTTCAGTGGTGGAGCCTCTCGTTCCCTTTCGTATGTATCAGTGGTGATATATGGGTGGAGCAATATGGGTGTGGTCAGCACAACTCTGAAACGATTGGGTCAATTTGACAAATAATCGGATCGGGGGGGGGGGGGGGGGGGGGGGGGGGGGGGGGGAAATCAAATCAAATCAAATGTTGGGTCAAATTCCACCCAACTGAGTTGAAATTTAACACGACCTGGATCAACTTTGACCCCAAATTTGGTTTGGTTCTTCCCTGACCCAAATTTCGGTCAACCTGACCTTTTATTGGAGTGCAGATCAGAGATGCATATAGACCTTTGGGTGCAGCAGTCACATTGCAAGACATTTGCAGGAACTAGAAAAAATATAGAAAATTGCAAAATATAAAAAAGTGTCAGTGACCCAGTTTCTTTGACGTCAGCGGGGTTTATGTAGGCCTGCTATACTTATATACATCTTGGGAACCCGCACTGACTTGACCTTTCGCGTGTCATGCCTAGTTGACCTAGTTACCACACTCTACAGGATGACCTCCAACCTTATATAAAGTCAATCAGTCTGATAAACAGGGAATAGACTTAAACCAACTACTATACTAATTTGGTCTGACCAAACACATAATCTGGAGGTATAGAGACATATTTTTCCTGCAAATATCTTTTTTCCCCAAGAAAGTTTCAGTCGCACTACCACAATATTTCTCCTTGCGACCGCAACCAAGAACGTGACCCGTGCACTCGTGAGATGAGTACAATACAATACGCCCGAGGAAGCCTATGCCGGCTGACAACGTAGGCAGCGGTCTCGGAACATGTACCTCAATATTTGATACCTTACTTCATTCGCTATTTGACGCGTTAGCCTTCTGGGGGAAAAATTTTCTACTCCCGATATTTTGACCAGACGCTTATAGCAGTGACCTCGTTAGCCCGGCAATTATTTACCTCCGCCCGTCAGCCGACCACCTATCTCTGGATGACCATCCCTGACGGCGGTCGCCACGCTGTCAGTATTATGAATGGTCAAGATCTAATTGCCCGCATGCAAATGACCAAGCCGCTGGGTTGAAGACCTGAACATTCAAGGTCCCGGGACGAGAAAACGTAAAGCACAGCCGCAGGCAGTACTGCGTGTTGTTGTTCAGTACGCTTGCCGCAACTTGAACCCTTATAATGGGCTAATCGTTACTGGCTCGAAGTCCCTGGGTAAATCTCCAGTGCATGAAAAAATTGGTTCATCGATGCAGCTCGCTCCCGAAAATGTTTACCGTGTTTCGAAACGACACGAGTGCCTGCTCGCCTCAGTGACTAGGGCAGTATAATCACTCGGGGCGTACGTCATGTTCCTTTTCCAACTACAATGAGTAATGTTGTTCCAAAGATCGCTGGCTTGAAAACTGTCATGATGTCATCACGAAACATACCGGTATGTCACTGTCTATTTTTCCTCCAGTTCAAAATATGACGGGATGAGTGATACTATCGATTTGTATATAGATATGTATTATATATTTTTTTTTGTCAGGGGTGAGGGAGAGTGGGCGGGGGCAAAATTTTAATATATGTTCCGTCGCAGAATGTGGCAGGTTGGACTAGAATCTTATACACAGCAAATGGGAGGAATGACGCACGGAAAGTTTCCTCACGCAAAACTGTTTACTGTGTTCCGAGATGACGTTCTATTGTTTGTGTCCTTACTCCTCACCTCGTGGCTGCCTCTATTACGAATCATGTGGTCGTTAATACCACCTAAGGCTTATAGCTCTCTCGACTAAAGAAATAGTTGATAACATTCGAAAACTGAGAAGAAAAACACATTTTTCGAATGGTGTAAAGGAGTATTCTGTATCGAAGATCGCTAGGTGAGGTAGGCCTACCATGCCATGCAACACGCTGTTTTTAACCTGGCCTATATGAGGACATGCACACCGAAACCCAATACTGTATTTCGTGTTCTCCAGCCTCGAACAAGACGACAAGAACGACACAAGAGATAACACCGATTTGTTGGATTATTATTCTTATACGCACTTCCAGCAGTCTAGCG
Organism: Sclerodactyla briareus; assembly: GCA_026419785.1. NCBI lineage: Eukaryota > Metazoa > Echinodermata > Holothuroidea > Dendrochirotida > Sclerodactylidae > Sclerodactyla > Sclerodactyla briareus. The sequence continues at coordinate 220,159 of JAODTK010003976.1, read as the reverse complement.
ATTCGTTGAATGTTCGTTGTGGAAGTAAGTGTGAAGGATCGCAGTCCGAGACTGCCCGACACAGACTGCTAGATTTAGGCAACCTGATTTGATTGTGCTCCGCCGGTACGTACACTGTGATAACATGTCAGTTAACCAAGCGTCGGGGTGCCAGTTTTACAGAGCTAATTTGAGAATACTTGAACTTGGGGTCTCCCCACTCTATCACTGACATCAGAAAAATGTACCAGCACTTACCTGCTGACGTACGACATACGTTGCGATTACCGTCTTGTAATGTTTGGACATCAGGGGATTCTTTCACTTATGCCAAAACTCCAATATCAGGAACATCACCCTGCTCCTTCTTCGTGCGGAAGGGCAGCACGAGATTAACTGCAATTATGTCCGTCCCCTGATAAGGTGTAGAATGGTGGTCCCGAGAGCGGGAATATGACACGACTGCCTGGCTTCAAAGATGCGGAGGCGGTATGGATGTAAAAATAACAGTTTTGAGAGAGGGCTTTCAGAAAGGATTAAATTGTATGATGAGTTCGAAAGACCATCAATATTCAGCGACTGATCGATGAGGTCATTGCATTGTTGTATGGGGAACAGATTACATAAAATCAATTTGCTTGTGAGTGCGGCACCGATGCCGCACTGGTACCCATGTTTTTTTTATTTTTATGGTATACTTGCCGAGCAGAGGATCGAACCTATTCAAAGGCCCAGCAAGAATGCAGACCTGAATACTGTACCTATTGTCAGCTACGAATCCCTCACCCAGGTACACGGAATAAGGCATGCCTCTTAGTCCTTTGGCGGTACCTTAATGTGGGGGTAATCACATGCAGCTGCAACTCGTAAATTGTCTACCCCTCGTTTGTCCTGTTCCAATCCCTCGTGCCCGAGCGTCCAGCGAAAAGGCAACAGGTACCATCTTTGGTAACACTCGACTGGGAATCGAACCCCGGTCTCAGTGCTCGTTCCATTTTATTAGCTCGAACCAACTATGCTGGTTGAGCTATTGGAATGTGCATGTCACTCTCAAACAGTCAGTCATTCTTTGATGGATGTCAACCAAACTCGGACACGATGTTTATTGACACATGGGACATGTTTGTGTGACTTTGTGAAGGTGAAGGTCATAGGTCCTTGAAGGGGCAATATAGGCATTATGTGTAAAATTTCAAAATCTATCTCCGCCTACAAATGTACATTAGATTTCTTTGAAACTGTATCGTAATGTTCCTTGGGCGGTACTCCTTTCAGCTTGTTCACAAATTTTGAATGCAACGTCATATAGTGCCGTTGGAGTTGAAACAGTAAACATCTTTGAGGAGGAGCATAACGGATCCCCAAACAGTCATTCTCTGATGGATGTTGACCAAACTTGGACCCATGTTCATTGACCTTTGGGAGATCTTTGCCCACGTGAGAGTCATGGTCGAAGGTCATTGAAGGGCACAATAGGTCCTGTGTGAAATTGCCCTTTTCTCTCTCAATTGGTGTCCTTATTCTTTGATGTGACCAACTGATAACAATGTTCATGACTGCTAGCCGATCTTTGGCCATATGAAATCGAGTCAAAGGTCATACAGGGGCACAATAGGTCATTGTTTGAAACTGCCTTTTTGGCCTAATGATCTTGAACATTTAGTACATAGTTGTACATTTGTGTGGTTTGAGCAACATCACTATTGGTGCTTTAGTTTGCAAGATTTTTTCTTTGCCGCTACGCATTCATATCTCATGTCAATGGAATCTAGCCTCAGGGCTGGGATTCCCTAGAGCGTATGCAGTGTGCAGTATGAATGTGAACTTCGCAGTTTTACGCGGGATGAGGTTTTTAGAAGGGGTTTAGGTGTATGATGGAATATGGGGGCCACCATTAAGTAACAATAGAAGGACGCTTAATTGCCACATTCGTACACACGATAATTTAGTCTACTCAGTGATCGTTCCATTTCATTTGGATTTGTACTCTCGTGACATTTCATGCCGCTTCCCGAGTAAGGCAATGATACACTTGCAGAAATATTTCCGCGTTCGAGGTCCCGCGCGCCCCGTGAACACGGCTTTACAACCTTTAAATATATGGTAAGGTTGCATGTCGTACGTCATACGTCTGGACTGAATATGCCACGTAGTATACATCATATGATTGGCGCAAACCAGTACATAAAACAGTACTATTACACCACACGTCAGTGAGGTATCCTCAGATCTGGGTCACCCACCGCTAGTACATTATCGGAGAGCCAGTCTGTCAGGTTGATTACCGCAGATCTTCTGCGCTCTCGTCGAGTTGCTGGCTATAGTCCTGCGATCTCCTCTGCTAAGCCCAGGGTCTCACCACTCATCTTGCGTCATAGGTGTCTGCGGTGAATGGATGAAACACCTTTCGTCTGATTTGATCAGGATGCTAGTCAGGGGTCTGAAAAGGAAAATAATTAGACGACTATACTCCCCAGACGCAGAAGGAAATAGAGAAGGTTATTGATTTTCGCTAGACTGCTAGACCGAGCGCCAGGCAGGTTCGTGTGAGTTAGGTTAGGTACTAACGTCTATTGTAAGTTACGCGGTCCATGTTAGGTTCGTTCATGAATGTAGAAACTGGAGGATATCTTCTCACGGAACTTGCGGACCCGGCTGGCTTGTCTGTCAAAGGATCGGCGTTAAGCGTTTCGCTCTAATCTCGGAAAGTTGGCTATCTTCCAAATGCTGCCAAGACGATACTGTGCGCGGAGCACCCACCAAAAATCCGTTATTCGTCGGGCATTGGAATGAAAATTCGTTAACTATGTCTATTCTGCCTCAATATTCCGTCTATTCTTCGTCTGAATTTTTTTGTTCGCTCATATTTTTTATGGTGTGTGTGTGTGTGGGGGGGGGGGGTAAGGCATGGTCGCAAACTCGCAAAGATGTTTAACACGATGTGGCAAATATCTATACCATCACAGCTAACCAAAAGCGACATTCCTCAGATGACCTAATTTGACCTGGGTATCGAGGGTTATATAGATCATAGGCCTATAGATTATTATCTTTGAATTCCGTCGATCCAGTCAAGATTATCCCGGTTCTTCAAGATGGTTTGTGTTAGTCTCTTAAACACATTACTGCGGACAGTGGTTTGTTAACTGTACAAAGTCTGTGTGATCATGATTTGTCTGCGTTTTTGTACTCTGGTATTGGTTGGCTGGTATTGGTATGTGGACATAGGGAACTCACATATATGTTTCCGAAACCGAATGTTCTTTATTGAAAATGAAAAGAATGAAGATTCCAATAACGTCAATATTAAGTCACTAGAACCTGCAACCAGGGGCGTAAATACGTCATCCCCCATGTGAAAATCAAAGGCGTCCCTCTGGGCGACAACAGTCGTCCCGCTCGAGTTAGGTTGCCCATAACCTAGTATTTTCTGTTCCCGTCGAAAAATAGGGGCTGTCGCACAAACTACCTGTCCAGACCGACGGAAATAGAATACGCTATCTTATTCACATAAGTTGTTGTTCGGTGACTCCATCTATTTCAACCAGCTGTGTATTTCAAAAAAGGCTCTGTTTAGGTAGCGTGGCTACTCTGGTTTTTAATATGATGATTTATGGGGATGAATAAGCTGGTCATTATTAAGGGTGCAAATTTGCTTGTCTATTGGACTGTTCTGTTTTTGTTAGAATTATTCAGTGATAGCAAAGCGGAGAAACGTCGGGGATGAAAATAAGAAAAAATAGGTGCGTGCGCACGTCCGAGGAGTGCAGGAAATTGATTTCAACTATATTATTAAATATCAGTATCAGCTCTGGGCTATGCGAGACATGATGTGCATGCCATTCTCCTCAGTCTTCCATGTACCAGTCATCATTATGTGAATTTAGTTCAAGCACTTTAAAAAAACACCTTTCATACTCCATACCAGCGTAAAGACAGCAACTTAGTAATCTTAATATGAAAACCAAATATGAGTGCACCGGTTATTCATGTAGCTAGGTTACCTACCGTGGTTGACCACCTCATCTTAACCCCACATTTCGTGTCGGGAAAAAATCTGTTGGCAAGGAATAATATTTTTTAATAGGTAATTCATGTAGAATAGCGTACTAGGAGTGCACCATTTGCGTCTGAGGGGTTCAGGTTTGCGAACATGTTCCAAAGGGGAAGGGGATCAGAACACCCTCCACGACCGCATGCCGCCGTCTCTGGTACAATACCGATAATAATAATCGGTCTCATGCACGAAATCTTGTCGGTCTCAAAATTACTTCACATCCCCCTGGACTTTTGTATATACCCCCTGCCTGCAACTCTAAAGATTCTCTTCGAGATTGATTTCTGGTTAGTCTTGTTCAAGACGCCGTGACTGTGACTCAATTTTGGGCTTCCCTACTCTATGTCCCCTATATAGCCCCTTGACAGTACGGTCTAGATATGTTTTCGCCAAGACGTCTTGTAGGCTGTTCGTGAAGTGCTTACCGCATATGCATTAGTGTATCATACATCGAGTACCGCCTACACGTTAGAAAAGGCTAAGTTAGTAGTCCGAAAATTGATCAATCTTTTTAGTCTACTTGCTCCTAAAACTTAATCAACAACGAGAAAATTGTTCATTAGTGAATAGCCCCGGCGAAAATGATGTCTCTTACCGTTCATACTCGGCTGAGAACTTTCGCTGCAGAGCATTAAACAGTTGGAAACTTCATATTCTCGATTGTCTCTCACAACTCACTAGGCCTATTTCCTATATTCGACTAATTCTGTTGCCTATTCAAAAAGCAATAATGAATTGCAGACTCCTCCGAAAGAAATGAAAGTTTCGTTCCCATCTGTCAATATTATTAATTTTCATTCTAGATTTACACACATATTCGGATGGAAATAATAAAACTGTAGTATTTTAGTTTATTGAGGTTTTCCCTCGTAGAAGCCGAATTCGCAACCCACGGGACGTAAACAGCTTCTGAAACGTGGTGCGATTGGCTTCTTTAGATTGTAACGTAAGGAAGTCATATTGAACAGTCTCCAAGACGAAGCTAGTGCCAGTCACGCCCATGAATATATATATACGATAACTTGGAGGGGCACCGGGCACAACTGGTTGGATCGTTGCAACGAGTGCTAGCTTCGTCTTAACCCAAGACTAATTTGCAGGGTTGTCGGGAAAAAAGAAGGAAGGGGTGATTGCGCAATCAACGTCGACGTTCGTATTCGACAGGGAAATCATACCCTTCGTCGTACTGAAGTAAACATGGTATAATGGTGTCATTTCTTATAGGAAACCCACAACTGGGAGCCTCTACAATTTTCGACTAACTGACTAAGAATTTCCTTAGTCAGCTGAAGCACATTAGTTTTTGGTGTTGGAAGCATCACACGGGCGTATAAGTAACCAAAGATTAAATTAATCACCCACGAAGGCACGAACACACGAACATAATGCGACCACACAGAATGCTCTACCGAAGTCAGCCAACAGACCCGTCTACAAGACACAGAACAGAAATAGGACTGACTCTTATTGCAGTTGTTTACGACAATGGGTATTTGGGGGAGGGGGGAGTACACTCGGAGTTGTTAGTCGCATTCGGTACTGTCACTAGGTAACCTTTTTATTACAGGGCTAACCCGGAGTACATATCCGAATGACATCAATATCGTCCTCAAGAACGAATTAGAGGTTTTATCCTGAAAGGAAAGTGGTGAGAGTCGGCGTGAAAGTGATACATGGCTGACGACAACCTGTCGCTGTGTTCAGGTGTCTAGTGTAATGTCGAATCTATCATCCGCTCTCTCGCGTAAACCCTCTAACGTAGGCAATCCACCGTGAAATGCCGCCCATAAACTATATTAAGCTCCCCTCCCGTCTTGTTTTAGCATCGCGATTCCTCGAAGCGACGGGGGTATCAATTAACGTGTGATCAAATGCCGACGTGAAAGACGTATGGAGTATTGCTTTACAAGACTGATAGTCACATAGTCAAACCGTGATGAAAGCTGTTCTCACCGTTTCATCGATCCCTAGGCTTTGGGTCGATACTCAACAGTAGTATAGAGAGCGTTACATGAACAAACAAAAAAGCAACCCCACCCAAGCATCCAGAATACCGGAACTTCGAAACACGTATGCGTACGAAGCGGAGGGACAAACGAACGGCGAATGGCAATACCAATTTGAGATTAGGCCCCTATAAGCTTGTTGTTGAGAGAATTCACAATTTTCGACAGTGAACTTAGACAAAGAATATTATAGTCGCATGCCCGACTAATGGCCAGCCACAAATTCTGTGTTGTGTGGTTTAGCTCTAACCCGCCAATAGCATTGGTGAATTTGAAAAAATGAATGCCATAGTTCAATACCTCATCCACTAGAAGAACTTCCGTCAAACGTACGGCACTCAAATCATTTCTTATTCTTGAGAAAATGTGATCAGTTCGCGAATTTTCAAGGGGACGGCCGACCGCCGCAACAAATGTATTTTTTCGCCACAGGGTCCTTTTCCACGAAATTACGTATTTTGACCTATAGTGCCTACTATCGTTTCAACAATGTAGTTTTTGTATAGTCAATACAATTGAACAGGGGTGAAGAAACTCAAGGGCACATATTCACGGGAATCTGATCAATCGTTGTTTTTAGATCTGATTTCCCCGAAACAGGCCGTTCTACTGGAATTCCTCGGTATAAACTTGCATTCATGTTGATGTTGTAAGATGAAAGGTTAAAGTTCCTTGAAGATCTGCCTCGTGAAAATCAATCGGTGGAAACGAAAAAAAAAAATGCAATGCCCTTGTTGTGTTTAGTGGAGTGAACAATATCCTCCGCCACCTCAAATCCGCCACCCAAAATGATCTTTCGGACCTCTGATTTGGGGAGATTAGACGTTGGGGGGGCCGTCAATTACCTATAGAAAAATAGAAAAGTATGGCCCTTTCTCCGGTTGTGAATGACCGCCTCTTACCGGCTAACCCTATTGTCGTAGTGCGGACACCAACATCACTTGTGAGAAGGCAGCAGCCTAAAGTATGTCAAGCACATAACGAAGCTCGTTCGCCAAAAGTAGGGCCAGTATGGGTAAATGAGAAGAATTGTTTGCCTTTCGGCCACCAAAGAGTGCGTTCGCCCAGTCGTAGTGGAAATCCCAAAGAGGCGGCTATACGCCACACCAGTGATTCAACATCATTGCGAAAGGACAATGCGTCCTCGGGTACTTACACACACACACCACACACCACACCACACACACACACACAACAGCACCGCACACATACGCACACTCACACACACCCCAAGAAGACGGAGAAGAAAAAAAAACATAACGCCTTGAGATCAGGGCTCCTGCTATCCCAACCTCTTGGATAAGATTAGCTCTGTTTTAGCTATGTGAACGCCCAGTCATTCTATCTAGCCTATCCCAGTCTGTAGCCTTCGTTCGATGGATCTGAACCAAAATTCTCAAATGGTTTCTTGACTAATGGTCTCGTTGACCCCCTGGAGTCCGAAGTTAAAGGCACTTGAAGGGCACAATGGCCCCCATTTGTGGGAAAACTGCAGAACGACTTGTCCTGCAAATTGGTCGGATTGCCATGATACGTGGCTATTGTAAACATTGACTAATGGTGCTATGCGTTCCCTTCAGGGATGAAAGTGAAGGTCATTAAGGTAATTCAGGTACAGGTAATTGTGTTAAAATTGTAGAATTATATCCGTCCTTTTGAATACTCATGCTTTGATGGATTTAACCAAAGTTGGGACCCAAAAATTAAAATTTTCATTGAACTGCTGGGTGACCTTAGACCACCCAAGGTCAAAGTCAAAGGTTAATGAAGGAGCCTCATGCTATGGCGCGAGAAAAGGGAATATATTACAGGAGAAATATTATTATCTATTGCTAATATGTAATGTATGCCATATCAAGAAATATTTTCTGACTGTGGAATATTCATTCACAATGGAAAATATTGATCCCCTCAAAAAGATTCCTGAGCACAAGATATGTTTTTGATGGAAAAATTGTTCGTTAATGGAATAAGTTTCCCGATGAAAAAATAATGTAGATATATGTTCATTTTTGCAAACAAATAATTGTTTTCAACAAATTATCGTTAGCACCGAAAATTCTTTGCTAAAAAATATATGTATCCTAGAAAGAAAATTCGTTGGCGAGTTATTTATGTTTTCCAGTGAAATATAGCTGTCAAGGAAAATAATTATATTGTTCTACTACAAATGTGTTGTAACCAAAAATATATTTCCCTTGCAGATATTGTCCATTACAAAAAACTTTCGAACACGAATATGTAGAACTGGAAAAAATCTATATAATTATATATATTTGGCTACAATTATTTGTGGCAACAGAAAATACATTTGCTGGCAAAAATATTTTGCAACAAAAAAAAAATATATTATCAACGTAGACTCATGGACAAAACCGCTGCTTCTAATCGTCAGAGTACCGTTAGCCGTGAAATGTACGTGGAATCTACTGCACTGTCCTGTACTGTACCTACTTATGTTACCTGAAGTGGCATTCCGTCAACCTGCAACACGCGGCTTTTCCACTTTTCGTACTATATGGATAAATACCGATTTCCAAGGGCTGATATAGAAATACTGATTATTATGAGGGCAATACTCCAACGGGGGACTATTTTCAGTGGTTTATCATATTATGATGCATGCTTGGTAGAACTCGCGGGGTCCATACAGAATAGACGATTAATGCATCGCATGATTCGCATTCCTTGGAGTTGTCGTCGTAAAATTGTAAGTTTTTTGGAAACCCCGATGACCGGAGGGCATGCTCGCGTAATTTTTTTTCCTCAGGATAATTGAGGGTCACTGCTATAGAACGGCACCTGTTTAGCATATTAATTGAAACTTGATATTTCTGCACATTATTACTAGTTCCTTCCACCATCACCATCGTTTAACAGCACCTAACCTGCGGCACCGCGCAATGAACTTTAGCCATATTACTCATTCCTAACCTTGATTTCGAGCACCTGTGCATATTCATGGACATCCAGTTTTCATTCAACTTCCTCAGAAAAAATAGCCTGCTGGCCCGGCTTCGCGGCGAGTTTTTCAGTACAGTGTGTGCATGCTGGTGGTTACAAATAAACTACAAGGACTAACTTACTACTCATTTTTGCGTCGGTTCGATTAACTAAGTTCTCGGATAATAATGGACGCAGTACGCAATCATTGGAGAGGCTGTCCAACTTGATTGAGTCGGCCATTAGAACCTTGTCTGCACCGGCACCTAGGCCGAATGCTCCCTAACACTCCCAGTAACAGTGTCCCCAACTCACTGTTACTTATACTAGGCCGAGTGGGATTCAGCAGGAGCTGGCATCCTGTTCCGGCCGTCGATGAGAGCGAGGAAATATGAACGAATATTTTTCATTCCAGGGATCTGGGTCCCAGTACAGGGCCACTACTACAAGGCCTAGTAGTAGTATAGGTCGCACACATCACTTTAAGTTCAAATTAAGGTTTCTGTGGTAGTTTCGTGTACGCGTGGCGCAAGGCAGCATGGTGTGTTGCATGACCAGTGGAAACGATGAACCACTGAAACGACTGAACTTAGACTACGTTGATAATATATATTTTTTCGTGATAAATATAATTATGGCTAGAACAAACAAATTTTCCTGTTGCCAACATATTATAGTTGCAAACATATTATAGTTGCAAACATATTATAGTTGCAAACAATTATTGTTGCAAATGAAATATATCTACATATATTTTATCATTAGGAAACTTTTTTTTTTTCATGAATAATTTCTCCATCGAAACATATTATGTGCTTCTGATTTTTTTTAGGGGATCAGTATTTTCCATTGTGAACAATATTTCAAACAATCAGAAATAATCTTGATTTGGCAAATGAATATTTCTTGAAATAGGGATGAACTTTCTCCCATCGCATATATTTTAGCAATAGATAATATATATTTCTTCCTGATAATATATTCCCCTTTCTCGCGCCATAAATGAGCATATATGGAAATGTTTTCTCTCATTGAAGTTGCTTACAGAAATTGAGCGAAAATTACTCAAATCTTCGCGGGCATTGCTTGTTTGTATCTGAATAAAAAGTTTCCCCAGAGATCTTTAAGGCCCCCAACGCGGATATAAACCTCTCCAACATTGAGTGCAAACTGCTCTGCCTCATGTGAAATAATCTCACTTTAACCTGAGAATCCCACCGTCTGTGTGGACGGTGAATTGACTCTTTCCAAGATTGGCAGTAAGGAGAGGTTGCACAACAGTCTTAATTACACAACATAACACTTCACTAGTACATATTGATAGTGTCCGATCGGAGCTACTGAACCATTGGTTCTCTAGTTTAGCTCTCCCTCTCAACCGATTTGCAGAAAAATCAGCAGTTCGTCGCTGGTGAAATTTGATAATCCAACAGGAGCACCATTCGATATTGACAGTAGGAGACGAGGGCGAATCATTGAAATGACGCTAGGTAGCAACGGTTTTCGTAGATAGATAATGGTCATAATTTGTGTCGGTTCTATTTCTGCCAAAATGTGTCAAAGGTTTCCAGAACTCGTGAATACTAAATTGTTGTTTCTCATTCTATTTGCAGACGGAACTCCTTGCTGGACCGGACGAGCAGTGGACGATGCTTCATTTTCCAATTTTCGTCTGCTAATACCAACAACAACATACAGTCCGCTCAGCTATGGGTCTACTGGAACGGCTCGGTTTTCATGGATTCCCCTACGAGTGAAGTGAACATTACCGTGGAGGGGGAACCTTCGTTCAGCAACGCAGGGTTTGGACCGTTCAACAGACGACCTGACCGACGTCACTAGGGCAGGTGGCTGACCTTCGACCTCAAATTTGTCGTCCGGAGATGGCACCGACACAACCACCAGAATCACCATAGTGTTCCACGTCACCTGTAACAACTGCGAGGGGATGGAGCGAGAGTTCTAGAAGCCCTGTCTCCATCTTCGACGGGGGCCTAGCACCTTCATCGTGATGCACACGGCGAAAAACAAGCGTAACTCTCGGGTCCGCCGGATAACGACTGTACCTTTGTCGGTAGTTCGGAATGCTTCAAGGAAAGCCTACGAATTCGCTTCATCGACATCGGGTGGGACTGGGTTGCTGATGCCTGATTCATTCGAGGCTAATTTTTGTCGCGGTACCTGTCGGCTGTCGACGAGTTTAGGAACGCGGGGGGCGCCTAACATGCACGCTCAACGAAATCGGGAATTGGAGCGGCGCGGGATCTCCTTCGAAACCTGCTGCGGCGCCCTAATAACCAGCCCCCCTTCCGTTTTACTGTACGGAGGGAAAGCAGTGGGCGAGGGGGATCGACATAAGAGTAACGAATTTATCCACGCTGAAATCCCCGACAGGTAATCGAGTCTGTGGCTGTTCTTCTGAGCAGGCAGTGCGGAGACTTACCAAGCTTCGATTAGTTCACCCGAGAATTGACGTCTGATGACATGGCCACCCGAGCCATGATCATCCAAGCGCGGGCATGCGACCTGTATGCGCAGTGAGCAGCAGTGATGGGTTGCGAGTATGAGTGTGCTTCTGTACTACGTTAATGTGTGTGCGATCATCGTTTGCGTGAAAAGACAGCAAGGAAGCCATTGATAGACGCATTTATGCGATAAAGCGCTTAATCAAGCTCTGAGAACCTTCTTGCTCGGGTCCACAGTGTTCTGCGCTTGCGTTGTACCGTTGTGCAAGTGCCCATGGGCGCACTTGTACTAATACTGTAGAACCGCAGCGCACCCTTGCACAAGTTCTCGAACGTGATTTTGTTCTCATACGCTCCGTCGATCTCCTGTTGTCCCACGAATGGGATGTTTCAATGTGTTCTGGAAGTTTCCAAGGCGGCATCCTATGTCGATATTCCCGAGACTCCTCGTGATTATCATGCAAGCGCGCGGTTGAGGCAATGTACACGTAGTCAAAATGTGCGTCACTTCTCTGAGGTAACGATGTCGCCTCTCCGAAGGAAAGAAGATATGTGATTGTTAAATTAACAATTGGAGTGTGGGTCTATCACGATTGTTGTGGGTGGCCGATCACAATTGTCTTGGCGTTACTGAGGGAGGCGCACCACAGTTGTGTTGGCGCTACGATCGAAATCTCCCGGAACGGCCGCAAAATCTGCTGAAATGTCAGTCAAAACGTCTGCAGCGTCGCGTCGATCGTCCGCGATTTGTATGAGGGGAATGTGGATGTAGGTATGTTGACATCCGTCGACTCCGTTACGAGGTTATCTGACTGAGGGGTATGCGAGTTACTTGGTCCCGGCTGGTTTCCTGCCGGCCATATGTTGTTTCTCATTAGTCGATATTTGGAGGTGCTCGATCGTTTGGCCTGAATCTGCGCGATGTCCTATTACAAATTACAAAAACGTGCTCAGGCTAAATAGGAATATCTCACAAGAAATAGAACGAAGTATCTACTATGTTGTCTTATGTAAATCAACGAGAAAACACTATTTATACAAAAGTATTCATGAATTTATATGACAAGAGTTCTATCAATCATATCTAACCTAGGCCTAAGTGGCAGATGTCTCACTATACAATGCAGCCCCATTTCCTTGCTAAAATCAGACCCTGAAGTGCTGTATGATCGCCCATGACGAATATCAGCCTGTCCAAAGGCGCCAGCCGCGCCACTTTGTACTTGAGGGGAGGGGAGGGCGCTCTATCAGGGGAGGGGATGTCCTTCAGCGAAAATTGGTACATGACATGTAGGCTCTGTCATATTGTGTAACGATATTGAACGTTCTCTCCCACAATAATTCACATATTTATATTTAGCATGGTCGCAACGTGTTGGAAAGGTTGGACCTCCAATTTGAAATCTGACCGCGTGTATGAGTGGGCACCCTATCCAAGGGAAACGGTGTACGCACTCTCCCGCCCCTAATGGCATTGGACGTTAAGACAACCTCACAATTACGTGCCGAGACTGTGTGTGTTAATTATTATTGTTGTTGTTTTTATCAATATTTAGGAATAAAGCCCGTAGAGCAGCTCCCTTGCTACGGTATTCCGTTACCTATCTTTTAAGGGTTCACGACAGCATTTGTAGTCAAGATTACCACGTGTTGTCCATCCCTCATCACTTGGTCAATGGTGGTTGTAGGCTGCGCACGTTTTCGATAGGTGCGCCAACAAGGCTGCCCACTGTTGTAATTGCGCATGCTCACCACTGAGCAGTCTACAGGTCTATGGGTATATAGACCCGCGTTTTACTGTGTTATTGTATGGTGGGGAAATTGTTAGGCTTTACGCTGGTGTGATGTTTACACCATGCCATTAACATTCATTACCTATAATAGAGAGTGGGCCTATATTGCCCTGACTGAGAACGACAACATTCCCGCACTCCAAGGGTAGGCAACACCTACTCGTTAAAGCCTAGTGCCAATTTCGAGGTATGAGAGCAAATAAAGGGTTAATACAGCGAATTGAACTCTCCAAGCCGTGAATGGCCGATTTATAGTTTAGATAGCCCTATTTTGGGAACGCGCTAGTACCCTTTGTGCAATCAATGTTCTTTATTCAATGTAAAGCATTTTCCAATCGTTTCAATTCCGGTGCTCAAACATTTTTCACTTTTATACCTCCAAGGCTGCACATCCCAATCGAACACCTTGATATATGAGTTTAAATCTATTTACCTTTTTGAAGAGCTGACTATCCTGTTACCCCCTCTAATAAGAGCCTGGTATAGAGGTGCATACCTGGGCATTTCTCTATTTGTCAGCTAAGACTGTTCCACCCAGATACACAGAATGAGGCAATGCCTTTTTGTCTGTGATGTGAAGGTGGGGGTAACTATTGCTGCGTTCTTTCGAACTCGTATATACCGTCATACGAGTTCCCAATTGGTGAAATGCGTTCTTTCGACCCCAACACTTTTCCAATACAGCTGCCGTTTAGCGTCCCCCGCCATATTGAAACTCCACTGTATCATTGCGATGCACAGAGTAGTGGTTACGCGAAAAGCCCTCGCTTTTCGACGATCGACGCTGACCTAATTTGACTGAAATCGCCCCATACGTACGATATTTCCTCATTCAGTTCATGAATTCAGGTCCTAATTTCTCATCCATAAAGTTATTCACATGAATTACCTATTCATTGATGGAACATTTCGGAATGACTCGCGATTTCTGAATTGAGAGTATCGAACCGTCGCCATTTTGATACAAGCCGTGGAAGTGGAGGTTCATCTGATAATTCCCAAAGTCACGACTTAAAGTCACCACTTGTGTACCGAAAGAACGCGTTTCATATCGTATATACGGTATACCAGTTCGAAAGAACGCACCATAATCACACGCAGACAGCAGCATTCAAATTGCCTGACCATAGTCACTGCTTCAATTGACGCGCTGAATGGCTGAGCGCTCATTGAGAAAGAGGCAGGTACCATATCGAAGCTAGACATATGCAGGCGGGACATCACCGACGTGTATATTCCCGCAGAAATTACCTTTGCGGACCTCGTTTAGAGAAAGAAAATTAAACCATGCGAATTTGATTTTTAGGGACTTTGGAATGACCTACGTGTTGTTCAGGACCAACTGCATGTAGTCCACATTCTCCGGGTACCGTTTAAATACGACAAAATTGACCCCCTGTGACCTTGAAACGACCTTCCTGTTATTTAGGACTAACAATAGTCCACATCCACCCAGTATTGTCCAATTCCGATTTTCTTTTCGTGTGAAACCTGCAAAATAGAGGGCAGCAGACATACAGTAATGCGCACTTCTGAAATCATCGAGATTTTTACTAGGGCGGAGACATATGTAGCAAGTTTCAGATCAACTGGATAAAGGGTTGAGGTGACGGCGGCGCCGGCGGACACATCTCCAAAACCATATTATCACCGAACACTGAAAATGTTGCGGGGATATAAATACTGTTGCCCCATACCGCAACGGCGTTTGTTGCAAATAAAACTACTGTATCACAGGATAAGTCAGGAGAAGTAAGATTTCACATCGCTGCTGGCTACACCATTAGCAACCAGGTCTCTCCAATTTCGCACCTCCACCTAAAAACAAAAACTCTGACAGAACCTTTACTACCTCATATTGTGGTAGCACACTCTACCTCTACCAGTCTAATCTCTCATATATTTAATCCTCTAAACTGTAAACAAGTCCCACGACAATTATGACATGGTAGATCCATTGGCTGATTGCTGGAACGGTATATTCGAGTACACGTTGAAAGACGTGTACTAAGCTATCGGATTCCATATAGCTGCGGATACCTAATGACACTATTGAAATTGAATTACCCATCGAGCACCAACTTGACAGTTGTCTGAATAGACTTGATTTCATTCTATTTGATACAATACTGGTCCCGGAAGACAAGTAAACTGCTCCCGGGACCGCCATTTTTACATCCCTTCCGAGAGGAGGGTCAGTGAGATTCAGGATCCGACCACCTTCTCGGAACCTGGAGGAGCGTAAGATTCGAGTTCAACGTGACTGCTCACAGTCGATCTACGGGAATTATTGCAAATATCCCGCTACAAACCCCAGTGACCATAGGAAGTGCACTTGATCGCCATCGCAACTGCAAGTACAGCCACCTAGAGAAAACTGGAAAACGTCCGGCGTCTGTTGAATTTCGAACCCGGAATGTTTGCTCGCAAAGCGTCGCTGATACCACTCTGTCATTCTTCCACCTCAAAGTGAGTGGTCTGCACAGGAATAAATATGAAACGAGCAATGATGCCGCAGCGCCGCAGGTTTTTTATTTTTTATATTTTTTATAGAGTGTTCCATCATGACGCAAAAAGGTGGATTGTCGACTCGTCCGATCGTCGTCAATGTGCATGAACCGTCCATGGACTCTTAAATACGGTTATTAAAGAAAACAAATACCCCAGGTATTTAGAGGGGCTCCCAGGGGTCAAACTCGTTGGTCCAATCTTCGTCCAGGAACGCTTTCTGAGTAATTGTATTCCTAAAGTGGCAATTGGAGACATTCACAAAAATACCTTATGGCACGAAAACTTATGACTTATGTGCCGGATATCCTAAAATTTCCTAGGCATGTATTTTAATTAAAAAAAAAAAAACGTTCCACATGTTTTTCCCCATGGGACTAAACTGCACATCATGAACTTACGCCATTGTTGTGCAATATGTTGTACGGTAAATGTACATGGAATGAAAAACCTCAATTTTTTTTTTCGAATGCAACGTCTCAGTATAACTTGGCAACGGAATGTCGCAAGAGGCTAGGGTTTGGCCCGGCGGTTCATATTGTCTCCCGCTTCAGTATGGATAACTTCAATTCATTATATCGTCAGATCCTCCAGTGTCAAGAAACCACTGCGCATATTTGCGTTGGGGTTTCCGACGCTCAGTTTCCAACAATAGGCATGAGGTATCATGGAATGACGCCACGATGAAAAATCGTCCCAGTGCAATCGATATCGATCCGGTGTGTCCTTATTATGTTAAGTAAAATGACTTCCGATAAACCCCGAGACGATTTTTGATACGCAAACAGCCACGGTTCATCATTCGTCGGTTGTTGCAGGAAGCTTTTTACAATCTTTAAAGTGTCTGGGTGTAAGGTGCAGTTAAAATCCTAGAAGAGGCGATGAGGCAAAGGGAAAATCAATTAATGGGCATAATATCTCCGATGGAATTATGTACCTCACGGTCGGTTGGATCTGTTTACGTAGTGCAATTCGATCCTTAGCAACTGATCCTGGCTACGGCAATTGTTAATGTTTGGCACCAGTCAGGGATATAGATGGGGGTAGGTCCGAGTAGATTAGCATGTGCATAACTGACTGGAATAGACTGATAGAGGAGGTTTCATGGACGATTCTTCGAGGTGTGAAGGAAAGCAGAGGCGCAGTGCGCCGACTGACCTGATCGATGGTTTCGTGAGAGCATAATAATATGTTTATTTTCATCCAGTTGTGTAGGTTTATCAATTGCCAAATGCAAGTGAATTCAGCGGAGGGGTGATCGGAACTTCGGGATGAAAATTCCCATTTTATTCTGGCAATGTAGCCTCCAATTGCCCAATGTAACCCATCAAATTTAGCAATGTTGTCGTCATAAATTTTGGGGGAGCGTCTGACCCGTTTCTCTTATCGTACTAGCCAAGCCATCCCTATGTTTCCTATCGTACACATATGGGTTACATCAGATTCATATTTTAGACAATAAGTTCAACGTCCGTGCTTTCCGTTCTTAAAAGTACCTTAATATATACATGTGAAATTAGTCTATGAACAGAAATATCAACGGATAAAACCCGCCGAAAAGATAACCACGTCCTTATATTCTGTTGTTATTCTGTATGTTTATATGTGATCAGTTTGTAGGTCTATGGAAGGTGTATTCGCTGGCTGACTCCCTTATAGAGCAACCTGAATGATTTTGTGGCAATTTGCCTACCGCGCGCATGCGTGGTGAATGAACAGATGGAACTACGAAACGACTATCACATTAATGTTGCTCTCCACGTTTTTTTTTTTTTTTGGGGGGGGGGGGAATCATTTGTAGAATCAAACCTCAATTCTTCTCAAGCCTCTTCGTGGTGTTGTTGGATGTTCTTCAACAGATACAGATACAGATACAGCATTTCACCTCGATTGTGCCAAGGCGCTAACCGAGGTCCCGTAACTCCTTCACTGTTCAGAGGCAGCCGCACCAGTGCGTGTCTGGTCGACTGATTCTGAAGAACAAGGTGTAGGTTATGTAGTGCTTCGATACTTTGGTGAAAATGAGCCTAATGGAATCCGCTGGTCATCGAAGAGGGCAAAAGTAATCTGATGTGCGCATTTTGTATCTATTTATTTATTCATGATTTTAAGAACATTAACATAGCGCCATGACTAATACGATAGTCTACTACGCTTCACGATGGAAGTACACAAAAACAACGGAACAGAATATCAAGAATATAAATACAGGAAAATACAAAATATTGTGAAAAGAGCTAGATGATTTACGAGACGAGAAAGGTGGCAAGAAAATTCTTCAAAGCCTCTCTAAGAAGGAATGTCTTCGAAGACGATTAGAAAGAGGAGAAAGTATATAGGACTGGCTTGTATCTCAAGAGTATGCGCGTTCCACAGACTAGCACCGGCAATGGGAAACGGACAATAACCATGCAGTTTGGGGCAGGTGGCGGAGACATAGATAGTGGAATGTCCCTAATATTATAGGTAGAAGTAGTTTTGTAAACAAGGCAGTGAACTTTGAATTTGATGCGCTTCTCTGTAAGGAGCCAGCGTGGACTGTGCGAGGGATCCATAGCACAGCTGCATCTCTTGTTGGTTAGATTAAATGATCAGCAAATTCAGTACCATGATACATCGAGGAGAGAGGAAGCAAAGAAGAACAAAGAAGCCACGAAGTGAAATATTACAGTTATCGATGTGGGAAATAACCAGACCTAAAACGACAGACTGATAACAACTCAAACAAACTTTCGACCGTGAGACACTCACGAATCTGTATGTTCTGCTTGAATTGTAGCTAGCTATACTCTGACTTTACTATCAACATGATTTTTTGAGAAACGAGGTAAAGTAAAATTGTACTCACACAATCGGTTCAACTTCGACACTAACAACATTAACAGACCCATTGCTACAGTGAGTTATGGATGTTGGTTGGGACTAACCACACTCCACCTGCATGGTTTTGAGGTTTGATGTCACGTCCATGACACGCCTGCTGATTTTTATTTGATGCAATTTATCAAGAGAGGATATATGAGGTGGATAGGAATAATGCGGAACACCAATAAGACCTAATCCACAATTCGGAGTAGCGACCCTTCGAAGTAGCGACCCCGATTCTGAACGGAAGTAGAGTAGCAACCCTTCACCCCTCCGAAGACCGACTCTTCGAAGTAGCGCCCCGATGATTAATTAGGAGTAAGTAGCGACCTTTCGGAACAAGAATTCGATTTGATTTCTACGGGTTACAGGAAGCCAAAGTAAGCTGGTAAGGCTTACCAAGGAAACCCTTGCCGTATTGATTGGGGATGAGTATCGGCGATAACTCGCCTTCTCTAGTCTACCAGGCCCAGATCAATATGTGACAGCTGTATAACCCTTCTCAACCTGCTGCCGAGACCGTCATTCTACGTCCCCTCCAAGCGGACGATCAGTGAACTCCAGGATCCGACCACTTTCGCGGAACCTGGAGAAGCCGAAGAGCCATGCCCGACAAGACTGCACACAGCCGACCGACTTAATACAATTATCCCGAAACATACATTTGTCTTGACCCCAGATGATCGTTTGACCTGACCCCAAAACAATAGGGATCATGTACTCATTAGGGGAACACATAACCAAGTATGAGCTTCATCCATCCAGGCGAGCTGAGCTGTCGTGGTCATAACAAGGCTAGGCGGCACAAACACACACATACACACAGTGTCATGACCGCATAGATTCCTCTGACTTCGTCAAGGAATAAAAAAGTCAGGCAAATCCCGCAAGTGAACGGTCGCCATAGGTGACCCAGGCTCTGGGGACATGCGGGAGTTTACAACTCAGGGAACGTAAACCAGGCCTGGTTACATGGGGATGAACTATGCTGTATCCAATCACTATGAATGTTTTAGTTGACAACAGGAAGTTCAGCTGATGACAGTAAAAAACAAACGAACAATCTACAAACGAAAATTCGTTTCTCAGACATGTGAAACAGTAGATTGCAGAGTGGTTCTATGTTAAAAACGGCCTACACAGTTGATTCCCTTAATATTTCAACAATCCCCCCCCCCCTCGCAAAATTGACTTTTTGTTTTATATAATATATAGGCTTAGGCTACATCATGTTCGAAGCATCACAGGATTGGCAACAAAATTCCATTAGGAAGAGACGGCTCCAGGCCCCAGGGAAGGGCCCGTATTCTAGGTGAAATAGCGCCGGTGTGAAGGTAAACGGTCGCCAATGATCAGACAATATAACCGGGTACTGAATGGTGCTCTATAATGAATGCAAAAACGTCCGTCCGAAGAACGTCAATTCCTTTTTCAAGGGACTGTATTCCCGACGTTATAAGTCACTGCTCGAGCATTCACCCTGAACGGAGTGGAGTGTTCAGGAATTGCATGCCCCTCTCAATTTTCTCGTTGTCGCGGTAAACATGTTCAGCAATTACACATAATACGTTACATTATCATTCGACAGTGTTTGAACTTCCAAAATGTAATTTGCAGAGGTGGTGCCAGGATTCCCGACGAGGGCCATGCAGTTCCTCGTACCCCGGGCCACACGGACCTCACGTACCCCTATACCTCCCTTGCCAGGGCCGAAAATTTGTGGCCTTTTCGTTTCCCATTCCCACTTCTTCTCATTTTTGTATTTCTCCAACTTTTTCATAATATGCTAATCGTAGTTCAAGGCACAGCTCACCACAGAGCAGTTCGGGGGAGTAGACGAGATTCGGTCAAATTCCCCGCATACAATATGTACGGCCTATTTTTAAACTGTCGCCACTATTTGGAAACGCAACCAAATCAGCCATGTTTTCGTTGTTATTGTTGGGTGGAAATCTGTAAAGTTCCGTGTTGGCAGGATTTGTAATATTCGGCCGTAAGTTTCGGAAGATCGTCCTGCAAATGTGCGTTCAACGTCGCACTGCCCGTCGTTCCCTATAACCTTTGACACAATATCATTAGCATATCAGTAACTGTAAGGTATGTTGTCTGACTGCACTGAAGACTGGACTGGGTCGTTTACCTGTGAAAATTTAAACTGATGCTGAAGATGATCACACATTACTTTGAAACTCACATAGATTAAAAGAGCGTATTTTATAACCCTGGAACGCTTCCGTTTGTATTGGAGAATCGCCCGCAGTGCAATTCAGTATATACTGTATATCGTCATAATATATCAAAGCGATATATCAAATCAAAATCTCGATATATTGTAGGACGATATTTTTCTTCCGAATACCTAAACAACCAATAGGTACATCGTCATGCTGCCACGGGACTAAATATGATGGAACTTGATAGTAGGACAAGCATTTTGTGTGGTTTCACGAAAGAGCCGGAGCTGACTCTAGATGACCTTTGCCCAGTATCTCACCTTGTTCAATCATGATAATAAGTTTGGTGATCATTCAATATAACAGTAGATGCAACTTGACCGATCCAACAAAACTACCAAAGTTTACCCTAGATGACCGTTGCATGGCGTCAGGTCTGAACAACCTCATATATGTTATAATTAGTCCACAGTAGCCTATACTGACGAAGTAACAAAGTTTCATGATGGTTCAAATGATATTAGAGAAAAGAACACCGCACGACTGTCTAACAAAATGGCTGAAAGGACGCAAAATGACATAGACCTCAATTGTTAAAACATCCCATATCTACCAACGGTTAATTCATTATGTAGGAAGAGAGTACGCTCGACCATTCGTACAAAAAAGTCGATACAAAAATTCACCCTAGGATGACCCTCGACCAGGGACGTAAATACGGGGGTGTGGGTGGACACCCCCAGACTAGTGAAATCAGGACGTCGGTCGTGGGCGACAAAAAAGTCGGTCTCCGCTCGGAGTTAGGTGAAAAAAATTGATTAACTATGCCATGACCTACCGTACTAATAATAAAAATTCTGTAGTCCCAGTGAGCGATACAGTTGAAAATAGATCTGGCAAAGAACACAACAAAAAATATCACAAACGGAAGGCCATGTATTGTGCCAACACCCTTCGCCTCGAATGCGATATAAAAAACGTGGAAAAAATTCGCGCTTCGCGCGTGTACTAGTGGTTGATTGTGTTCCGTCGCTTTCCCGCATCCTCCGGCATCACTCGATGGGAATTTCCACGTATGGCACCCCTAAATTCTACATATCTGTGAGGTTGCAATAGGAATGATTACAACAACATTCTCATTGACCTTGAAAAACTACAGTCCACATCTTTTTGATTACTAACCCCTTTAGCCTAGGTCCGTTTCTCCCCCCTCGACCACGGCGATTTGGAACTGCAGTAGCTTAAGCTACCAGACTGCTTCAATTTTAAACGCATGTGTTATCCAGGAACTGCTACTGACGTCATATCATAGTGGGACAGTAGAGCTAGATTAGCTGAATGTCTCAAATTTCTGGGGAGAATACTGTTCTCCCAGATGTGCCGGAAAACCAGAAAAAAAAATTACGCGCTGCGCGCACACTGGTGAACAGTATGAACAGTAGCACAAAATTTATGAACATTCTGGCCAAAAAGTCGGGGCATCAATTAAAGACCGAGGTCTGACAAAATACCATTAAAAATGTTCACGGATTATAGAATTTGTGATCAAAAAACGCCCAGAATGAAGCTTGGTACAGGCAGCCTCAAACGTCGGAAGGGTCATTCAGGCCCATATCAGGGCTGCGCACCAAAAAAATTTCTTTGATACGCTACGCGCCAACATATGGTGGCGGTACGCTCACGATAGTATTCTCGTGCCCCACCCACAAAAATGCCTTCTGCTGCCCCCCCCCGTATGCCTCATAGTTTGAAAAGTCTGAGTGACGGCCACTGGTTGGGGAAATGGATTGAACTAGATTGGACATGTGTGCCAAGTTTCAGCCCCATCGGACAATTATTTGTTTCCATTTGTTTTCGGGTTTGTCCCTTCGTTTCCTTTCAGCCCCATCGGACAATTATTAAAAATCGGTATCAGCTCTGATGGCTATGCAAGACCATGATGGGAATGCTAATTCTCCTCAGGTATCCCATGTACCAGTCATCATTATGTGAATATAGGTCCAAGCACTTCGAAAAATCAGTAATCACGTGTCATAACTCCAATCTAGCGTACAGCAATCTAATTAATCTAATATGATAACCCAAATAAGAGTGCAAGGTTTTCATGTTAGCTAGGTTACAGCACGTTTTGACACCCATTATTCAACACACAGTGACGTAGTGGGAAAAACATATGTTGGCAGAAAATTAATATTTTTAATAGGTAATTCATGATAGAATATCGTATAGGAAGCCACCATTTTGCGTATGAGGGGTTTAAGGGGTTCCCAAATTTCCGAAGTGGAGGGGGAAACGTGGCCACCCCAGTCGGGGAACCCGGGTTACCCTCCACGACGCACGGCCGCCGCTATGGTATGATAAAACCGAGAAGAAGAAATCGGTCTCACGAAAATCTTGTCTGTCTCAAAAAATGAGGCACACCCCCACCCCCCCTGGAATTTTAGTAATATACGCCCCTGCCTTCGACCTCAAATTCCTAACACTCCAGATGTATAATCGCGTCAGTGATAATACTGCTTAACTTCCATGATCATCAGTTTCATTCTGTCGGAGTAGAAGCAGCACGGACGGACGAACGGACAGGACGGGCGGACGGACAGAGAGAGAGATAGATCGATAGATAGATAGATAGATGTAGATGATAGATAGATAGATAGTGATGACAGATAGGATAGCGTTGGAATCGCTCTTTCAACATACCTTAGCTTTCATGCAATGACAGTGGCAACCAGGACACCGTGTGAACTTTTAGAAGCCAAGCCTTAGTGAATAAAAACAGTCGGTCTCCGTGGATTCAATGCTTTGAAGTTAGAGACGACAACCGAGGTCAACGGATGTCACTAAAAACTGTGGGGGCCGGAAAAGCCCCCAGGGTGGACGAAATTCGGATGGCATTCACCTGTCAAGAGCAAAAGAGACTCGAACTGACGGGCGGTCAATTTATTGGTTATGGCGATCAATTCATGAGGTTGTTCCTGTCTCTACTTTTGAACTGTCGAAAACCCCTCTTGAGTATCACATCGGGGGTTTGTTCAGTGCGCGGCGCAGCGGTGCATAGGCAATCTTGCCCTAAGCACCCTAAGATTGGGGCTCTTCTTTACTTAAGAGGAAGATAATTCCAGTCGAAGCTAGTCAGGAGTAGAAACTGTAATTGTCGACGATGTCCCCCCGGGTATATATATCACAACTTGCAGGATACAACGTGTGGTTTTGAAAGCTGTCCGTAGGTGGTCCATAACGATCTCAGTGGGCCAAATGGCCTGGCACTCCATGTGAACTCCCGGAGGGTGAACGAACGGTCTGAACCAACGTGATTTCTGCGGGGAGTTACCGACCGGAAAGAACTAGACAAGTGGAGGGGGTGAACCGCCGACGTGTATATCCCGAAAGCAGCCTTTGAGGACCTCGTCTAGAGGAATACATTTGACCTCATGTTACTTGGAAATGCTCTACCTGTGTTCAGGACCAACGTAGTCCACTTCCCAAGTTTGGTGCAAACCGACGAGGTTGGGAAAATCGAGAAAAACACAAATATGACCCTCTGCAGGGGCGGCGCAGGGTTTTCGAAGGGGGGGGTGGGGCCAGATTTGGCTATGGGTTGTCCCCCTCCCCTTTGCGATTTTTTGAGTCAGTAATACTTGCTTAGATGCAAAATGGTTGCCACATTGTGATACACGTAGAAGTGTATCTACGTCATCGAGTTTTGACAAAAGTCTATAAATTTCTGGAAAAATTAAAATGCATGACCAATTTTTCCAGGCAGGTCATATTCAATTCGATACACCTGACAAAAAAATAAACCGATGAAATGTACCTAGGTCCTGTACAGGTAAGGCTACTTTTGCAAAACTCGTTATATGCAAATTGAAGATAATTAAGAAGTAATCGGCATGGGGTCGAGAGTGATCACGCATGCCTGTGGGCACAAATAGGGCCAGAGGGGCTGCGCAAGTTTTCGAAGGTTAGCATTGAGTATTAACAAAATTGGGCTCATAATGACCACACTGCAATATTCTCAAAAACAGTAAGATACAGGGGGCGTGTAGCGAGGGTTGGTTTATTGGGGGGTGTGAAGATGATGTCTTGGCCGACGGATCCGGCACCAATGGTGGACCAGGTGGACTTTATATGGAGGCGGTGTCTAAGGGGAGGGGGTTTGTCCCCCTCCCCTTGGAAAATTTTGAATATTGAAACGTTCCCAGATGCAATCTGGTGCAGATTTATTTTAGTAAAATTGGGCGTTCAGTAATTTAGTCGACCCGCTCACCACGTACGCGGGAGCCTTCCAGTTGAGCGCCGGAAAAATGTTGCCCGCCCCGAATCCTAAACAATGCCCTATTTTCTGGCAGTCGTGGGTATGAGGCAGACCATCGATACACACTGCGCGCGAAGCGCCAAATATTTGACACTTCAATGGGCTATTGATCAAATTTCCAGCCATTTAGTCCAAATTTCTGACAATCTTTCCCTTTTGCCACTCGCATGGATTTCCCGGCCTCAAACCGACTGTTACATTGTAAGTTCTGGGAAATTCTTTGCTAATTGTTTTCAGCAAAATTGCTCGAAATTACTCTGGATCTAGGACCAAATAGGAACAACCACTGTCAAAGAATTGTCAACCTCATGAAAAATAGAATGCAAACCGCTAACGTACGCCTAAAGTTCATTTCCCCCTTTGCTGAATGCCGACCGTACTCGTCCACCTCGTCCAATTTCACCGGCGGCAAGGGCCGTCACATTATCTATTTTTGCCGACGTGCCATTCTCTTGCCGACCGCTGAATTGTTTCAATCAGATGAAGAAGCAAAAGTCGAATAGCCGATAATTATAGTCTGGCTTCCGTTTTTTTTTTTTTTATATTCCACTTTCCATTCCCTTTCGGCTTCCCCTTTCACTTCCCTTTCTCTCCCTTACTTCCCTCTTTCTTCTTTCCTTCCTCCTCTCCTCTTTCCCTTTCTCTTTCTCTCCGTCCTTTTCCTCCGCTTCTCTCTTTCCTCTTTCTTTTCCCTTCCTCTTACTCAGATTGCCGACCGCAAACGAACATTTGCCGACGGCCTGAAATTATTGGGAGGGGGTCACACCCCCCGCTCGCTACGGCGCCTGGTCAAACGTACGCTACTTGCGAACGCTATCAACGTTTGCGTCTCGATTTGAGTCCTCGATGAACGATAGAAAATAACCTAAGTTGGATAACGTATTCTGACACTTCACCCACCCCCCGACGAAGACGTGTGCATTAAAACTAATTCTGGTCGATTTTATTTTTTTCCGGCCCCAAACCCATGGGGGGGGGGGGCACCGCCTCCCTGCCCCCCCCCCCCGCCTGGGGCGCGCCCTGGACCTCTGTCATTTATTCGAAGACCAACTCTTTGTAACCTATACCCACCAAGTTTTCGTGTGGAATCGTACTACCTCTGTCTTTTCGCAATAAAACAAAACAAATTTGACTTCCGGTGCCTCGAAATCACTGTCATGGTTTTCGGGACTCAACTTTTGGTCCCCACCCACTACATTTCGTGAAAATCGCAAACAGTCAATTTCGTGTAATACCCACGAATAGGAGGCAGCATACTCATGTGACGGCCCACGTGAGTTTCTTGGAGTTTGTATGACACTGTAACCTCCTCCCATGTGATACAAATCCACTCCCAGGAGCATTTTGCATGCTGATGAACAATGCCCATGCATTGCCAAAAGGACTAACAATCAAGTTTTTGACCCCTACGTGCCTTTTATGACCTTCAATGACATGGCGTTTTTTAATAAAAAAATTGTTACTCTCCCTGTGATGCATCCACTCCTAGAACATATTGCATTCCAAATACAGGCCTAAGGTTATTGCGCAAAGCTATTAAATTAACTTTGACCCCTTATACCTACCAAGTATGCCCGACCGATCGTATCGGGAGTGGTCCTCGCTCCTACAGCACACAAAGGTCGTATCACTATCCAAAAATAGCCAGTTTCTATTTTTTTTGTTTTTGCCCGTAACTCCTTAAATAATCTCAATTATTCAAGACTCAACTTTAACCACATGACCACCGACAGAGGTTCAAAAAACTTGAGGTCAATGGTCACACACATGCAGGTCAACAATTATATCACAATGGTGAACCTTCCAAAGCCTTCACAGATATTCAATTCTCCGATTATTGGGGCAGAAAACAAGTTTTTGACCCCCTTATGACCTTGAATGACCTTCAAGTGAATGACAGTTTTTATAATGAGAAATTGTAACGCTCCAGGTGATACAAGCCACTCCTAGGAGCATTTTGCATCTGATGAACACGTCCCTGTGCTATTGACGAAAAGTACCAAAATCATTTTTTGACACCCCTAAGTGACCCGAAATGACCTTTAGGAAAAAATATCGCGAATTTGACCTCGGATGACCTGAAAAATTGCCCATGTTTTTCGGGAACCAACTGTACCCATATAACCAGTTTTGCCCAAAAATCCGACATGTGGCAAAAAATCGCACAAATACAACAAATGTTGACCTCGGAGGACCTGAAAATGCAACCATGTTTTTTCGGACAATTGTCACTCCCGAGTTCCAAGTTTCGTGTAGATCGGACAAACTTGAAAAGTTTGCATAAAATCACGAAGCAGAGGCCAGCAGACTTACGGTAATAACAGTTGGTCGGAAAAGCATCCGAGATCCCAGGGGTCAACCCATTACAAGTCTCAGCGAAATCGAGTAAAGCGGTGGAAGTTATCGCGCTAACGCGAAAAATCCTCCGGCGGCGGCGGCGGTGGCGGACGCGACGAAGGCAAAACCCTTAATATCCCCGAAGTGGGGATATAATTAGGTAGGGAAGCCGTCTCTCACTTTGCTATCGAACTTAAGGGCTCTATCTAGTGCTAGT
>JAODTK010003976.1:0-187500 GCA_026419785.1 Sclerodactyla briareus | reverse complement strand
ACATGATGTACAGCGCTTATTGTCACATTGTAATCCACACTATGGCTGCAGCAAACCTACAGCCTACCTATAAATGCTCACATGATGTACAGCGGCATTTATTGTCACATTGTAATCCACATCATGGCTGCAGCAAACCCACAGCCTACTATAAATGCTCACATGATGTACAGCGGCATTAATTGTCACATTGTAATCCACACCATGGCTGCAGCAAACCTACAGCCTCACTATGAATGGTCACATTATGTACAGCAGCATTTATTGTCACATGTAATCCACACTATGGCTGCAGCGAACCTACAGCCTAACTATAAATGCTCACATGATGTACAGCGGCATTTATTGTCACATTGTATCCACAGTATGGCTGCAGCGAACCTACAGCCTCACTATAAATGCTCACATTATGTACAGCGGCTTTTATTGTCACACTGTAATCCACAGCAAACCCACAGCCTTACTATAATGCTCACATGATGTACAGCGGCATTAATTGTCACATTGTAATCCACACTATGGCTGCAGCAAACTACAGCCTTACTATAATGCTCACATGAGTACAGCGGCATTTATTGTCACATTGTAATCCACACCATGGCTGCAGCAAACCCACAGGCTTACTATAAATGCTCACATGATGTACAGCGGCATTTATTGTCACATTGTAATCCACACCATGGCTGCAGCAAACCTACAGCCTTACTATAAATGCTCACATTATGTACAGCAGCATTTATTGTCACATTGTAATCCACACTATGGCTGCAGCAAACTACAGCCTTACTATAAATGCTCACATGATGTACAGCACACTCATTGTCATATTGTAATCCACACCATGGCTGCAGCAAACCTACAGCCTCACTATGATACCACAGATGGCATTCATTGCTACATTGTAATACACAGCTTGACTGCTTGTAAATTTTGGTGGGAGATGAGGCTTCTATAACTTACCTGCAGCGACCCGGGCTGAAGCCTCAGGATATGTTTATTCTTGAATGAGAGCATGCACTGCTGCATATCTATCCTTCCGTTGTAAATGAGAGCTAGGATGTAGCAAATTAGGGGGATGAAAGTTCAGTATAAATATCTCTGTATCCATTCTACATTGGAATCCAAAGATTGGGATGTAGCCAGACAAAGCCTGTGGTAACCCTTCATTCCCAAACAATGTGGAAAATCCAGTACTGAGCAGATGTAACCTGCAGCAACCCTCCTACAGTAGTGAACTGCAGAATTCTGTTTGACTGCATTCAAAGGCAAGGATTGTAGCAAAGCAAAGGCAACTCGCCTGCACTGCACTGTGACCTTGAATGACTAGTTGACCCAACCTATATTAATAAGAACCAGTGTTCTGGCGTCAGCATAGTAGAGCCAACCTACATACCAAGCATGGGCCTTCAACAACTTGGCTTTGAACAGTTGCCATGGCCACGAGGATTCCAAACTTTAGTTTCTGCTTTCCTCAGTGACCTTGGCCTGGTCCAAAGTATAACGGACCATCTACTTCTTTTTGCCAACCTGAAAGACATGTCAGGAAACGAGCCCTTCTGCATTTTTGCTTTGAATAGTTAGTATGTTTACAATTACAAGGGTGTAAAAAACACGCACACACACACACACACGCACACACACACACACATATGCATGCATGTGAGCACGATCCCATAGATCCCAAAAGTAACTTTTGCAAGGAGTCGATAGATTGTATTTTTTTTATATCTTATATATATTTTATATCTGTCCCTTGTTTTGTATTGAATAATAAAAACCTAGGCAGAGTGTAGTGGAAACAAATGAAGGATTACCAAGTATGGATGAGAGGATGAAAAAATTCTGCAATGACTGACAAGAGGTGCAAGAGGGGGAAAGGGAGGTTCGGAGTGGTAACCCCCTCCTACCAACTCATCGAAATGTGTCATAAGCAGGGCAAAAATGCATAATTTGTAGGGCAAAAATACATTTTGTACAGAGCCAAAAAAGCTGTGGCTGATCATTTTGGAAGTGAATGATTTTGCAGAGAAAAATATCCCCCCCCCCTCCCCCCGCTCAAGAGTTAGACAGTGCCATTCAGCCTCCCCACAGTCAACTCCAAAGAGACATCCTCATTGTTCAGTAGCAAGGACTATGATATTCCTCTTATAGACATTATTCCTCACAAGGAGATGAACTTGTTGCTCAAAACTCAAAACTAATCTGATCTCCCCCACCTGAAGTTGACGGCCATCAACTACTCGTTACTCAACAGACATAACCCCCCAGAGGTTGAACCCACACCTTAACCTTACCCCGGAACGGTAGGTAATTGTCTGGTCGCGAGCCTGTCAGCTCACAGACTGAAGGGGTTTTACTTATCAACATATTAACATGAAGTGTTATAAATATAATGTTTTGTACGATTCTGTGAATTCTCTCATCTAGCCACCTCAAATGAAATGTCAGAAAGGGTGAACTAGTTCCACAATCTTACAGATTTTCTTCAGTCCACATACCTAGGAATTCCAGCACTATAGTATTTACCAACACTTTACTATGTGATGTAATACAGCGTCCCTCAAGAAGATTGAGTCTTTCTTTCACCTCACAAGAAGACCTTCTATGGCTCAGTCAGTCACTCCACAGATTCCTGGGAGTCTAGAGAACCCAACTCTGATCACCTCCATCATATCTCCATCATTCTCTCAGAGTCTCCAACAACTTCATTGCTCATCTTACCTGAAAAAAAAAAAAAACGAAACGAAGCAGACTTATTTGAAGTACATGGGTCATGCAAACCTAACTTCTGCTATTTGGCTGTCTTTATTGCTATATTTAGGAAACTAAAACCTCAGAAAGAAATTCAGCCGATTCGAGTGTGAAGAGGAGGCAATTCTGCTATTGCACAATGTGCCCCGTGACATCACAAAAGTAACCAGGGACCCTGTGTGATACAAAGTCAATCCAAAACAGTATTTTTACCAACCTGCTGACAGAAGAACTAACATGGGATCTAATTGAAAAAAGTTTGTTCGCAAGATATGCAAGAATAATTAATTTATGAATATTAACTAATATTTTTCTGCTATAATGGTGCAGAATATCGGCATTTACTGTGTAAGGTAAATGGGCGGCATTTGCACATTTCTCTGGTGACGTCATCAGTTAGAGTGAAATTTATTGAGTGAAATAAATATCTCAACAAGGGAACATGCTAGAATCCCCAAATTACGGTTGTGTGGTTTTAAAATGTTCCTTTTTATCTGCGCCAGTTTAAAGATGATCTGTTGCATGACCATTGTACTCTATGCTTGTTATGTTGAAAAAGGTTGAGGGCTGCCTTCATTTTTAAATTCATCAGAAGGAGAGGCTATGGTAACAATGCTCTTCTAGTCCACCACATCTCCATTATTCTGGGAATGCAGATTGAAGGCACCTGATTGGTTATAATTGTCCTACCAGGACCTTCCAGAGGAAGCTGAGATTTGATGTCAGACATGAAATATTCTGTACCATAGGGTCAAGAAATGGCTCCTTCGGGAGGGGTAGTATTAGGGCAATCTTAGCTGTGGACGGTATCCTCAGCTAGATGGGACCAAGCATTCTCGACTTTACAAGGATTTTCAGACTCCAACCTATGTTAAATAGGGTTCAGGTCCCCATTACAGGGAAGCCCATGTTACCAAGTATGAACTCGATCCATCCAGGTGGGGTCAAGGTATCATGATCACAAGCCAAAATTATACAAAATATCAGACCATGAACAATAGGGACCATGTACCCACATACAAAGTATTGAGCTTGATTCATTCAGGCTGCTTAAGTTCTTGTGTTCCATATGCCAGAATTTACCAGAATATCAATTTTCCCACAATTTTCACCAAAATGACCCTAATCTACACTGAAAACAATAGGGTTCTTATACTAACACCCATAGAAGAGCTGCATACACCAAATTTCCGCTTAATTGGACTAAGCAGTCTGGACTCACTGAGTTCACAAGGTTTCAGGACTTCAGAGGACAAATTTAACAGTAGTCCGGTAGTCCGAGATGCCCCAAAAAACCATAGGACAACCAGAACTTTACAAATATACTATACAAAATTACTGCAGGTAGTCCTGATTAAAGGGATTTCTGGATGCCGACTAGCAGACAAAATTGCCTAAGTTTGTTCACTGACCTTGACCTCTGTTGAAATGAAGAACAAACAACGGATGTTTGTGGCCAGAATAAAATATGCAAAGTTCAAAGTAAGCAAAAGCAACCAAGCATCTAACAAATTTTCCTTGGGTTTTTCCCAGGAATGAGAGAGTTTCCGGTTCTCAAGATCAAGTCCCTTGTTGTCATTCATACGCTGGAGAGGTCCTGAGGAGTTATTATAGTAGCATTGTCAATGTCAAACAGGAGCTCCGGGCTACGGAAGCTTGGAACTTCCGGTACCGAATGGTGTGCAAGCATTGAAGAGCACCAACACTAAATATAGCTAGCAGCCTCATTCCATTATTAACAAAACACTTCATTATACAAAGTTGATGGTACTTCTCCTGCAATCTCTGATCAAGTTCTGTAAAAAAAAACA
Source organism: Sclerodactyla briareus (assembly GCA_026419785.1). Taxonomy (NCBI): domain Eukaryota; kingdom Metazoa; phylum Echinodermata; class Holothuroidea; order Dendrochirotida; family Sclerodactylidae; genus Sclerodactyla; species Sclerodactyla briareus. The sequence goes on along the minus strand of JAODTK010003976.1, from coordinate 182,938 downwards.
AAAAAACATTACACTTGTTGTTTCCCTAAACCTGTCCCATGGCTAAGCCTCTTCAAGATTTCAAGTGCTCACGCTTTAACCGAGTGGCTGGCAAGTTGCAGAGGGTCGGCTCTTCCCCCCGGTACAAACACCAGGTTCGCTTCCGGTTCAGGTTAATACCAAAGACTTCAAAATGGTACCTGTTGCCTTCTCACTGGACGCTCATCAACAAGGTTGGAGCAGAGACAATCGCATAATTTTATGTTGGTAGATGATGTATTTTTTGCCAGGGGACTCCTCATCAGAGTGTTCGTACATGGTGTGTACTCGTATGACTGCCATTTATTTTCAATGGAAAGGCTTTTGAGGGATAATATCAAACACGTCTAGCTGGAGGTGATGCCATCTACCTAACACCGGTACTTGTGCATGGTACCACAAACTACCCCGATTGGTGAATTCTCTGATCAGTGTGTTTCACGCATTTTCCCGGAACATAGATGTAGATCTGATCCTGGAAAGAGTAGAAGCCATCCAATGTCCAATTGTCATAATCTATGTGGTTTTGCCAACTCCATCGGATTCCGGAAGGAACTTGGTGTATGTGATCTCTCAGTCATAGAGATTCTCTCGCTTAAACAAATTAAAATGACATCTTCACCTAGTGACATCTGGCTAACACATACCTAATCATCATGCTAGATGACAAACTCCAGTCCTCACCACATGACAATACTATATACATGTATGAGGCCAGAGCATTCAGTTTTTTCATGTCAAACTTTAAACAATTTTTCTTCCAATGTCCCATCATTTTGAGTTGTTAATGGCCCAGAGCTAGTGAATGCCCAATTTGCTGTTGAGTTTTAACACTGTGTAAGATGGAACCTCCAACTGTAGTAGGACAACAGACCACCTGTTAGTCTTGTGTTAAGACGTCAATATTTTCCTGATTTTTCCTGCTGCCTTTTATCCGGCATTACCGCCACCATTAGTCTTCTGTATCAACATCTTGTTCAAATTGATTTTTTTTTTAGGATTGAAACTTCTAAAAATCGGTAGATCCTCGATGTCGCTTAATTACACTACACGGTGTTATGGTCTAACCATCCATCGATAAAATTTGAACTCCATCCATCGAAAAATCGAAATATTCAAAGGTGGGGGTTCTCTGTCGGCTGCATCCAGTATGAAGCGAAATACAAGACTTATGATACAGAGTAGACGGACTACATATATGTTGGCGCACTGCAGAAATGTAAATGATGCGGTGCGTGTGGAAAAAGCCAGCGGGAATCGGGAATACAGTACCAGGTCTCACACAAGACTAATCGGCCTGTAGGAAAACAGCTCCTCGGAAGAAGGCAGCCTCCAGGGGGGAAAACAACAGCTATCAAACAGGAAACACATTCTTACATTCCCCCTGTATCCCTAAAGGAGGCACCCAGAGATAACTCCATGGCATCAAATCTTGGATCCCCTTGCTGATTTGTACCTCAGAGTAAGAACAACAAAAAAAACCTTCAAACTAAATTGAAACACCTCCATAATGTATTTAACCCTCACACTTCTCTGCAACATTCTGTGAATACCCAATGAGTCAGTCCTTTAGTTCCGCTCCCTCGTTGATATGCGCATTTCCGCAGATGACAGAGCCGTTAGGGTACACCGGGGCAAGATGAAGGTCACTTTAGAGGCACTTTACCAGCTCATATGAGCCCATTGCAACAAGTGGATTTTTGAACTCTTGGACTCCTCTTCCTTCCAGCTAAATTCCAGGAATTTGGCTGAGAAGTAATAATTTATCAATTCCCATTACACATAGCTAAATGCCCGATTTAAACAAAACAAAACTAAGAACCATGGTTTCAAATTCATGACCAGAATTTTTTTTCAATATGTTCTTGAACTGGTATAATGTGTTTATTGAAGTTGTGCATTATTTCATACTACTGACTTTGAACTGACACTGAGCTCGCATAATGAAGCTACAATTTCATTTGGGAGAGAAGATACATAGTTCTTCAACCAATGGCCCGTTTAGCTCCTCAATGACCTTTGGTGTCAATGTCACCCCAGCAGTCATGAATATGGTGTCGCAACTTTTGTTGTCATATACTTCAAAGCTGAGCAATTTAATGCCAAAACAGGCAAATTGCATATAATCCTACGATTTGACCAAAATCCTAGTAGCCCCCCCCCCCCTTTTTAATGACCTCACCACCCTACGATACATGCAATTGGCATATAATACTATAGTACCGACCCCCCTCCTTATAGGATGGGACCCCCCCCATCGCCACCTCAATTCTGTGGGAACCCATGAGTGACTACTAGTCAATGATTGTACTGTTCGCATAATCATGGCAATCTGGCCTAATCTGCAAAGTAGGCGTTTTCAGTTTCGCACAATTAGGCCCATTGTGCCCATTTAATATCATTTGACATAGACCTTCAAGTGCCCAATTAAAATGACCCATTATCAATACAAATTGTGACCAAGCGGGTCAAGATCGAAGCATGAGTATTTGAGGGCCCAGAAACATGCATTTGCATATCATTATTTTACAATTTGAACATAATCCGCCTACTACCTACCCCCTTTAATAATGACCTTTCAACCCTCCAATTCCTGTACAATGCATAGGTATCACTAATCATTGTCACACTGGTCATGTGGCCATGGCCACATCCGACCTATCTGCTGAAGCAGCGTTCTGCAATTTCCCCCACATCATGCCCTTTGAGACCGATGACCCATAGAATGACATGGGCAATATAATAGCTAATAAAACTGGCCCTGAATCCAAAATTTCATCCCGAGCACCCCATGGCTCTCTAACCCAAGGACCAATACTTTACAATAAAAAAAGAAATTGACGCTTGTGGGGAGGAGATTCATTTCAAGTACTATATGTGAAATTTCACAATGAAATGAGCTCCCAGGCCCAAGTGTGACCATGGACAATTCCTGAACAACCAAGGTAACGGCTTAGACATCATTATGACCGTATGTAAGCACTGTGCAGCAAAATTTGTAAGAGAATTCACAAACTTACTGGTTTTGGTGATCTTGAACTACGAGACTTACCCCATATTGCACTTTGCACCCCACCCCCGCCATTGAACATCTGCAATTTTTAACAGTAGTCCGGGGTGGGCTGGCAACCCTATCGTCCTTCTTATTTTTCTAGGCAGAGGCGTCCAAGGGATTGAGGGGCGTAGGCCCGCGATCCGACGAAGGAGGACCCCCTTGATGGCCCGCAAGTGGGACGGTATGGTGGGTATTCCAATCATGGGGTAAGGATTCGTATTTCACCAGATTCACAACCAGTAGTTTTGTGAATCTATTTCACTTACTCACTTACCCCATTGCACTTTGCAACCACTAGCACCCAGGGCAACTGGAGGCGGGTCCGTGCCGTCACGAAGAGGGGTTGTTGGTCGGTGGTAGATGCAGAGCAGCCCCTCGGCGGCTCGACCGAGACTGTGTTGGAGAAGCATCCTACAAGAACGTGTGTGGTAAACCCCACAGACGCTCGCAGATACATTCAATCGCGAATAAGCGTAGCTCGGGAGACCGAGGAGGGCCGACTCTCCACCCCCCCTCACGGTTCAACGGGTAGTGCACATTGTGAACCCGATCGAACCCTGCTTCAGAGATATGCGCCTTGCGATGCTCTCTATCCCACGGAATGAGAAAGCTTCGATGCAGAGAAAGGAGAGAAAACTGACTTCATTAGGAAGAAGGTTTGAGTGCGTTACCGAACGAACTTCGTTTTCACCCAGTAACTGTGCCGTGACCCCGCACCGACACCCACACCTGACGGCCTACCAACCGTGATAGAATTCCGACGGAGCCAATGTAAGTCTCTGACGCTTGAAACCCGACCCACCGACCCGCCGTGGGTCGACCGCACCGCCTCGAAAGCTGACCGGTTTCGAATGTCGAAAGGGTAGGTGCTCGGCTGCGACCGCAGGCTTGGGTGTACCAATCTGGCCCGGGATGGCCTACAGAGTCGGATCATGGGTGGGCCCACCACGGCTCGGGAAGTCGATCTGGCGCAGTAGGCAGAAAAGAGTCGGCAGCCCCGATCCTCTGCTCGTAGGGCTCGACCTCACATGGAAGGCGGGAGAGTCGGACTAACTGCTATGGAAGCCTCGGGATGAACCAATCCAGGGATCGATGCCCAAGGGAGCCGCCGGAAGAGTGGGACACTGCTCTGGAGAGTCGACAGTCCGATCCTCGGCTCGTAGATCTGATCTCACCCAGGAGGCAGGAAGAGTCTGACCACTGCTCTGTGAGGTCGGGCGGGGTCCGATCCTCGGCTCTGTAGGGCCGCTCTCACCCAGGATGGCAGGAAGAGTCGGCTCCGGCTATGCAAGCCCGGGATGAGCGAACACTGCGCAGGGGAGCTGGCTTCGGATCGCTTGAAGAGTCGATCCGCGGCTCCAAGGGAGAGACGGGAAAGTAGAACCGCGGCTCGGGAGGGTTTATCTGTCTCAGGAGAGTCGGAGAATGGATGAGGCTCCGGATGGTCTGTAGGGCCCAACCCTCGGCCCGGGCGAGCCCGTCTGGCCAGGCGGTTCTGATATAGTCAGACCACGGAACTGGAAAAACCCGGGAAGGCCGACCATCGGCTCGGGAAAGCCCATCTAAATCCTGAGGGCCGAAGAAAATTTCCCGACCACACCAAGCCCGGAGGGTCGGAAGAGGTCGACACAGGCTCGAGACGGCCGACAAGAGACGGGTTCACGGCTCTTGAGCCTACCCAGGGCCTCCGGAGGGCGACCCCGTTCGGGAACGCCGGGAGAGACGGTTCACCGCTCTGAAGGGCAGACCCGCTCTGGATTCTCTAGTGAGACAAGTCCCCGCTAGGAACACGAACGCCCCACACACCACCGTGCACTCCGCTGTCAGCGGGCTCCGGCCTAGCCCGAGCTGTACCAGGTCTTGCTGTGGGAGCACGGCTACTCGGGTAATCCGGTTGCTCCGTAAATGGGCCGGACGGTTTCTGTCTCTTCTCAGCGACGGGGCGGGGTCGGTCGAGCGAACAGTGCTGACTTCGGAAAAACGCGTCCGACTTGAAGGTGATGACTGCGTTGGAGTAAGCCATGGGTCCACGAGTAGACGGCAGAGGGCGTCTGCAGAGAGCAGCGTACCTCGTCCTGAAGACTACTAGTGTTCGCCATCGAATGGACTCCTATCTAGCCTGCCCCCCCCCCCCCCCCGGGCGGAAGGCCACCGGGGCGGAATTGCAGGCTCCACTATCTAGCGAACCGTACAAGCGCTTGACCAGTTGAGGACCCCACGGCCGTTATGCCGGTCAGGGTCGGCTTCCAAGCGTACTGCTTCCGTGGAGAGAAACTAGCAGTTGGCACCTTCCCTCGGGTTTCGTACACCAGGCCCACTCTCTCTCACCTCCGTAGCCGAGACACTAGAGGGCTCGGCTACATAGACAGCTTACTGAAGATAGGGGGGCTCAACGACTGGAAACGGCTGGCAGAGCAGCACCGCTACCTCGGGGTGAGCCGGATGCTCCGTAAACGGGCCGTATGGTTTGTCTGGCCCTCATCGACTATGTCCCCGGGTCCGATCGAGCGAGACGTGCTGGGCCTTCTGGGAACGCGCTGCGACGTGAAGGTGATAACTGCGTGCCAAAGAAGTCTAGGGCCACGTAGAATACGGACGAGCCTACCACAAGGAACGAGGGACGTCGTCGACTGGCATAACTAGGTCAGGTAGGCCAACAAGGCGGACGTAGTCCGCTCACCAACTCAACTCCGCATTATATGCCGGCCGTTTCCAGTCGTTGAGCCCCCCCCTATCTCATAAGCGTCTATGTAGGCGAGCCTCAGAGTCTCGGCTACGGAGTGCGCGAGAGTGGGCCTGGTACGAACCCGAGGGAAGGTAGCACTGCTAGTCTCTCCCACGAAGCAGTACGCTTGGAAGCTCGACCCTGACCGGAATAACGGCCCGTGTTCCCTCAACTGGCATCGGCTGTCTGTTCGCTAGATAGGGAGCCTGCAACTACTCCCGCCCCGGTGTCCTTCCCCCTGGAGGGGGGTGGCAGCCTAGATCGGAGTCCTTCGCCTGCGACACTAGTAGTCTTCCAGCCAGTGGCCTCCGGCGAGCCCGCTGATTTCTCTTAAAGAGATTTGACTCTGGCAAGGGTGGCGCTCCTGGGCGGCCGAAGCAAACCCCGCCGCTGACCCGAGCGGCTCCCTATTCTAGGCGAGAGGCTATCGGTCCTGACGTAGACCTTTGGTGTAAGACTCCAAGTTCGGCTCCCTTCAGGGACTTAATTATTCAGTCCCGCTAGCCGTACTTCTTTGTCTTCTTCGAAAATAATCCCTTGAGGATGCCCCCGGCCCCGCGATGATGGCCTGACGAAGGCAACTCTTAACCGAACGGCTTGTCACCAGGCCCTGCGCGCTGTCCGTGCGGCCTTAAGGCACCCTCGCGTCAAGTCTAGACAGACTGGCCATGGTGAGGAGGGCCACCGTACCAACGAACGCGATAGAGCCACTTGATAGCAACAGCGTACGAAGTCTTCCCACGTAGTAACTATGTCGGAGAGACCGAGAACAGTCTCTGGCTATGCGGGACCTTAACAACGTCCCTCTCTGAAAAAGATAAACCGCCAGCGCTAAGTCCGCCTCTAGGGGTTGATCGGATCAACGGCACACTAACAAGGATGCAGTCCATCCGACCCCAGGACTCATACCGGCGGGTAATATCCTCGCCGCTCCTGGGTGTAGACCACACTGCTCCCTTGCGTCGCAATTCCTGACAAGAGAGACTCCCGGCGCTAAGGCGGTGTCGGACGGACTGCCTCGTACTCCCGGGGACCTCCCGAGAGATCAACAAGGTTGGAGCAGAGACAATCGCATAATTTTATGTTTGGTAGATGAATGTTTTTTTGCCAGGGGACTCCTCATCAGAGTGTTCGTACATGTTGTGTACTCGTATGACTGCCATTTATTTTCAATGGAAAGGCTTTTGAGGGATAACTAGAAACACGTCTAATCTGAGGTGAATGGCCATCACCTAACACCGGTACTTGTGATGGTACCACAAACTAACCACCCCGATTGGTGAATTCTCTGATCAGTGTGTTTCACGCATTTTCCCGGAACATGATTTAATCTGACCTGGAAGAGTAGAGCATCCATGTCAATTGTCATAATCTATGTGGGTTTTGCCACTCCCGGATTCGGAAGGAACGAGGTGATGTGATCTCTCAGTCCATAGGATTCTCCTCGCTTAAACAAATTAACAATGACCATCTTCAACCTAGTGACATCTGGCTACCATACCTCACTCACATTCTGATGACAAACTCCATTCCTCACCACATGAACAATAAACTATATACATGTATGAGGCCAGGCATTCAGTTTTTTTTCATGTCACACTTTTAACAATTTGTTCTTTCCATTTCCCCATCATTTTGAGTTGTTAATGGCCCAGAGCTAGTGAATGCCCAATTTTGCTGTTGAGTTTTACCTGTGTAAGATGGAACCTCCAACTGTTAGTAGGACAACAGACCACCTGTTAGTCTTGTGTTAAGACGTCATATATTCCTGATTTTCCTGCTGGCCTTTTCTCCGCATAGACCGCCCCCCCATTAGTCTCTGTATCAACATCTTGTTCAAATTGATTTTTTTTTTAGGATTGAAACTTCTAAAAATCGGTAGATCCTCGATGTCGCTTAATTACACTACACGGTGTTATGGTCTAACCATCCATCGATAAAATTTGAACTCCATCCATCGAAAAATCGAAATATTCAAAGGTGGGGGTTCTCTGTCGGCTGCATCCAGTATGAAGCGAAATACAAGACTTATGATACAGAGTAGACGGACTACATATATGTTGGCGCACTGCAGAAATGTAAATGATGCGGTGCGTGTGGAAAAAGCCAGCGGGAATCGGGAATACAGTACCAGGTCTCACACAAGACTAATCGGCCTGTAGGAAAACAGCTCCTCGGAAGAAGGCAGCCTCCAGGGGGGAAAACAACAGCTATCAAACAGGAAACACATTCTTACATTCCCCCTGTATCCCTAAAGGAGGCACCCAGAGATAACTCCATGGCATCAAATCTTGGATCCCCTTGCTGATTTGTACCTCAGAGTAAGAACAACAAAAAAAACCTTCAAACTAAATTGAAACACCTCCATAATGTATTTAACCCTCACACTTCTCTGCAACATTCTGTGAATACCCAATGAGTCAGTCCTTTAGTTCCGCTCCCTCGTTGATATGCGCATTTCCGCAGATGACAGAGCCGTTAGGGTACACCGGGGCAAGATGAAGGTCACTTTAGAGGCACTTTACCAGCTCATATGAGCCCATTGCAACAAGTGGATTTTTGAACTCTTGGACTCCTCTTCCTTCCAGCTAAATTCCAGGAATTTGGCTGAGAAGTAATAATTTATCAATTCCATTACACATAGCTAAATGCCCGATTTAAACAAAACAAAACTAAGAACCATGGTTTCAAATTCATGACCAGAATTTTTTTCAATATGTTCTTGAACTGGTATAATGTGTTTATTGAAGTTGTGCATTATTTCATACTACTGACTTTGAACTGACACTGAGCTCGCATAATGAAGCTACAATTTCATTTGGGAGAGAAGATACATAGTTCTTCAACCAATGGCCCGTTTAGCTCCTCAATGACCTTTGGTGTCAATGTCACCCCAGCAGTCATGAATATGGTGTCGCAACTTTTGTTGTCATATACTTCAAAGCTGAGCAATTTAATGCCAAAACAGGCAAATTGCATATAATCCTACGATTTGACCAAAATCCTAGTAGCCCCCCCCCCCCTTTTAATGACCTCACCACCCTACGATACATGCAATTGGCATATAATACTATAGTACCGACCCCCCTCCTTATAGGATGGGACCCCCCCCATCGCCACCTCAATTCTGTGGGAACCCATGAGTGACTACTAGTCAATGATTGTACTGTTCGCATAATCATGGCAATCTGGCCTAATCTGCAAAGTAGGCGTTTTCAGTTTCGCACAATTAGGCCCATTGTGCCCATTTAATATCATTTGACATAGACCTTCAAGTGCCCAATTAAAATGACCCATTATCAATACAAATTGTGACCAAGCGGGTCAAGATCGAAGCATGAGTATTTGAGGGCCCAGAAACATGCATTTGCATATCATTATTTTACAATTTGAACATAATCCGCCTACTACCTACCCCCTTTAATAATGACCTTTCAACCCTCCAATTCCTGTACAATGCATAGGTATCACTAATCATTGTCACACTGGTCATGTGGCCATGGCCACATCCGACCTATCTGCTGAAGCAGCGTTCTGCAATTTCCCCCACATCATGCCCTTTGAGACCGATGACCCATAGAATGACATGGGCAATATAATAGCTAATAAAACTGGCCCTGAATCCAAAATTTCATCCCGAGCACCCCATGGCTCTCTAACCCAAGGACCAATACTTTACAATAAAAAAAGAAATTGACGCTTGTGGGGAGGAGATTCATTTCAAGTACTATATGTGAAATTTCACAATGAAATGAGCTCCCAGGCCCAAGTGTGACCATGGACAATTCCTGAACAACCAAGGTAACGGCTTAGACATCATTATGACCGTATGTAAGCACTGTGCAGCAAAATTTGTAAGAGAATTCACAAACTTACTGGTTTTGGTGATCTTGAACTACGAGACTTACCCCATATTGCACTTTGCACCCCACCCCCGCCATTGAACATCTGCAATTTTTAACAGTAGTCCGGGGTGGGCTGGCAACCCTATCGTCCTTCTTATTTTTCTAGGCAGAGGCGTCCAAGGGATTGAGGGGCGTAGGCCCGCGATCCGACGAAGGAGGACCCCCTTGATGGCCCGCAAGTGGGACGGTATGGTGGGTATTCCAATCATGGGGTAAGGATTCGTATTTCACCAGATTCACAACCAGTAGTTTTGTGAATCTATTTCACTTACTCACTTACCCCATTGCACTTTGCAACCACTAGCACCCAGGGCAACTGGAGGCGGGTCCGTGCCGTCACGAAGAGGGGTTGTTGGTCGGTGGTAGATGCAGAGCAGCCCCTCGGCGGCTCGACCGAGACTGTGTTGGAGAAGCATCCTACAAGAACGTGTGTGGTAAACCCCACAGACGCTCGCAGATACATTCAATCGCGAATAAGCGTAGCTCGGGAGACCGAGGAGGGCCGACTCTCCACCCCCCCTCACGGTTCAACGGGTAGTGCACATTGTGAACCCGATCGAACCCTGCTTCAGAGATATGCGCCTTGCGATGCTCTCTATCCCACGGAATGAGAAAGCTTCGATGCAGAGAAAGGAGAGAAAACTGACTTCATTAGGAAGAAGGTTTGAGTGCGTTACCGAACGAACTTCGTTTTCACCCAGTAACTGTGCCGTGACCCCGCACCGACACCCACACCTGACGGCCTACCAACCGTGATAGAATTCCGACGGAGCCAATGTAAGTCTCTGACGCTTGAAACCCGACCCACCGACCCGCCGTGGGTCGACCGCACCGCCTCGAAAGCTGACCGGTTTCGAATGTCGAAAGGGTAGGTGCTCGGCTGCGACCGCAGGCTTGGGTGTACCAATCTGGCCCGGGATGGCCTACAGAGTCGGATCATGGGTGGGCCCACCACGGCTCGGGAAGTCGATCTGGCGCAGTAGGCAGAAAAGAGTCGGCAGCCCCGATCCTCTGCTCGTAGGGCTCGACCTCACATGGAAGGCGGGAGAGTCGGACTAACTGCTATGGAAGCCTCGGGATGAACCAATCCAGGGATCGATGCCCAAGGGAGCCGCCGGAAGAGTGGGACACTGCTCTGGAGAGTCGACAGTCCGATCCTCGGCTCGTAGATCTGATCTCACCCAGGAGGCAGGAAGAGTCTGACCACTGCTCTGTGAGGTCGGGCGGGGTCCGATCCTCGGCTCTGTAGGGCCGCTCTCACCCAGGATGGCAGGAAGAGTCGGCTCCGGCTATGCAAGCCCGGGATGAGCGAACACTGCGCAGGGGAGCTGGCTTCGGATCGCTTGAAGAGTCGATCCGCGGCTCCAAGGGAGAGACGGGAAAGTAGAACCGCGGCTCGGGAGGGTTTATCTGTCTCAGGAGAGTCGGAGAATGGATGAGGCTCCGGATGGTCTGTAGGGCCCAACCCTCGGCCCGGGCGAGCCCGTCTGGCCAGGCGGTTCTGATATAGTCAGACCACGGAACTGGAAAAACCCGGGAAGGCCGACCATCGGCTCGGGAAAGCCCATCTAAATCCTGAGGGCCGAAGAAAATTTCCCGACCACACCAAGCCCGGAGGGTCGGAAGAGGTCGACACAGGCTCGAGACGGCCGACAAGAGACGGGTTCACGGCTCTTGAGCCTACCCAGGGCCTCCGGAGGGCGACCCCGTTCGGGAACGCCGGGAGAGACGGTTCACCGCTCTGAAGGGCAGACCCGCTCTGGATTCTCTAGTGAGACAAGTCCCCGCTAGGAACACGAACGCCCCACACACCACCGTGCACTCCGCTGTCAGCGGGCTCCGGCCTAGCCCGAGCTGTACCAGGTCTTGCTGTGGGAGCACGGCTACTCGGGTAATCCGGTTGCTCCGTAAATGGGCCGGACGGTTTCTGTCTCTTCTCAGCGACGGGGCGGGGTCGGTCGAGCGAACAGTGCTGACTTCGGAAAAACGCGTCCGACTTGAAGGTGATGACTGCGTTGGAGTAAGCCATGGGTCCACGAGTAGACGGCAGAGGGCGTCTGCAGAGAGCAGCGTACCTCGTCCTGAAGACTACTAGTGTTCGCCATCGAATGGACTCCTATCTAGCCTGCCCCCCCCCCCCCCCCGGGCGGAAGGCCACCGGGGCGGAATTGCAGGCTCCACTATCTAGCGAACCGTACAAGCGCTTGACCAGTTGAGGACCCCACGGCCGTTATGCCGGTCAGGGTCGGCTTCCAAGCGTACTGCTTCCGTGGAGAGAAACTAGCAGTTGGCACCTTCCCTCGGGTTTCGTACACCAGGCCCACTCTCTCTCACCTCCGTAGCCGAGACACTAGAGGGCTCGGCTACATAGACAGCTTACTGAAGATAGGGGGGCTCAACGACTGGAAACGGCTGGCAGAGCAGCACCGCTACCTCGGGGTGAGCCGGATGCTCCGTAAACGGGCCGTATGGTTTGTCTGGCCCTCATCGACTATGTCCCCGGGTCCGATCGAGCGAGACGTGCTGGGCCTTCTGGGAACGCGCTGCGACGTGAAGGTGATAACTGCGTGCCAAAGAAGTCTAGGGCCACGTAGAATACGGACGAGCCTACCACAAGGAACGAGGGACGTCGTCGACTGGCATAACTAGGTCAGGTAGGCCAACAAGGCGGACGTAGTCCGCTCACCAACTCAACTCCGCATTATATGCCGGCCGTTTCCAGTCGTTGAGCCCCCCCCTATCTCATAAGCGTCTATGTAGGCGAGCCTCAGAGTCTCGGCTACGGAGTGCGCGAGAGTGGGCCTGGTACGAACCCGAGGGAAGGTAGCACTGCTAGTCTCTCCCACGAAGCAGTACGCTTGGAAGCTCGACCCTGACCGGAATAACGGCCCGTGTTCCCTCAACTGGCATCGGCTGTCTGTTCGCTAGATAGGGAGCCTGCAACTACTCCCGCCCCGGTGTCCTTCCCCCTGGAGGGGGGTGGCAGCCTAGATCGGAGTCCTTCGCCTGCGACACTAGTAGTCTTCCAGCCAGTGGCCTCCGGCGAGCCCGCTGATTTCTCTTAAAGAGATTTGACTCTGGCAAGGGTGGCGCTCCTGGGCGGCCGAAGCAAACCCCGCCGCTGACCCGAGCGGCTCCCTATTCTAGGCGAGAGGCTATCGGTCCTGACGTAGACCTTTGGTGTAAGACTCCAAGTTCGGCTCCCTTCAGGGACTTAATTATTCAGTCCCGCTAGCCGTACTTCTTTGTCTTCTTCGAAAATAATCCCTTGAGGATGCCCCCGGCCCCGCGATGATGGCCTGACGAAGGCAACTCTTAACCGAACGGCTTGTCACCAGGCCCTGCGCGCTGTCCGTGCGGCCTTAAGGCACCCTCGCGTCAAGTCTAGACAGACTGGCCATGGTGAGGAGGGCCACCGTACCAACGAACGCGATAGAGCCACTTGATAGCAACAGCGTACGAAGTCTTCCCACGTAGTAACTATGTCGGAGAGACCGAGAACAGTCTCTGGCTATGCGGGACCTTAACAACGTCCCTCTCTGAAAAAGATAAACCGCCAGCGCTAAGTCCGCCTCTAGGGGTTGATCGGATCAACGGCACACTAACAAGGATGCAGTCCATCCGACCCCAGGACTCATACCGGCGGGTAATATCCTCGCCGCTCCTGGGTGTAGACCACACTGCTCCCTTGCGTCGCAATTCCTGACAAGAGAGACTCCCGGCGCTAAGGCGGTGTCGGACGGACTGCCTCGTACTCCCGGGGACCTCCCGAGAGATCTCGGTCTCGGGGAGGCGTCCTGTCGTCTTCCTCCCCCTTGCCCCGGAACCCAACATCTGAAGTTCCTGATGTGGCCGCGCGGCCTAACCTCTCACTACGAGGATGGCCTGGTATGGTCCAGATGCGTCACCGTACGGGCCCCGGAACGTCGGCCGCTCTAAACTGTCCTGAAAACCCGGCGAAACTGGTTTGAAACCTCCCCGTAGTGCTCGCGGCTTGGCTATCCAATGTAAACTTCTCTGCCTAGCCGCTATCCGCATCCGAGCAGAGACCTTCCTGGGTAGATGTTGACGATGTAGGCTGTGGCTGTAGGGCTTGGAAGCGATCCCTGGTCCCACCTGGATCCCTTGTCCACCCTCCTGGCGCTGGTCTGATGCCTGACCGTACCGGCCCGCCGGATCCGCTGCCCCCGCGGGACCGGTCCCAACTCACTCGTCTGGACCCACTCCGGGCCGTTTCGAGGTGTAACCCACCCCGATCGACCCGGCTGGCTTGGCTCTACCTTGCTTGTCGGGCATCCCTGTGCCCGTCTCACGAGGTGTAAGAACACCACCGTTCGGACCTGGCTGTAGCCCCGACCTTGCGTGGCGGGACCCCCGGGCCGTCCCGAGGTGTCACCACACCCCGATCGACCCGGCTGGGCCGGCCCGACCTCGTCCTGTCGGACATCCGGGCCGTCCCGAGGTGTAACGACACCCCCGTGATCTGGACCCTGGCTGGGGCCGCCCCGACCTCTCCTGTCGGGACCCCCGGGCCGTCGCGAGGTGTAACTCACCCCGTTCGGACCCCCGGCAGGCCGGCGCCTGACCTTAAACCGTCGGGCCCATGGACCAGGCAAAGACGAGGCCAACCTCCCCGCCCCGCCTGTTCGCCCCGACCTCAACCTGTCGGGACCTCCGGCCGATCTTGAGGTGTAACGACACCCCGTTTCGGTGTCGGCGCCGAGGGAAGGACCATCAGAGCCGCCCCCTCCGACGTGCGAGACGACCACCTCGGCCCGCCCCGCCGGCTTCAGGGTCATGCTGACCCAGAGCTCTATGCCTGTGGACTTCCGGTGCTAACGAGCACCTCCTCACGGTCCCCTGAGGGGGCCAAGCTCTGAACGCCCCTCTTCTTAGAAGCGCCTCCATATCACTGGGTCTTCTGTGCCGTCGGTAGGTAGTCTTGATAGACAAGGCGGCGCCTCACACCGTTCCTCTGTTCCCTTTCGCGAATGGCCGGAAGGTCCGTAGCCCGACAACAACTTTCCGTATCGGGAGGAAAGTCCCGCTAACGGAAATATCCTTCATGGTATACCTCCTCCCGAACGATCTACAATAACAATATCACACATAGGCACACTTCCGCCATTAAATGTGATATGTCATCATACGAGTGTATTGCAGTATAATATTATACAAAATAATGATCCATCAGCCGATACGGAAAATATCCTTAGGAGTATACCTCCTCCCGAACTATATACATAACAATATCACAATACGGAACACTCCGCCATGAAATTGATATGTGATAAATACGAGTGTATTGCAGTATAAGATATACAAAAAATACATAACTATCAGCCGAATAACGAACGCAATGAAAGTGATATGGTCATAATACGAGTGTATTGCAGTATAGAGGATTATCAAAATACATAATCAACAGCCGATACGAACATTCACCATAGTGATTTCACAGATAGGAATCCTTTCCGACTGATATGCGATATTCCATAATACTAGTGATTGCTTTATACGACTATACAAAATACAACATTCCTCGCGGTAACAATATCACCAAAGAAGAATCACTTCCGACATGATAGCGAAATGTCTAGTACGAGTGTATTGCAAGATAAGAATTACAAATACAAACCATCAGCCATAACGAACGGTATACAAAAGCATTATCACACAAGAAGCAATCACTTCCGACATGATATTGAGAATGTCTAACCGTAGTTGTATTGCAGTATAAGACTATACAAAATAACAAGTAATCGGCCGGTAACGAACTCACACGAAAAGACGAGTAACTTTAGACCCCAAGCCAATTTAACGAACAAAGTACCCCATTGCCCCTGCTCTCACTACCGTCTTGCGTAACTTCCCTAGCGCCGCGCGCGGAGAGACACAACCCCCCCCGGGGAAGGGCAGGGAGGAAGGGGAAAAACCCAAGGAAGGAGGGGAGTGAGGGAGGGGGGGGGGGCTCAGCTAGGTAAAGCACCCGGACAACAGTCAGCCCTACTGTAACCTAACCCAATAGGATCCCACACACCGCGTGTGTTAGGCTTACGGGGGAAGCCATGCACGACCTATTGTGCTAGGAGCAGAAAAAAAAAAAAAGCCTAGGCGAATATGGACTTACTCAAAACGGGATCGAGCGGGAGACTAAATCCAAACCAATATCACGCCAGAACCGTTAAGGATAAACATATCCTGAAAGACGACGTCGGAAAGAAAAATGCTCCTAGCAAGATCGGAATGTCATTGAAAGCATATGGTGATTTTCGGCGATGAAAAACAAATCGATGAAATTCTTAACCAAGATGCTCATGAACACAAACGTTCAACTGGCAAAATAGAAGGACTATAGGGTTGCCCGCCCGGACTACTGTAAAAAGTTGCCAGATTTTCATGTGCGCGGGGGGGTGCAAAGTGCCTAGGGGTAAGTTGAGTAAGTGAAATAGATTGAGCCATTGCCTAATTCCACATGCATGGGCCCCAGGGCCCACATGGGCATGGGTCCTCAATCCCTGAACACCCTGATGTTACGGCCCTCAGGCCAGCATTATGACCGGACAGCAGCACTGTGCAACCGAATTTGTTGGAGATACAAATTTTTGCAGTATTTCATATACAGTAATGGGCCTAGAGCCAAAGTGGGCCTAAGGCCCAAACTGCCCAGACCCCCTAATGGCCCTCTAAACCCAGGACCATTACATGTAACTTTGGAAAAATCAATTGCAAGCTTGTGGGAAAGAGTCATTTCAAGAACCATATGTTTGAATTTCATAAATGGGCCCCCAGGCCAAGTGGGCCCTGATAAAAAAATTCCTGAACCCGTCTAGACCTCACTATGACCGAACATAAGGCACAAAATTTTGTATGAGTAGCATTTTGCATTTTTTCCCTTATTGCCCATTGGTGCCCTCTTTATGACATTTGACCTTGACCTTCACGTGGTCACCGATGACCAATCAGTCATACATGGTGATCAAGTCTGGTCGAGATTTCATCGAAGCACAAACATTGTGAACCCCAGTGTATGTATATATACTTTTTTGTCGTTTCTTGTCCCCGAACGCTTTGAGCAGCCTTTGGTTGGATTCTCCGCCTATATAGACTGAATATTGTTTTATTAATTACTATTAAAACCGAACGGAGTTACAGACCTGATAAATAGAAGGTTAGATATAATGAATATGCCAGACACAATAGCTCAAACGAAAAAACAAAACAACATCTTCCTCAATCCTGTGACAATACATAACGTAACGAACCTTGAGAAGGCTCTTCAAGAAAGATTGGGTTTCATAGTCAAGCATCTAGGATAGAAATGCTTGAGTTTTTAGGAGCTTGTGAACGATATGGCTGGCATAATTGGAATTGACTGTAAACCACCTTCTGTGGCTTGAAGAATATACCAATCTGGCACCTATTATGTATACTGGTAGGTACTGATTAGTACAATTAATGTTATCCGCCCCCATCCCCCCCCCCCCACCACTCTTGTCTCCTCATCTGAATCAAAGGGTGTGCCATCAAAAGCAAAGGCCCATGACAGCAGGAGATCGTTGAAGCTGAGGGGTGCAATGACTTGCCTGATGAGCTGGCCCATCCACATCCAAGAACTATACCTGTGTAGGCGGGTAAACCGCCCACGTGTATAGTTCCCCGCTTTTGAGCATCATTGGGAAGCAGTATCTAACACCGCCCATAAGACCCCCCATTCTGCTCAAAACCAAGTAAACTCATTTCCACCAAGTTTTTTGTTAATCATGGGAGTTAATGGGCATCATGAAATGATGCAAATTGACGCACGAGGCTTTGAAATGACTTCTAACTTTGTGAGGACAATGTAAGCCCCCTCCCCAGTTTGTTCAAATCTGAAAAGTTTGGAAAATCGATATGTTCAAGTCAATCGGATGAAGCGCTAGTTTTTGCGAAAAAATTCAAAATGTGCCCAGCTGTTTGTTGTCCAATGGGGCGAAACTTAAAGTTGGGTCTCAAACTGATTGCCATGTTCCGGAACGCGCAAATCTGCGAAAAAGTCAGTTCGTCAAAAATCCAAGATGGGCCACCGTTTGAGGGGTGTGGCCACGCCCCCTTTCCAAATCGTCTAGATTCCTTTCATGCTGATCCTGTACCCCAACAACTTTCGAGTCAATTGGATGAGCGTTATTTTCTTTCTGCCAAAAAACTTAAATGGCTGCAGTGGGGGTCCAATAGAGGCGAAAATTAAGTTGTTCCAAAACATCGCCATGTCCGAAACGTGCCATCTGCAAAAAACGTCAGTTCGTCGAAAAATCCAGATGGCCGCCGGTGGAGGGGTGTGGCCATGCCCACCCTCGAAATCATCATATATTTCTTCATCATGGCGGACCTGTAAACCAAGTTTTAAGTCAATCGGATGAAACATTATTTTGCGTATAAAATTCAAATGGCCGCCATGGGGGTCCGATGGGGCGAAACTGGAAGTTTGGTCCCAAAACGATCGCCATGTTCCGAAACGTGCAATACTGGAAAAGTCAGTTCACATCGAAAAATCCAAGATGGTCGCCGTTGGAGGGGTGCGGCCCACGCCCTACTTTCGAACATCGTTTCAAGATTTCCACATGACGAACATGGTGCCAAGTTTCGGAAGCGATATGTCATAATACAGTGTAGGGCTGGATAGACTATACAAAATACACAAACGGCCGGTAACAATATCAAAAATAGAATACTTCCGACTCATGATAAGCGAAATGTAATAGTACGAGTGTATTGCATTAAGAATATACAAAATACAAACCAATTTTTCCAAAAAAAAGCCGATCACGAACGGTATACAAAAGCAATATCAACAAGAAGGCATCACTTCCGACATGATATGCGAAATGTCATAACCGTGGGTATTGCAGTATAAAGACTATACAAAATACAAGTAACTCGGCAGGGGGAACAAACTCACGAAAAGACGAGTTAACTTAGACTCCAAGCCAAGTTAACGAACAAGGTATCCCCCATTTCCCCGCCGCTCACCCTCTGCGTAAACATTCCCTTAGCGCCGCGGCGCGGGGGGACAACCCCCCCCGGGAGAAGGGGAAAGGGAGGGGAAGGGGAAAAACCCAAGGAAGGGAGGAGGGAAGGAGGGGGGGGCCCTCAGCTAGGGAAAGCACCCGGACAACAGTCCAGCCTACTGAAACTAACCACAATAGGGCCCACACACCCGCGTGTGTTAGGCGACGGGGGAAAGCCATGCACTTACCATATTGTGCTGGAGCAGCCTAGGCTAAATATGGACTTACGCAAAACGGGATCGACGGGAGAATAAATCCAAAAAATAGCACGCAAACCGATGACGGATACACATTCCTGAAAAGGACGACGCGGACGAAGAAAAATGCTCATAGCAAGATTCTGAATGTCGATTGAAAAGCAGATGGGTGATTTTTGTCGGCGAGAAAACCGATGAAATTTTAGCCACAGATGCTCATGAACTCAAAACGTTCAATGGCAAAATAAGAGGACGATAGGGTTGCCCGCCCGGGCTACTGTAAAAAGTTGCAAGATGTCAATGGCGCGGGGTGGGGGCAAAGGGCAATATGGGAAGTAAGTTGAGTAAGTGAAATAGATGAGCCATTTGCATAATCCACATGATGGGCCCCAGGGGCCCACCTGGGCAATGGGTCATAATCCCGGAACACCTGTGTTACGGCCTTCAGGCCACATTATGACGAACAGCAGGCACTGTGCAACAGGAATTTGTGGAGATACAGATTTTGCAGTATTTCATATACAGTAATGGGCCTAGAGCCCAAAGTGGGCCCTAGCCCAAAATTCCCCAAACACCCTAGGCACTCTACCCAAGGACCATACATGTAAAGTTGAAGAAAATCAATGAAGCTTGTGGAAGGAGAGGCATTTCAAGAAACATTGTGTGCAATTTCATAAATGGGCCCCAGGCCCAAGTGGGCCCTTGGACCAACAATTCCAGAACACCCAAGGTACAGCTGTCAGACTGAATGTCAGCACTAGGCACCAAAATTTGTAGGAGTAGCATTGTGCATTTTCACTTATTAGCCATTGTGCCTCTTTTAATGACTTTGACCTTGACCTTAACGTGGTCAACGATGACCAATCAGTCAATAAACATGGTGATCAATCTGGTCGAGATTCATCGAAAGCACAAACATTTGTGACCCATTGTACTGTATCTAGACTTTTTTTTTCTTCTTGTCACCCGGAAAGCGCTGTGAGCAGCCTGGTTGGGATTCCGCCGCTAGATAAGATGTATATTGTGATTATTACTATTAAAAACCGAAAGTTTACAGACTGGATAGATAGAAGGTTAGATAGAATGATGGCCATAACAATAGCTCAAACGAAAAAAAACAAAACAACAATCTTCCTCAATCCTAGGAAATACATAAGTACGAACACTTGAGAAGGATCTCAAGAAAAGAGTTGGGTTTCATAGTCAAGAAATCTAGGATAGGCTATGCCTTGAGTTTTAGGAGCTTGTGAAAGAAGGGCTGGAAAAGTTGGAATGGAACTGTAAACACTCTGTGCTGGAAGAATATACAGATCTGGGCACCTAGTATGTATACTGGTAAGGATACATGGAGTAGTACAATTAATTGTTATCCCCCCCCCCCACCATCTTGTCCCCTCATCTGAATCCAAAGGGTGTGCCATCAAAAGCAAAGGCCCATGACAGCAGGAGATCGTGTGAAGCATGAGGGGTGCAATGAATTGGCCTGATGAGCTGGCCCATCCACATCCAAGAACTAGACATGTGGTGGCGGGTAAACGCCCACGTGTATATCCCCGCTTTTGAGCAAATCATTGGGAAGAAGATCTAACACCCCATAAAGGCCACCATGCTGCTCAACAACCAAGTGAAACTGCCATCCACCAAGTTTTGTTACAATCCATGGGAGTTAATGGGCACATGAATAATGCAAATTGAACACGATGGCTTTGAAATGACTTCTAACTTTGTGAGGAACAATGTAGCCCCCATCCACCAAGTTTTGTTCAAATCTGAAAAGTTTGGAAAATCGATATGTTCAAGTCAATCGGATGAAGCGCTAGTTTTGCGAAAGAAAATCAAAATGCCCACTGTTTGTGGTCCAATGGGGCGAAAATCAAGTGGGTCCTCAAAGATTGCCATGTCCGAAACGCGCAATACTGCGAAAAAGTCAGTTCGTCAAAAAATCCAAGAGTGGCCCCCGTTGGAGGGGCGTGCCACGCCACTTTCAAACTCGTCTAAGATTCCTTCATGGCGGTCTGTACAACCAACTTTCGAGTCAATTGGATGAAGCGTTATTTCTGCCAAAAAATTCAAAATGGGGCTGCCATGTGGGGTCCCAATGAGGCGAAAATTAAGTTGGTCAAAACAATCGCATGGTCCGAAACGTGACATATCTGCAAAAAACGTCAGTTCGTCGAAAAAAATCCAAGATGGCCGCCGTTGGAGGGGTGTGGCCATGCCCACTTTCAAAATCATCAGATATTTCTTCATGGCGGACCTATACACCAAGTTTTAAGTCAATCGGATAAAGCGTTATTTTTGCGATAAAATTCAAAATGGCCGCCATGTGGGGGTCCGATTGGGGCGAAACTTGAAGTTGGTCCCAAAACGATCGCAATGTTCCGAAACGGCTATTGCAAAAAAAGTCAGAGCTCATCGAAAAATCCAAGATGGCCGCCGTTGGAGGGGTGCGGCCACGCCTACTTCGAACTCGTCAAGATTTCCACATGACGAACATGGTGCCAAGTTTCGGGTAAATCGGACAATGCGTTGCAGAGCTAGAGCGTTAACGAGAATAAAATGCGTTTCATCCCAATAATCCAAGATTCTGCCGCCAATTGGGTGTGGCGACGCCCACTTCCGAACTAATCCAAGATTTCATTAGACACACTGGGTGCCAAGTTTCAAGTAAATCGGACAATGCGGCTGAAGAGCTAGAAGCGCTAACGAGAAAAGCGGCGGCGGGGACGGAGACGCGGACGACAGTGAGCCAAAACCATGATACCCCCTGGACACTGCAGTGTCCTGGGGATATAAAAGGCCTCAAAAACCTTGTATTGTCAGCATGATGTCTAAACCAGAGCATCAATGGTGCAGGAAACGCACACTGGCGAAATGTTCATACTTTTCCCAGAGCAACTATTCTGGAAAGGAACAAATATTCTACGTGCCGACTAAGCAGTGTACTTTGGATGAATTGATCGCTAAAAATCCGCGGATAAAAAAGGCAGAACACAAACAGATCAATGACGGGACTTCTCGGGAATCTCTCTGATCACATCTGCAGAGGAAACATTTTGTGTAATACTATTACAGATGACCAGTTGTGCTGACCAACCCATCATCGTTCAGAAATTTCATTGAATTCTACCCACATAGGCGCGCGATGACGAAGTGACTAACAGCGGGATGGGCCAACAACTGTTAAATGATCCCTATTTTTGTCCACAGTCTGGAAAAATGAAATTCTAACATCATCAGTTTCAACCATGAACTGATGAAAGGTCTCGCCTGATATGGCAGCTAGTCACCAGCCTTGGGATTCGTGGAAGTGCATGGTGTTGTTTGTGCAAAGAAATTCAAGGAGGCTATATTCCCCATCGAAGTGACCCTGACTGAGTATTCACTGGGAGTTTGCCTACAGGCGACACTACTTCAGAGCCGTTAGAAATGGCTTTCAGGATTATGAGGAGTCACAGTATGGTTGAAGTTCTCCAGTGCATTCACTCGAGAAATCCCAGGTCCCAGGTACCAAGATTGCAGCGGTGAGTATCAGCGATAGAAATATCCAGAGGTGGACAGGGTGTGTATGATTACGGAAAAAAAGTGGCAATTTGCTAGCGACAGTTTGCCTTCAAAGTTGCAAAATGGGAATGTAGAGTCGCTGTACATGAGTCTGGTGAGTGCTGAGCCTAGGCTAGGAAGGGATCATCTGCACTAGATAGAATACGACAGTATACTGTATCTCGTTCTTATATAGCCCTTTAACCAGGGTCGGAACTGCTCATAAGCACTTTACATGTATTACCCCATATCATTCAGTGACTTGTCACATCCATACCATTTACCAGGCACCACTTGATTGTTATCGACCCGATGCACCATTTCATTATGTCACTTCATGGTGTCCACCGGAGGACTACTCAACAGCAAGCAGCCACATACAGCACTTGATACTCTTCACAAGTCACCTCACAAGGTACCCACGCATGAGTGATGTGGGACATTTCAGTAGGCATGCGTTGTCCAACAGCACTGCGGAAAAGTCCTTGGGCTTCTAGAGGTAGGCCCACTGGCCCAGGCTAAGCACCTAATCTACTGGAATGCTAGGAGCTAAGTTTGTTTTGTGACTGCAACTGAGTTACACATAACCACGCAATTGATGTGAATGCAAAAACTATGTAATGTTCACATATAGACCATCAATTGCCCTTCCATTCCCCAACGATGAGCACAATTTTCATTTCAACAATTGTGTTCCATCAAGAGAACTTCTTCATGAAAAATGTTCCCCTGTCATAAAATTGGCCATAACAGACAGTCATTGGACTACTGCATGAATTGATATTATTTGTCAGTTTTTTTTGTCAATAAGTGATTCCTATTTTCACCTAAAATGACATGACCAATAACAAAAAAAACAAACAAGAAGCTGCTGTATACCTCTGTGACCATACCCCATGTAATTTTGACTGTCTGATCGAAGCGAGATTGTTCAACTATATGAGACACACAGAGTTCTATCACAGATACAAATATTTTTTTCACTGAGTCTTTCTCTCTGAATTAAAAACATTTTTAAACTTCAATGTTTGGACTCTCTAAAACTCATCATCAGGTGTGTTTCACCATGGAATCAAACAAAAAACTATCCACTGCCATGATATCCCAACTGCTCTAATTTTTAAATGACAACTTCACCTATTATCTTGACACATGAACGGTCACACTTGGAAAAAATTGAACCCATGGATAATTTGATCAGAGTTTTATTTCGAGATCTGAAAATGGCCATGAAATTTCATTGTGAAAACTGGTGAGGTTAAATTAAGGTCAAAGGTCACCAGATGAGGTGCACTTAGAGGATCATGATGGCGGCACCTCCCAAACTCTGTACGAAATTTCGTCCCCAAGTTAATCACCAAAAAAACAACAACTTCCAACTGGTTTTCCCCCGTAAGGACCCTTTCGATCGCACATGATGGTTCCCATGAAAAATGTCCCCCTCCTCTCTTCTGATAACCGGCTTCTAAAGTAATTCTTCAGTTGTACCTCCAAAGTGTTGGTGAAATCTACAGATGATTGACCTCCATGTCACCATGTCTCCCTTTGAATGTTTCACATGAGAAAAACATACTATCTGTCCTGCAAGAACTAGATTACTGTGGCATGGACTTGCAGAGTGAAAAGAGGGTCATTAAAATTGCAGATGGCATTCATCCCAGCTGGCCCGCTGAACAACTGGGAAGTACGGTGCATGATGTTCAGCGACACAACTTATAGTCACAGCCCTGGGTTAGCAGCTAGCCCGATGCTTTGATGATTTATCGGGCTACGGCACAATCACTTCACACCCACAAACCCAGGGGAAAAGGGGACTCTCCTTAGTCACCTTACCCTTCACGGATGGTGACGTGATCCATAATGACCGAAGTTGTGATCTTCACTCTGTCACGGATGATCGCAGTGTTGAACGACGATGGATATTCTTGACCGACACCTTCTCACCAATGGTGCTGCCTTGGCCAATCATGGAGTCCTGGCCAACCTGAGGAAAAGTGAGTGGTCAGTTCAATGCAATGAATATCTTAGGTTCAGCATTCTCAGTTAGGGTTGCACTCAGATTCTGAGGGAACTCGGAGGCAAAAGGATAGACATATCGTCCACCTTTTATTCGATATGTCTGCCAACATGTACCCACACTCAAAGTGTTACTGATCTATGAGTGCCATATGGCTGGCGCCGGTCATGGTCACAGAGATATACTGAATTAAAACATGCAGCTCTCAAACAGTAAATTGTATTATTGTCATAGTACCATGTGATTGGGGTGCACAATTTATCCCTATGAGATGGGTAGAAAGTTTCGAGGCACAAAGTCAGGCACAAGGTCAATATCAGCATTCAACCTAACAATGCAGTCACTGAGGACTATGAATGCCATATAACAGGAAGGGCAAGGTCGAGCTGAATGTTCAACCTTGAGCACACTCCCAAAGTGAGAATCAACTGCAGACACTATAAGAGGTTATTAGCAGGAAAACACTAGTCTTGGTTAAGACGAAGCTACACTCGTTTTCAACGAACCACCCGTTGTGTCTTCCAGTTTGTTTGTATATAATATCATTGGTGATTGGGTGAATGGGCAATATCTTCGTCTTGGAAACTGTTCGATATGACATATTATCTTCACAATCTAAAGAAGGCCAATCACAACACACTTTCATCAAGAAGCTGTTTCACGTCCCGTGGGTTGCCTGATTCGCTTCTACGAGGATCCTCATTAAACTAACATACGAAATTTTTATATCTCCTTCCAAATATGTGTGTTTCTATCGTGAATGACAAACTATAATTATAGTGACGGATCGGAACGAAAACTTTCATTAATTTCGCGAAGTCTGCACATCATTATTGCTATTCTTTGAATATCTCTCGACAATAATAGGCAACATGAATAGTACAGTATGGGAAATAGACAGTTATTTGTGAGAGACGATCGAGAATGTTGTGGAGTCCCAGCTGTTCAAGGCTTCGCAGCGAAAATTCTCAGCCGAGTGTGAACCGTAAGGGAGATCATTTTCGGCCTGCTAATAACTAATGAACCCGTTTCGCTGTTGTTGATTCCAAGTGTCCTTGGAGTCACTGTCCCTAAAAAGATGAATATTTTCGACTAACTTACTCAGTCTTTTCTAACGTTTGGCGGTACTTGATGCATGATTTATTGCTTGTTATACAGTTAAGCATCTGCATAGGCGCCTCCACTAACATTATTACAAGATGTCCGTGGCAAACACATATCTAGGACCAACCCCAAACTGTTCAAGGGCTGTATAGAGGGTACTTAGATTATGTGAGAGCTCAAAATTGAGTCACAGGTCACGGCGTCTTCACAAGACTAGAAAAACACTTAACAATTGTTACATTACGATTGTTGCATTGCCACTCTGAGCCTCATAAATTTTTTTCTACATCTTTCTGTGCTTTCATGGAATTCACCATACTGGATTGGCTAATCCCAGTCACTGCTATAGGCTTTACCCATCTTTCTGCAAAAGCAGCAGTTCAGTATAGTCTCAAATGAGCATCAGTGAGGCCTGAGTAACCTAGCCTGTGAAGTAATATAATAGAGATCCTCAGTCGATCACCTATATGTTAGTTTCCCTAGTAATAGTCTGAGCCTTTATGGCAAAAATGATACAAACGTACTTACCAGCCTTTTCCGAATTTAGAGGAAAATATCACATATTCATCCAAACGATATATAAGCAATTTTTACAATGCACATAGCCCAGTTCAGTACTACCCAATGAGTGGACAATGATTGATCAGTCAAGCACATACGATTCTGCAGCAAATCATTTGCACTGAATAGAACAAACCTGAATGAGTTTTGGACTGTAACTGAAACCTATCAGTGTGCCCAAAATCTGTCGACCAAAAAACAGCAACAATCACAACAAAACGAGCAGAAAGGCACCGACAGACACAGAGAGGCAGACAGACGGACCCGACAGACAGAAGATAGAGAGGTCAAGCATATGGTTCACCAGACTGACAATGCACAGTGAAACACAGGCAAGATAGACCATATGGATGACAGACAGTAGATAGATTGCCCAAAGATGACATACAGACATATAAAAAGGCTGAGGATCATCTGCCAACAGCGATGGGCATATAGAAAAAAAATCACAGTTTTACACAGACAGAACGACAAACGGAGAGGCAAGCCGATAGTCCACACAAGACGACAGTGCACAGCTGGAACACAGTACGATACACCTATAGGAAGACAGACAATCGATTAATATGACAAAGAACATAGGACATATAGTAAGGCTGAAAAATCACTGTGACAAACAGACCAAACCAGACATTAAATCACAGTGCCACACAGACAACAGACAGACAGATGACCACACGAGCAGGGAGGCGCAACCATCCATCATTCTTCACAATGTTAGATTGATTATTGATGCTAGGGTCGCTTTCTTAGAAAACTCTACATTTCATAAGTTTCATCCACTTCTGTGTGTCAAGAATTCAGGGGAGTCATTCATTCCTGCTTGCTGAGTGACCTTGAGAGCCAATCCAGCGTGTCTTGCTAATACAAGAGATAAGTTTTGCCCTCCCCCTCCTTCAGCCAACCCTGTCCTGCCTGAAGCGAGCCATGTCATAAACTGACTCCAGGCCCGACAAAGCGTGGACTATAGCAAACGCGTCAACCTCCTCCCTGTAGGGCCTCTCACACGATGCTCTTGAGACTATAATATTCTTTCCCGGCAGAAAGAGCTAAGGTCAGGAAACGGATAAAAAAGGTTGAGAGACATGCAATGTATCGAACATATAAAAAGAGGATTACAAGATCTACCCCAAATTCCTAGTGACTCAGAAACATATGATTGACTGCTATGTGTACAATGGATGAATCCACCCCTCCCCCTAGTGCCTTGTCCACAGCGGTGGGCAGTGGGGAGTGTAACAGCCGCGGCGCCCATACAGGTGGGGTCTAACACAGTGAGGCTGTTAGGGCCCTGTTAAAAGGAAGGAGTAATGCATGGAATTCACAGGAGAAGTTGAGAGATTGCTTATTTGAATTTAATGCCAAGGGTCATTTTTTCCTGCTGAGATTCAAGACTTGCTTCTTCTGTTGAAGGAATATCTTTTCTCTATTAGACCGGCTCTCCTCTCCACCAAGATATGAGGGAAGGGAAAATGTTTCAAATTTTAAAAAAAAAACAAGTTTTTTGATTTTTTTTTATCATAACCCTTTCAGCTGTAAATAGTTAGTGCAGTGTAGTTTCAACTTCCACAATGTACCAAACTACCGGCCTAACTGTCCCACCTCTCCCTCTTTTATTTTTATATTCACGACAACCCTGTGATCAACAGGGAAATGTTTGGAAGACTCCCAGACAGTGGTTAGCAGCACACATCAATCCAGAAAATGTTCCCCTACTATCATTTTCGTCATTATAATGGTTTCCTAGGTGCAAAGCAAAATTTTCCAGAACACTGTTATAATCATATAAAATGAAATATCACACATGTTATAGAGCGCTTATACAACATAGTGTTTTATCAGCAATTTTATAAGTAATGTACTCATTTTTAACATTTTTTACCACATTGGCAGTTACCCACCTACTAGCCCTGGGATCTGGCATATTCTTTTCGCTGGCGCTGGCCACTACTGTCATTTCCATCATGGCAGATGGAAGGGAGTGGTTAAAGTAGTATCATTGCCACTAATTGAATATTGATACTATAATCTCACTTGTTCAATTCATCCACCCCTTTTGGCAAACCTTTTTGTTTTTGGGGCTGGGGGGGAGGGCGTTGATGCGCTCCAACACTAATACCTAATACTAATCCCATACATCCAAGAACAAAGGTGATGAAGTAACAATGTCACAAGCCAGTCAGGAAATACTTTTAGAGTCCCCTGAGACCAATGCATGCACCAGTGCCTCAATTTGCCTCCCTATCCTGTCGCACAAATGGAATTTATAGTTTGGTAAGCCAAACAAAGCGAGACTTGTCACATTTGAGATGTTTCCATGTGTAAAAAAGACTCTTAAGATCCCTAGCTCGATGGTGATTATGAATCACTGTGCAAAGAAATGAGGTGAATGTCCAGGTGATGTTTTTGCCTGGATTTGGGGGAGAGGACAAACCAGTCTTGGGTCAAGGTCTCTCTTCGTTTCATTAATGTATCAGTAAATCTGAGAATCGCTACCTGTAGAATATGATTTTTGTCATAGATACAGAGGAAATTGTCAATATTCACACTAGTCCAGCTTTGCAATTCCATCACACTGCACACCGGACCAACATGCGATGTGCTGTCAAGTCCGTCACCAAGGGTTCCCGTGTCGGAGTGTACGCAGAGGCCACACCAATCTGGGGAGCCCCACATCACAGATCATACAGCAGACACAGACTCCTGAAACTTCCATCCTGCACATCGGAATGGGTCCGCTTCGGCGCACTGCCACTACTGTTGAAGTGATG
The DNA here is from genome assembly GCA_026419785.1 of Sclerodactyla briareus. Taxonomy (NCBI): domain Eukaryota; kingdom Metazoa; phylum Echinodermata; class Holothuroidea; order Dendrochirotida; family Sclerodactylidae; genus Sclerodactyla; species Sclerodactyla briareus. The sequence continues at coordinate 153,995 of JAODTK010003976.1, read as the reverse complement.
TCAAGTTAGAAACAACAATGCTCTTCAGTTTCAGCTTGAAAGTCATTCTTGAAACTCGGTGATGACAATCTCACTTTGTATAATATATTATTTTCCTTGTAATCTGAATTTTTATTTTCATGTTCTTGATGATTAGTCACGACCAAGTGATAGGACAGTGATCAGAAACTGGTATCTGACAGGACAAAAACTTTGTCAAATACGCCATGCAGGAGGGCTTGTTCTTTTACAGGGGAATTTTATCATGGTATCTCATGACAAATGGTCAAACCTATACAATGTTGAAAAAGTGTGCAGACCTGGATACTGCAAGATCCTCACCTGCATAGAGAAACTGAGTCAATTATGCCTCTGTGGGTTGACTGCAATGTGAAGGAGGGGATAATTACACAGATGGCATCATACCAATTGCCTACCCCTCATTATGAGCAATCCAGATAGAATACCTCGCTCAAGGGCCCGGTACAATGAACCTTAACCTCTAGTTCATAGAAGCTTGAGGCCTTTATAGCCACAAATACCAATTGAACTTTGACCTCCGAAACTCCCTTATTTCTAGATTTAAGATTTATTTTTGGATAAATTCTGTACATTTTTTCACAGACTGTGGCTTGACCAAAACTGAATTCCAATGTGATGAACAGGTTTATCATTGTTGTCAGGATAACTGAGAGTGGGAGAATTTTGGCATGTTCGTTTCCCTCAGCCCAGCCCCGGAAGGAGAATAACCGGTGAGGGACATAAACTGGGGAGAAACAAATTTCAAAAAATATCTTTATGGCTGTAAGGATATTATATGAATCCTTTCTGTCTGTTCTGGGTTGTCGTATGAGCATTCTTTTTATTCACTTTTGGTGTAAATTGATCTCGATTCTGGCCTTCCAAAGCAATTTGTGAGATTTTCTGGGCGCCCAAACAAAGTTGACAGTTTTGTTGTTGTGCGAACACCAGAGGGTGATGGGGGTTGCCAGTTAGTGTACGTATAAAATGTATATATTTTGCCAGGAAAGGAAGTTGCAATAGATGGGCAAGGGGCACCTTAACTGGGTATGAGGTAGGTCGCGAAGCGGAATGCTGCAGATTACATAAATACATTAGCTCACAAATGCTAACTGGAATGAGCTAAGCATTATGCAGGGTTTAATGTGCCTTTCCCCAACCACCATGTGCCCAAACAGCTCACCACACACACACACACATACACACGTCCTGCCTTACCTGTGACTTGTTACCAATTGGTATCATTGGGTCAGTAGGGTCTTCGTTCCTCGCAGCCATCTGAGAGGAAAAAAAAAGGAGAAGAATGTAGGCTAAAAGTAGTCTTGTGCAGCAAAGTCTTAGAGATGAGATATAAGTTGGAAACTTGAATAGGTGGTATAGAAATTAGGCTGGACATTGGAGGTGACTTTTTTTACTCATCAAACGATGTGTGTTGTTAATTGTCTTGTTAATTGCAAGAACATACCCCATACTACTCTGGAAAAGAAGTGTCCGGGGATATCATGCCGTCTCTGCCGGCTGAAATTCTTCGTCCGTTAGCATAAAAAACTAACACTTTAATGCTTTATCCTATTGATCTTTTTGTTTTCTTCACATTTGTCTGATTGAAAAATCAAACTCATGAGGAGGTGGACCTGTGTTGGTCCCAAAAACTACAGTTGGACCTGAACACATGTAGGCTTTTCATAGTCCACTGGAGGTCCAATGTACCTCATTTGATGTGGCACCTCTAACAGGTCCACACAAAAGCTTTTTCTGTGGGGTATAGTGCATCGGCGGTTTACCCGCCTGTACATATCTAGTTGTAGCAATGTTGTTCTTATTGGAAGCAACTGAAGGTGAGTCATGTTAGTCAGTTTCTTTCCAATTCGTACAGCAGGGTATAGTGTTGATCTCTTGAAACTGACTGTGGAGCGGTCACAAAAGTGACCGAGGGGAGAGTCAATTGCTCACCTTGCTCAGGTTATGGAGCAGGGGTGTGTCAAGGGTCATTGTATCTAGTTTGCCAACCCACCTGAGTTCAATGGCTCCCCTGGTCCTGGGGTTCTGGGCGCAAGGTGCGTCGTTCCCTATCCCTCCTGTCACCTTCTCTGACAGAAGAGGAACCCCATGGGCACACATTGGAACTCCCAGCCGACAGGTGGGAGGAGGGGGGGGGGGAGCATGGTCAGTGGACATTCAGTAGGAAAAAGGCAAGATTAGTAGAAATAATTATAATTTCTCAAGAACTCTAAGAGAAAAAACACCTTCTAGTTCCAATTTCTTCCTTTCTGTCTATTAATATAAGCTACTTACCCCTCTCCCCTATCTTTCCTGCTGGACCCAATTGTGACCAAGGCAAAACATTTGAACACATAACCTTTTTTATTGTTTAAGTTTTAGCAGCTGTTTTTTGCACAAATATTGCAGCGACATGTATCTGGGGGTATTAGGTTGGGCGGAAGATGGTAGAGTGGTATCAGTGACATTTATAAAAACAAATATTCCGGGATCGAAATCCAGCAGTCACCGGACCTTTTCCCATAGGTGGCTGTACTGCTAAGTTTTGCGATGATCTGGTTTTGGTCTAGCACTTCATGGTTCCGCTGTAATGTCGTAGATTTTCTGGGGTTACTGGGATATGTTATGGGGTCTTTGCATGAGTCTTGTCTGTTGGCCTGTGAGCTGTGCACATTGAACTTAACCTAATATTTGGCTCCTCCAGGTTTCGAGAAAGGGGTCATGTCCTGGAGTTCACTGATAGTCCTTTCCGACGGCAACGTAAAATGGCGGGTCCCGGGACAGGTTTGGGTTGTTTCAACACACTCACTCACTGTCACCACAGCCGAGCTCTAGCATGGATCCGCCATTGATCCAAGTCGCGCCATACAGCCAGCAATTTCTTTTGGTGTTCTCAGTTCAGTGTCCCTCTTCAGGATGTCAACAGTATACATTGTCTGCCTCTGTTCCTTTTGCCATGAATGGGCTCCCAGAGAATGAGCTGGCTTGCAGAAAGTTCAGGGTTGGGATGGCAGTGTCCATCAAGAGTCATTGCCTGTATGCTCCACCTGCGTCTCCTCCTCTGGGGAGCTCACCATAGAGAAAGTTGTTGGGGATGTGTTCTCTTAAGCTGATGTTCAGAGCTGCTCTCAGCATGGGAGTATATGTACCGCTGTGAGACTTCTCTGGACAGTGTCAAGGTCCAGTTTTCACTCTATACCGCAGACAGATTCAACATGTGGCTGGAAAAGTACATCCCCTGCCTTGACATCTTCTGAGCACTAGCCAAGAAGAGAAGGCGAGCTATCGCCAGTGCACATAATATAATACAAGGCGATCGCCCCCAGTGTCTCGCCTGGTTGCGCGATCATTGATTTGTTCTTTTAGTCCACCTGTCAAACATTAAAGGCATTCATATCGTTTGCTCTAAGAATTCAGTATTAGGCATTTAGTGGGGGGGGGGGGGTACCTAACGCCTATACTCATGCCCAATTTCAAATTCGTTAGGACTGAATATTGAACATGTCTGTCTACGAGTACAAGTTTTGTGGAAATGTGACTAAGTAAATTAGACACGATAGCCAAGGAAATTCCATTGACCCATTTTCTCACTTCAAATATCCTTGAATTTTCTTCGAAAGGTTCATGAAAATCAAACGAACATGTAATCGTATCCCAATACCTCTTACATTAAACATTGCTCCGCCATCACTGACTACACCCCTTGGAACATAGCAAACATAACAACAGACTGTGGGTCTTTAACAAAGTTTATCCAATATATCATCAAACTATGGCCCTTTATATATACATCTACTACTTCCATTAACTCTCTAGGGATTCACACCCACCCCTCTCACAGCTACTTGCAGCATCCCCTGTCTAGAGTGGAATGAGCCATCTAATGGCAGTGTCACCTTACACCCTCAGGCTGGCTGGCTCTCAGGCTGTTACATGTAGCCCTAATTTGTAGCTGAAGCTATTACTCTATTAAGTGATAGAGGAATTCCACTGTACCTCCTTCTCAATCATGTGCAACCATTTTCCTCTACATTTGGTCCACAGGTATTGCCCATGAATTTGATATGAATACGACAATAAATTAATGCTATTGAATCTTCTGTCTTTTTACAGATAGGAATACCCAGTTAATGGAATGGAATGGAAATACCATACCCGAGGGGTTGGAAGTTGAAATGAGTCAAAATTCGAATAGATATAGTTCTGTTATATTGATAGTGATGCACTGAGCTGGACTATACCATTACCATGACAAGTCTCTAGGAGCACCCTAACTGCACTCATTCCAATTGTTACTGAGCCCATTTCAAAAAACTTGAAAAATTCGTAATTTATTAATTTGCAAATTCAATCACATTAAACTGACCTTAAGAAATGACTTTGACACTGTTGTTAAATTTATCAGGATCAAAGGTGTACATCTCCACCAAGTTTTTCGAGGATCACCACTTTAAATAATGCGAAATTATGCAATTAGACTAGTAAATACGACTTATACATTGATGACTTTGTGCACCTTGTCACTACTGTAAAATTCATTGGGACTATAATTAAACCATCTCCACTATTTCAGTCAAATCCACGACTTCAAAAATATCGTGGAAAATTTGCAAATTAGACTACTTCATAGCAATATATCAGCCAAAATCTAAATCAGTTTGTGTACTCTCATAGTTGTGTTAATATACTCCGAACGGCATCACCAATGCATCTACCGATCAAGAGATATCTTGTAACACAAGCTTCCGGGCCACTTTTCATCAAATATGCAAATTTATGCAATGAGTATGTCTTTCGGGACGAAAAGTGGATGCATCGGCAACTCATCACCGTGCACCTCCTTGGACAGACAGACAGACAGACAGACAGACAGACAGACAGACAGACAGACAGACAGACAGACAGACAGACAGACAGACAGACAGACAGACAGACAGACAGACAGACAGACAGACAGACAGACAGACAGACAGACAGACAGACAGACAGACAGACAGACAGACAGACAGACAGACAGACAGACAGACAGACAGACAGACAGACAGACAGACAGACAGACAGACAGACAGACAGACAGACAGACAGACAGACAGACAGACAGACAGACAGACAGACAGACAGACAGACAGACAGACAGACAGACAGACAGACAGACAGACAGACAGACAGACAGACAGACAGACAGACAGACAGACAGACAGACAGACAGACAGACAGACAGACAGACAGACAGACAGACAGACAGACAGACAGACAGACAGACAGACAGACAGACAGACAGACAGACAGACAGACAGACAGACAGACAGACAGACAGACAGACAGACAGACAGACAGACAGACAGACAGACAGACAGACAGACAGACAGACAGACAGACAGACAGACAGACAGACAGACAGACAGACAGACAGACAGACAGACAGACAGACAGACAGACAGACAGACAGACAGACAGACAGACAGACAGACAGACAGACAGACAGACAGACAGACAGACAGACAGACAGACAGACAGACAGACAGACAGACAGACAGACAGACAGACAGACAGACAGACAGACAGACAGACAGACAGACAGACAGACAGACAGACAGACAACAAAGTGACCACATGTCTCTCCTTGAACAAAGTTCAGGCGAGACAATTAACAATATAATCCGAATTGCCCGCGCCCTATAGCGCTTTCCATCGTCGTGGACGTTCGCAAAGAGCTTGGACAGTATTTGCCACGATCACAGGACCCGGTACGCTCTCTGACAATCCTGGAGAGTATACATTGCTGCCAGGGGGGTAAATATGGTGGCGTGGGGGGGGTTGACCCATCGCCTGAGATACTGAAAAGTCAGTCTCGTAGCGGCAAAGAGTAGGTCTCTGAGCGGCCAAAGCCGATTTTTAAGCAAAGCAAATAAGTCGGTCTCAGACAGAACATCTCGTCGGGGGGCTCGCGAAGTTCACACCCCCCTTGGAAAATTATGTATTTACGGCCCTGATTGCTGACATGTAGGCGGCAGATTGTACTCAAATTCCACACGGGTTCCCAAATATTGCCTGAATGGGGTGAGGCAATGGAGACAAAGTACCTTACGCAAGGGAACACCGGAAAAGTTTATCAGTCATTGAGATTCAAACTTGCAACCTTTTGATCACCAGTCCTAAACTCTACCAACCGAGCTAATCTGATCAATATGGCAGGTTCCAGATGAGCTTATATATAGTTGGCTTCTGAACCCGTAGAATTTCAAATCAAATCAGTTACAATAGGGATGTTGTGAGGTCATTTATGAGGTTATCCTCCCAGGGGTCCTTCTGTCGCTACATCACTCTTCTCAGTCTTTATTACACAATGTGCATTTCGAACAGTGCGGTGTCTCATTCATATTTTTTTTTCTTAGAAATCAAAATGGTGGTGAATAATTACATCGTAAAAATTAAGTTGAAGAATATTATAGGTAAGGAACAGAAGGACAGAATAATTTATGGTAATGTATACACTGACAACAGCATTGATCGACGATGTCACTGACCTGTGCCCAGCAAACGAATCCCCCCTTGAGTGCAGTTACGTATTTATGGTTTAACGGTAAAAAACATGTTCTGTATGTCTGTCCAAATAGCTGTTTCTAGCACATATAGGAGAGACCCAAGGGTGGAACCACTGGCTGAAAGTAGGGGGCGGTGGTACCAAGGCAGTCACAAGAAAAGTTTTGTGTGGACAATAACATGCATGTAGGGCTTAATTCCCAAAAGTTGATGAGGTGGGAACGACACCATACTGACAGGTCCCCCAAACTTGACTTACAACTGCATGAAAGTGACTCACTGACACATCAAACACTGAAATCCATGTACCATTGATTCAAATGATGTCCTTAACGACATCTGTCCTGTACTCGTGTGAATGCCGAGGACGCACCTACACTTCTGCTTGCGATGAACAAAGGCCCTCCATAACACAGTGCGATCTTGGGTGGCCGAGCATGATCGTCCTTTCTGGAGCTTTCTCCTCCCCAGCCGGCAAATTTGGAACTTCCGCAGCATGGCCGTGATGCTATCCCTTCGCCTGTTTTGGATTTGGCAGTGCTGGTAGAAATGCTAAAGTATGGTGTTGATCAACCTACAGCAGAGGTGTGGCAAGTCACCAAAATTTTCGTTCAAGCAAAGTCACATTGACTGAAAATATGGTGCAAGTCATTCAGTCAGCAGTTGCCTCGTTCATGTCACATCTCTCCTCAACCTCAAGTCACAATGTGACTTTTCCCTTTTCTGCATTACAGTGACTATAATGAAGAACTTCCATGGACTTACGAAGATAAAGCCTGTCCTAGTATTAGTAAGCAAGGTATGCATTAAGTACATCCAGTGACCCCTGCAGTGCATATATCGGCATGGGCCAAGCCTTCCCTAAGCCAGTACAAATTGCTCCAGGCTTGAGCAGAAAATCCAGCAATTGAATGTTTTCTCAGTCAGTACATGTATGTGCTCATGCCCCAGCAACATAGGTCCAGGGGCTTGATCAGGATGGAACCTGTACATTAATTGGGGGCATATGTGCTGAACTATGCACATAGATTCAGGGTCTGTTCAGACTCGTTAACCTGTATAGGTATGACCAGGGGCATGGTATATGCTGAGGCTAGTGCACATAGATCAGGGGTCTGATAACCTGAGACTTACAGCTAAAAAAAAAAAAAAAAAAAAAAAAAAAAAAAAAAAAAAAATAATCAGGGGTATTGTATGCTGAGGTAATGCACCTAGATCCACAGGGCTGATCAGCTGAACCATGTCAGGAATGACTAGGGGCATTGTATGTGCTGAGGTAATGCACTATATCCAAGGGCCTGATCAGGCATGAGCCCTGTGCAGGAATGACTAGGGGCATTGTAGTGCTAGGTAATGCACAAGATCCAAGGGCCTGATCAGGCATGAACCCGTTGCAGGAATGACTGGGCATTGTCGAGTGTGTGCTGAGCATGCTCATAGATCCAAGGGCCTGATCAGGCATGAACCCTCCTGTGCAGGTGTGACTAGAATGTGCGCTGCCCAATCACATAGATTCCAGGGCCTGATCAGGGTCATGAACCTGTGTCAGGTATGACTAGGGGCATTGTATGTGCTGACTAATGCCATAGACCAGGGCCTGAATCGGCCATGAACTCGTGCGGTGTGACTAGAATGTGCTGTGTCTAATGCACATAGATCCAAGGGCCTGATCAGACATCAACCCTGCAATGTGCACCCGGGTTGAACTAGAGGGAATTGTAGTGCTGACTGGTGTACATAGATCATGGCCCTGGTCTCATGCATGCACCCTGTGGCAGGTAATGGCTATAGAGGGTATTGTATGTGCTGAGCTGGTGTAACATGGATTCAGAAATGGAGAACATTCAATCCTCGATTACAAACATGAAGGTCCCCTGACATCCTCAGGCCAATGCAGTCAATGATCTGTCAGATGAAGGAACATGTAACCAGAACATACAATTGATAATTTAATCACTGATCCAATGCATCATAAAATTTGAGGCAAGAAGCGAGTGCCGAACGTCAGAGCAGGAGCTTGTCTGATAAGAAACCCTACCCAAGAACTAAGTTACACTGTATGCATCATTTGTCAAACATTTTGAACTGTTGTGTACTAAACCATTTTACATTCAGAAATCTTGGTTTGAAAAATGTTCCTTCTATGTAATTTTTCAAAGAACTTTTATTGTTATGGCATTTTGAAAAGTGCTGGAGCCCGAAGAACATATTTCATGAGTGGTGGAAACTTTATATACAGGTATATGATGTACACAACATTGAAAGTGGGTTGTTGATCACTAGTTTCATCTGCTTTTGTGAGCCGTTTTGTTTTGGCTAGGAGAATTGTTGAATTCGCTAGTAACTACAGTATAACAGCAGAATCTAAGAGCAGCATAGAGGTGGTTCCTGCTCCTAAGTGTTTCACATACCTGTATGAGGGAGCACTAAATATGTGTCACATACCTTCAAAGTCATTGGGACTGATTGTTGAATATTTGTATCAATGTTTTAAAAGTGTGGCTAAATTGTGAATTCGCATGATTTGTGCAACTCAGATGAAAGACAAGACCTCCAGTGACCCTTCTGTGAGTTCAAATAATATTCCAACTATTTTCAAAATGTGCAAAAACTATACAAATTAGACACATGATCTTTGATGACACCAACACACACTTTGAAACATATTCAGGAATGAAGGCAGACCACATCCAGTTTGAGAGAAATCTGCAATTTCTTAATTTGTAGGAATGATGCAGAAAGAATAGACGAATATAAATCATTCTCCAGTGAACCAAATGTATGTTTTTCAACTGGTATACACCAATTTTTGTGAAAATCTTGTAAAATTGTTGGCTAAATTGGGCAAATTAGATTACCTATGTGGCATATTTTACACTATAATTTAATCCCATCAATTGATGTACCTACTAACACGATCTGTTCAGGTCATGTTCACCCGACCATGATACAATACCACATACCAAATTCCATCACAGTCTTACGCTTTCGGGGAAATTGGGAAAGTGTGCCATATACAGACACACATGCTCAATCGAACACACATGTGAAAGTGATTGTTATAAGAGATCTCTACCTGAACTTTGTTCAGGTGAGACAGAAACAACAACGAATGTTACCGAGACAGTTTTTACAATATGGTGGTCAAAGACCTAAGAATAATGTTTTTAGAGGTTATCGGAAGGTATGCCTCTGCTTACTGCCAGTTGCAACAAACAAACAAACAATGTTCAATGGCACATGAAAGTGCATGTGCTGTGAACCTTTTGTTTCACACAATAAATCATGTTAAAAGGACTTTCAACTTCAATCCATGTTCTACTATGCATGTTTCTCATGTTTTCTTGAACATCCCACTCCAACGGAATGAGAAAAATACAACATATTTGCTACATGTTTTCATTCTGAGGGAGGCACACTTGTTTAGTGTAATCCAAAACAACTGCACGTTTATTAGAAACCTGATTCACAGATTTCGTCTTCTTCTTCGGCCGCCATCAGCACTGATGATTGGCTGCCACTTGAACATATTTTCTTGTCATCTTCTTCCAAGCAACTCTCTTCTGAGCTAGATGTCTTGCTTCCACGAGGCTCAACCCTAGCTGTCCATTCCTTGATGTTGTCATACCAATGCTTCTATTGACGTCTGACCCTTCTCTTTCCTTCGACTTTCCCCTCTATAGTTTGAAGTGTTCATTTTTAGCTCTGTTAGGAGGTTGCCCCTCTTCCCAGATATCCTGAAGATCTGTTTTTTTTCCTTTGGCCATTCCAATCCTCTTTGATGTCCATTGTGCAGTTTGCATTCAAGGTTTTCACAGAGCCCCAGATACTGTATTCATTCTAATAGACAATCTCGGAAACATGCACGTTTTTTAGGAAGGTCGTCTGACGGAAAACGGACAAGTGTTAAGTGACGACCACATTACTACAGATACCACAATAATAATGCAGTGAGCTGCCTGAACGAATTAAAGAGTCGTATCTGCGATAAAGACTCAACAATCAATTCATTGAAAAAACAGTTTTCCATTCAATTCAATCTGCGATGAGGAAGTACAAATTTGCCCCAAAAATCAACGAAACAAATTTGTTGCAGGCCTATTTTAGTTCGATTTTTAACAGTGTTTCTATCAGGACACAAGAATTATGGTTGCTCAGAACACAGTTGTGCTTTTTATCAGGGCATAGCGCCAATCTCCTATTTATGTGATTGCCCACAGCACCGTGCCAATCCCTGCTTCCCCCCCCCCCCCCACCCCCACAAGACAGGAAATATGTGACGGAAATGACCTCAGCTGTTCAGTTCCATGCAGGAGCCCGCCTCCCGCCTGATCACCCACCCCCCCCCCCCGTCTTCTGCTCGATGTCGATCACAAATCAATTGCATGCATCACTGTGGGGGGGAATTGGGGGATCAAGTTCTGTCACATCTATACTTGTCTAAAATTATAGATACAAAATGATCCTTAACCCTTCGTTCACCTACAATACTTGTAAACCACCATATTTTTATATATATATCCGTGAGACTGAGACATATCATAGTTTCTACATAAAATATCATCCTATCAGCAGACCACAGACAGCAGGCATGCACAAGGATGTGGGTGCATGAGGGCACACATACTCACGAAGGCAGCCAGCGAATATTCCCAGGTAAAAATCTCAAAATTGGGGTTTGGCATTGATTACAGTTCACTTAAGCCTTCAAAACATTCAAGCAATATGATATTGAAAATGAATGCCATCGTTCGATACCTCTTTACAAGAACTTGCAGGTCACAAACCCCCCCCCAGCCCCCAACAGCAATCAAATCATTGTATTTTGGGAAAAATAATCCGTGAATTTCTGAAAACGCCCGCAGCTGTACCATGTGTATTCGTTTGTTGCTACAGGGACCTATTTCACAAAATTAGGAATTTGGACTTGATACTATTGTTCCAACAAAAAAATCAATTGTGGTGCTTATATAGTGCTTAATCACAGGCATCTAAGAGCTTTACAAAGATAGAAAACAACAAGCTAGTGGAAGTAACTTACAAACATAGGGGTTTTAAGTAGTTTACGAAATCTCTGTAAAGATGAGGAATCCCTAATGTGGAATATTATTCCACACCTGGGGGGCACTAACAGAGAAAGCTTGATCACCAAGTCTCTTACGTGAGACTTTCTTCACTAGAAGAGATTGATCACTTGCCGATCTTAAGGTTCCGACAGGCTGATAGAGTGACAACAGATCTTGAAGATAGCTTGGAGCCAGTTGGTTGAGACACTTATATACGTAAACAAGGAGTGCGGAACTGTAGTCGCTGCTGACATGGTAGCCAGTGCAACTCTTTAAGAATTGGCGTAATATGGCTGTCTTAGGGATAGTAGGCTTCTGCCCTTGATCCCTCCGTGTCACTGATCTTCTTGAAGGTAAGTAGTGTAGGTGCTGTCACTGCTAGTGGGTCAATTTCAAAGAATTTCGAGTCATCTGAGTGTGAGTGACTGAGGGGTGGTGGTCAATGTTCAAAAATTGTTTGACCCACCTTGTGACAAGACTCACCCTCTCCCTGGTATATAGAGTGATGTATACAATACTCTGCAGGCAGGGTCAGTCATGCGAGGGTCATTGTCAAATCCAAAGGACTCACATGTAAGTCATCATTCCCAAAATGATCAGTCACATTAAAGTTGACCCCGGGGTGGTCAATTCACTTGGACTATGGAGAGAATGATCACAAAGGCTGGTCACTGTGATTGTACCTGGACAGCCTAACTGGATAATATTAATGACGGTTGCTTATATAGTGCTTAATCACAGGCATCTAATTCTAAGCACTTTACAAAGATAGAAAACAACAAGCTAGTGAAAGTAACTTACAAACATGGGTGTTGAGTAGTTTCGAAATATCTGTTAAAAAAAAAGATGAGGAGCCCTAATGGGACTGTGGAATATTATTCACACCTGTGGGCAATAGCAGAGAACGCTTGGCACCAATTCTATTAAGTGAGCCTTTCTTCACTAGAAGAGATTGATCACTGCCGATCTAGTGACAAGACAGGCTGATGGTGCAACAGGATCTTGAAGATAGCTGGAGACAGGTGGATTGAGACACTTAGATTAGTAAAAGGGATGCGGTACTGTAGTCGCTGCCTGACCATGCGTAGCCAGTGCAACTCTTTAAGATTGGCGTTAATATGGGGTTTAGGGATAGAGGCTTCTGCCCTTGATGATCCCTCTTGCACTGATCTTCTTGAAGGTAAGTAGTGTAGGTGCTGTCATGCTAGTGGGTCAATTTCAAAGAAATTCGAGTCTATGAGTGTGAGGGAAGGGATGGTGTGTCAATGTACAAAAGAATTGGATGACCCACCCTGATGATGATCATCCTGGGGCGCCCATACAATTGACAAGTTGCACCGGTGTAGCTTTGATTTGACTCATGGCAGGGAGGATAATGCCCAGTGAGGACCTAGGAGAAATGCTAGCAGCTACACATATCAGCAAAAGATAACTGGGAAGACATGGATTTCCAAAGGTTTAGGTGATTGAATAAGTTTGTTTTTGGAATGTTCAAAGGGAAACCATGCATGCAGACAAACCAAATCTCTCCCTTGAGAATCCTCAAATTTTAATTTTCCAATTCTGGAGACATACATTGTCTGGAGCCAATCATCAAACTTTATGAAAGATGAGTAACCTAGCCCTTACCATGCTGAATCATACTGAGGGCGGGCATTAATAGTGATCACAATTTGCATTCTGATTTTGATTGTATTGAATATAATGTAGGTGGACTGCAGAGTATGTCAGCGCTAGTGGCAGAGAACAGGAGGGGTGTGGTGTCCCATACATAAATTACCTACACTATTACATAATCACACATGAGATGAGGTCGCAGCCCAGCACCACAATTAGGAGAAATCCCCTGAAATGTGGCAAAAATACCCCCGACACCAATCAGCCGAAGCTTTTTGATTCCTTGACTGAACCTGGTCTGACTAAGCATTATGCCCATTACATGTGAATGGTCGAACTATAGCACAGGTGAAAAGGGACTACAAACTCGTGCACACCAATCAAAAATTCTGGCAAGATTCCTACAATAACTGACCAATAAGTTTACTCCTAATCACCAAAGTCCCTTTTGGGCATGCGCCCCAGTAAGAAGAGAGAAAGAAAAATTGTACAGTAATTTTTTGGGTCTAATTCAACCTAATCAAATTCGGTTTGGGTATTATAAGGGTTTGCTTGTGGCATCTTATAACAGCAGTAAAATTGTCATAGGACTTATGGTTTACTCATTCCTCATTGCGTTATTCTAACAGGATCAGATCCAGAAATGTTACACCATACCTAGAGAGTTTGCTAAATTCTTCTGACCAGTTGGAAATTGGAATAAATTATGCAAATTAGGCACATACAATGACTCTACTGACCCAAGCTGTACTTTAAAATGATCAGGATCAAAGGTGGCTCACCATCTCCAAGTTTTGGGGAAAATCCAACAACTTTCAAAAATTACATGAAATGAGGCAATTAGACACATGAATGACCTCCTGTGACCCCGACTTGCACTTTTAAATTTCTAGGGAACCATGTTAGACCACACCAACCAAGTTCTGTGGGAAATACAACAAACTAGAAAAATTCACAAAAATTAGCCAAAATTAGACCACTAAGTAGCATATTTTCGGCACTGAACATCTAATCAGTTCATCTACCAGTCATCCAGTCCTGACATGCCAAACTACATCACTGTAGCAATACGGTTCTCGCATAAATTTGCTCTTAATGAGCAAGGCTAGATCAAAAACAAGAAATAGGTATAGTCACCTAGAAACTAGTGGGATCCATTCTTTTGAGTCTTTGTCTTAGTAACTTGATCATTCTGGACTTGTGTCATGTTCAGTTATTATTTTTCACAAGCCAGGCATCACACACAACACCCATACATACATCGTGCCATGGGTGCATAGAATCCTCGGATTGTCACGGAATCCAGGAAAATACCACACATTTCCTTAGTGTACACTCGGCTATGGATCCCTAAGATCAAGGAACTTTTTTTTCTGGCAAGCTTTACAGTGTAATGAACTATCCTCTGCCAGGAGACCCTGCCGATCCAGTCCACATCCACTGTGTTTTACTGAAATCTAACGAACTTTGAAAAATAATTTTTTTTTGACCTCTGATGACCTCAAGTTGACTACGCTCACGCTGTAGTTACGGTTGGTGGTTTGAGGGGGGGGGGAGAAATACGGGCTCAGGTAGGGCACCAGTAAATCAAGCAGAATCGAGCCTCTTGGTGCCATCCACCCGCACCGCATTTTTTTTTTTTTCCCGGCACCCATTTTTTTTTTTTTTCTCATGCCGGATATACTAGCTTTACACACATTCTGGTGAAAACCCATTTTTCCTGTTCACAGAATGGACCCTTTCGTTCGAAGCGGGGCCAGAGCCATGACCCACTGTCCGTCCCACACTGCACTAATCTTACTCACTAATTTTTTAAGAAATCAGACGCAGAAAATCTGGCACTAGATTCTCCCAGCTTACAGCCCTGCCCACTCCACTTTCGTTCAATCTGACAAAGTGTAAACAACTCGCATGACCATGCCAATGTGACGAGCTTCTAAAATGAAATGCCTTCACTTTGTAAGCGACCAGATGCGGAGAGTCTAACATTTACATAGACTAATTTTCATTGGAATCTAACAAATTGACAACCTGCTACGAAAACTGGAAATCGTTGAAGACTAGGGTTTCAGATAATGGTAAATTGGCCACTGGAACGAAAGACCAAAGGCACCTTCACCAGCAGACTCTAGGCCACATACCGTTGGAGCAGGTAAGTATTATCTGACCATAAAATAACCTCCTCACCCTCACCATTGGAGGTGTCACAACTAGTCCATAAATCTAAAAATATTTATGGTAGGATGGTGCTGGAACAGTACTTTAATTGACAGTATAGTGTAAACATGATGTAAATCTATGATTGGGGCAACGGGTTCCTGTGCACAGCAACCTGACCACAGGTGAGGAAAGGTAATTCATGACACCGGGGAGGGGGCATCATTATAATTGTTGAGGTGGGTGAACAGTCTGCAAGTTACTACTTGCTTTGATGAAGAGAGTTTCTCTTCTATCAGCGCTCTGTGCATTAGCATATGTATCACCTACCAACCCTAGATACTTCGCTGAATTATGGATTTTTAGTCCTCTATTCAACTACCATTTCAAGCCAGTCCACAAGATATGTATTGAGGTGTTCAGATGAGCAGATTGACCGCTAAACTCCATATAACCCCCCCCCCCTTCCTTGCATTCTCATAAACAGTAACAAGGTACTAAGGACAAACTAAGGTACATGATGTAGGAAGCGGCAAAACTTCATTGACCAAAAAGAAAATTTGGTACTCCCAAGTACGGATACAGGAAAATGAAGGATAAACACTTGTAGAAATATATACTTATATATACAGATAATACTATCAAATATGGAAACAATACGAAATTAGCGCACCAATCTATCATTATAAAGATAAAACTATGAATTACGATGTCTGTTCTTTTTAGGACAAGGGTTTGTATTAACCTTCCAATGCCCCTCTATATTTGTCTATCTCATAGAAGGTGAGTGTAGGAGGACTTGTGTGGTCCAGATAGAAGATGATAGATTAGATAAAGAACACCTATGAGCACCAGTAATATAAAAATACTCAACTCCGCTGTTCGATTAACCTATGGTAATAAACAAGGCGATCCGCCAAAAAGTGTTCTCGCCTGGTTGCGAGCATCAGGTTTTTATTAGCATTACTCACAACAGCAATGTCATGTCAAGAAAATACCATATTTTAACATTTACCACATAAAAAATCCTAAAATAACTGACCAGTACGTTTTACTCTTAATACAAAAGTACCGTAATAGCCTTTTTCTTATTCTCAGTGTTGTATTCTAACAGAAGCTATTATATATGGAATTCAATCAAACCAACATCGATTCAAAAAATGTAAACGGACCATGATCCCTACTGAGTTTGGCGAAATTCTGATCAAGTTGGAAATTGAATATATTATGCAAATTAGGCACATACAATGATCTCTACTGAGCCCAGCTGTACCTTCAAAATGATCAGGATCAAAGGTGGATTCACATTACCAAAATTTGTGTTTCATGGAAATCCAACCAACTTTCAAAAATTGCATAAAAATAGCAATTGGAACATTCAAATGACTCAGTGGCCCCGGACTTATTTTAATTTCGTGGGGATCAATGGTAGACAACATCACCAAGTTTTGGGAAAATCTGACAAACTTGAAAAATTTGCAAAATTACAAATTCGACCATTTAATTAGACATATTTGGCTGAAAATCTAATCAGTTTCATCTACCTGTCATCAGTCACATGCCAAACTACATCACTGTAGCACATACAGTTCTTGCTTATACTTCCATGCTAAAGAGCGGTAAAACAATAAATTACATAAAATGAGCTAATGACCCATTTTATTTAATTTGTGCCTACACACAAAATTTTGTTGTAATCGGCATCACGGTTTGGGAGAAATCCTGCTAACGAGGAACCGGGTGGACATTCACACACACACACACCACATACACATTGCACCACAACACATGCGCACACACACACACACACACACCATAGTGCACACTATTCTATTCCTGAATTTTCATTTCAAGGCGATGACAAAAAAAGCCAAATTGAAGATGATGTCAAGTTTGACGATGAGGCAATGTAAATTGAGTCGACAGACTGTGAAAGTCTCAAACTCATCACTGCTGGATTCTTAAACCAGTCAAGCCTCGCATATTTGGTAATCTGTGGTTGTTCAGTGAGATATTTAGTGTGTTCCAACTATCATGATGCTGAAAGGATTTGTTACCGTCGTCGCAGAATAAAACAGACTTTATTAGGGTGACATAACTACTGGCTTAGAAATGCTGCATCCCCACCAATTTTCTACATAATTAACAACACATACACTGATTGCAAAGTCCCACTTCCAATTCCCTGAACGTGACCAGTCTGCACGTTTTGTAAAAATTATTTATCATAGTTTATTAGCTAAGGGGGACAAGCGTCATCGTAGGGGTATACACTGGCAGTTCATGTGATTCATGAACAGTGTGCGGAACAGTCTTTCAAAATATAGAAATTGAACATCCTACCAGCAAAAACCTTACAGATGTTCCTCCATATTTATTGCTAATAATGTAGTTTGTAAAACATCGTTTTTTCGAAGGTGTGACAGTTTGAAAATAGGACAAATTGATAGACCTGTAGGGAGAGTCTCATCTATATCCTCGAGATGTGTTGAGCTTGTGAGCTGGGCACTCCGACGAAAATCGCTTATCCCCATAAATATTATGAACTAGACACATTGAATGACCTCTAATGTTTAATATTCTCTGGGCTTGAGGTGGACCATATCCATAAAGTTCCATGGAAAATCCAAGGAATTAGACTCTAGATGAGCTTACTTAGCCTATTTTATGCTGGAAATCTTATCAGTATGTCTGCTAGGCTACTACCATGTGCTTTTATGCTGAAACTATGTGACCAGTGCTCATAGCTAACGATTCCAAACAGTAACTTAGGCTTAAGTGCCATTCCTACTATTGACTTATGCCAAAAGTCTAATAAGAGTTTGGCGATGATCGCTCCACCAAATCGGCGCTTACTTTCCAGAGAAAACCTGCTAAAGGGCAGATGACACAAAAAACACATGCCCATAGTTTGCTTCATACTTTATTTTAACCCAAAAATTAAAAAATGACTTTGTTGTTATCAGCGGAGGAACAGGATCAGAGATTAATTGTTCTTACCTTCCTTTGATGGGGTTAAAATCACCTTTTTGTCCATTGTATTTCCCACCTGTCTTTCAAATTAGAGATTCCAAAGCAATACAGAGAACATGCTGACTTTCATGTGCTCAAATATTTTTATGCTCATACTACACTAGTCCTGCCTTGAAACGATTATTGATTTAGCCCTTCTTGAACCTGGATCGTCTTTATCTGTCTAAACAAAAAAATATGCAGCCCGACAAACTGAAATAATTGTCTATTCGGTGTGGGAAGTGAGAAGTTACAGTAGAGCCATATTAGTGAACGAGCTCGCCATCATAATAAATATAGCACGGTGTGCTGACACAAGCATTAATATGGACGGTAGAGAAATTCTGCGAGAAATTGCCACAAAAATTGGTCATTAATATCTACAGCAAAGTTCCTCCAACTAAATTATCCAAGAATGATGTAGCTGAAGCCTAAAATGAACCAAAGCTACTGTATTAGATATGCACAGGCATATGCGTTGGTTTTGGGCCGCTTGCATGTAGTTGAAAATCATCTGAATCCTTCAAATTTGGGAATTACAAGGTATATCCATTAAAACAAATGCCAAAACTGGGTTGGAGGTTGTTGAAGCAATTCCAGAACAGATGGGTAGGGTGATTTTACTGTAGCGTGGCCATTCCCCTGTTATGCAGTAAAACTGACAAATTTCGAGTGCGCATCAAAAAACTTGACGTCACAACACAACACCTCCCGCTGGTTGCACCCATGATCCAGTGCGACAGCGATGAATGAACTCCCACAATAAAACAGGCTTTTGTTTATAAAACACCTGAACATATATGAGTGTAAGCTAATACAAGTGAACTAAGTCCCAAACGTCTGTTTGGGTTGACTTCTTAGCTGCTGTTTTTTATTAACGATGATATGGATATCAGGCTCAGGTGTTTAATTGTCAAACTGCTATTAACAGCAATCCTTGATGTTACTTGTGGTAACAGCTGTTACGCGGTCCACCATGCATGGATATAATTGAATATTCCAAGCGGGGGTGTGTTCCCTATCAGTGTTGTGATTGGCTTCATCAAATATCGAAGCATAATACACTTTGGACAAGACAGATACCAAAGACACAAGAGTACGAGTAGTAACGGGTGCGCGTGTGGCGCACTGCAGAAATTCCAGTGGTGATATAAGTAGCATTTACTCGGGAATATCACGTATCACGTCTCAACACAATACTCATACCACAACACATGTGCTTCAAGTTTTTCAGAAAAAGGAGCTCAAATGCAATCCTCATCAGTTTCTATCAATGCAAATAAACTTCCCCCCTCTGCCCTCGAAAAATGAAACTCAAGCACAATAGACCCACTGGGGGGAAAAAAGCACATATATTCCTCTCTTGGGGAATATCCCCATAGGGAAAAAATGTAAAAAGTCAAGGTTGCAAAACATGTCCTTAACTAACCTGGTTTTATTTTTCCATATTTAATTCCCAAACTGTGCTGGCAACATTTCCCCAGATTTTTTAGTGCTGCAACTTACAGAACAAACACCTCCAACAATATGAAGGTCAGGTACCTCATCCTAAGTGGGGACGAATTTTTAAGTGGCAACCACAGGAACACCCCTTTTAGAAGGTTCAGACTGTCACAGTTTCACCCCAAGCATGTGCCTAACATGTGATCATAAATATGTGACAATCAGCAAAAGTGATAATGCAAATTTATTCAATGAATATCGTAAAAAACATAACTTACCTGGACACAGCCCTTTTTAACAAGGAACCTATTGTTTAGCAGCCAGGACCTGAAATATATCTTCCTTCGATGTGTTCAAACCCCAATTTTCCATTGTAATTCCCGCCTGTCTTAATAACAGACAACCAAAGGGGAGGACGGAGTCAAGTAAGAGATGCCAAAATTATAACATTCATGAGTACCATGTGTTCCTAAAGTAAAAAAGTACATGTCAATATGTTTTTACTCTTTAACATACATGTGTTTTAATTTAATGCACATGATACGTCAAATGTGTCCTCAACTTATAACACAGTGACTCAGGTATTTAATTGCTTGATAGTGATACAACACATGGTTATGGCGGGTTTTCCGAACAGAAGAGCGCCAAATGCAATCCGCTGCAGGGTGGTTGATTTAAATCAGGCTGATCAGATTGGCGATTTAAATCAGTGATTTAATTGAAAAAATCATGATTCAAATCAGATTAACTCAATTTAACTCAATTTATTTGATTTAAATCCTGATTTAAAATCAATGATTTTTGAAGAAAAAAAAAAAATCACCAACCCTGATCCGCTGCCTTGTTTTTCTATCCATTGCAACACCCCCTCCTCCTCACGAATGAAAAATCAGCACAATAGCCCCTCTGGAGTAAAAAAAATCAAATAGCCCCTCTGGGGGGAATATATCCCCTTAGAGAAAAATTTAACACCAAATCAGTTTAGGAAACACTGCCGAAAACTAACCTCTGGATATGTCATTTACAAACTGTGCTGGGTAACATTTCAGCGGTGGAAACAGACTGTCATGCCTCTAAGATGAAGGTCAAGGTACTTCTACCCTAAGTGGAACAAATTCCCAAGTTAACTGAGTACCACAGCCAACAAAGAACACACACTGTCAGAAGTTTCAGACTGTCACAGTTTCACCCAAGCACATGCCATAAACACATGATAATAAAATATTGACCAGGCAAAGGTGTCGAAACGCAGGTTATTCAATAAATTATCTTAGAACATTAACTACCTGATACTGCCTGCACGGAGTCAATACTCCCTTGACTGGGTAAACACAGGCTGGCAGTTTCTAGGTCATATTGTCATATTGCTGAATAATATTCAGACTAATAGAGAACTGAACACATATGATGATGACACCACTGAGGTTTGACTACTATCAGCCAGTTCATAGAAAAGTGCGCATGCTCACATGAAACCGTTCGGGGAATAGACAAGGTTGGGTCAGATTCCCTCGATAGCAATATCGTTACGGCCGTATTTTTGAACTGTCACAACTATTTGACAACGCAACCAATTCTTCCCTGTTTTGGATGTCATTGTTGATATAATTATGGGGGGGGAAAATCTGTAGATGTTGTGGCAGGATCCGAATTTCGGCAGGGGAGTTCGAAAGATCGTTATGCACACTGTAACTTCAACGTCGAAACTATGGTCAGTCACCTAGGACTTGGCCACGTATCATTATCACCTCATTAACTGTAACTCCGAACTGGCCTAGTGACAGCCTGGAGATGAAAGTCTGCTAAGCTGCCCTTCTTAGGTGCTCCATTCCCCCCACCCTGGGGAGAGAAGAGGGGGAGGCACAGGTGGGGGGGGGGGAGGGAGAGGAGTATGCCCTCCCACTCCACCATGCCCTTCCTTCATCT
Organism: Sclerodactyla briareus; assembly: GCA_026419785.1. Taxonomy (NCBI): domain Eukaryota; kingdom Metazoa; phylum Echinodermata; class Holothuroidea; order Dendrochirotida; family Sclerodactylidae; genus Sclerodactyla; species Sclerodactyla briareus. The sequence goes on along the minus strand of JAODTK010003976.1, from coordinate 132,231 downwards.
CCCCTCTCCCGAGGAGCTCACTGCATGTGAAACTAACGCTGGCATTCTTGGGTCATGATGTAATTTACACGCTCCCCACTCTGGGAATATTATGGGTTTTACGTGTGAAGATTGCGCACCAGAGATTCTTGTGTCAGCAAATAACTCTTCCACTATTTTATTTTCGATTCAGCTGAAACATGACACACCTGATTTGCTATCGTGTAATCTAGGATGGGGTTAGAGCAGGGGTTCCCAACCTGTGGTACGCGTCCCACCAGTGGTACATTTGGACTTTCACACAGCGTGGACGCGGGGTGGTACACAGTGCGCTCCATTTTTCTTTCGCATTCTATTTTATTCTCCCTCATTCATCTGCACGAGAAATTTATTCTAGATGCCATTGCACCGATGCATATGAGGGTACTTAATTATCAAGAAATGACAATGGGGAGGAAGAAACCCCCTCACATGGACCCCGTCCCCCTTCCTCGTCCACAAACTTGGCGCAGCTTGTCGGCGATGGTGGTCATCAAGAACATCCCTCTCACCGACTGGAGCTGGAAAAATATTTTTCTGATGAAATGTTTCGGGATCATACAAAAATTCAGAACAAGAAATGCTATTATGAGATAGTTTCAAAGCAGAAAAAACGCTCCTAGATGCAATCCCCTGGCATCTGGGAGCCTTTTGGCAACCAAAAATTCTTACCTGCGTCCGCGGCCCCAAACCTATGGTGGCGATCCGCTTAAATAGTAAATACAGTGGTACTCAGTGGCACCACGGCCAATGTGGGAATGGGTTACACCAGTTGGAAAAGGTTGGGAAACCCTGGGTTAGAGAGTGGGCATACATGTGATTCCCCCATTTTCTTTCTTAGTTTGTACTTTTAGACACATACAATGAGCTTAATATAACAGCAGTAAAATTGTCACAGGAGCTATGGTTCACTCGTTCCTCAGTGCTTTATTCTAACAGAAGCTATTATATGATGGAATTCAATCAGATTCATGAACATCAAACACAGCAGATCCAGAAAAATGTTAATGGACCATACCTACTGAGTTTGGAAAAATTTTCACCAAGTTGGGAATTAGAATAAATTATGAAATGAGGGACATAAAATGACCTCTAATGACCCAGCTGTACCTTTAGAAATGATCCAGGATCAAAAGGTTGATCGAATCTACCATGTTTCTGAAATCCGAACAAACTTGAAAATTTGCATTAATTATGCAAATTAGACCACTTAATTAGCATATTTCAGGCTGAAAATCTTAATCAGTCATATACCTGTTATCCAGGTCTTCATGCAAACTACAACACTGTAGCACATATGGTTCTTGTCTTGTGTAATCTTGCTAACAAGCTTAAACAATGAATTACATAAAATAGCTAATTACCCAACTTAATGACTTTGCTGCCCAAAATCTAATCAGATTGTGTTACACCAACCCCGGTGCTAACACAACAAATTCATTATAATCGGCCTCACGGCTCGTGAGAAATCCTGCTACAAGAAAGTGTGACACACACACACACACAACATACACACACATACAGGCAAAAGGGACCACTAAAACTCTTCCTGGAATTGCATTCAAGGAGAGACAAAAATAAGTGGCTTGTTCAACGGCACAATGTATATAAGCAATGGGTTCCTAAGTAACACTGCAAGAGTGCATAAGCATTGTTCAGTGCCTTCAAAATAGTGAACGGTAAATTATGAAAATCAGTCAGGAGTGGAATAGTATAGGTCAAGGTGGCTAGCTCAACACCTCACTGGATTTCGATCAGGCCCAGAGTATGCCAACTAACTGACCCATGTCGATCCAAGTTCTGTACGATAGGGACACAAATCCATAACTGATAGGACAGAAGTCATTACTGATAGGCTTCGAGGCCATAAAAATCTGACGGGATCCTCTGTGTGTCAAGATGACAAGAATGTCCGCCCACACAACATCGGCGAGGCTGGCCGGGAAAGGGTTGGCGACAAAAACAGCATTAATAATGGAAGAGGGTTGATTTTGCTGAGTGAAGAAACAGAGTCGATGCCCGAGGGGCAACTTCAGGAAAGGATTGAATAGAAAATATTCCAATAAAGAGGAAAAAAAAAAAAAAAACAACGTCTGTAAGGAAATCAACCTATTTCGACATTTGTGGTGGTAAGAGTGAATCCAGCCGATAAATCAGGAAGCAAGTAATTCCCACAAAACACATCGAGATAGCTCCTGAAGTGGGACTGGCAAGAGGGGCTGTTCCCCCCCCCCCATCCCCCGTCAAAAAAATGTTACTAGGGAAAGGGTCTTGGTCTTCATATCCTGTTCCTGCTGTGGAGCAGTGGATTTTTGGAGTCTGTTTCAGGATATTTGCAAAGTCTCGTGGTCAGATGTGAGCCAGTCACTTTGAACAGGATCTTCCTCTCCTCTAGGTCTGAGAAGTGGACCAATCCTTGATTTCACTGATCATTCTTTCAAGGAGATGTGAGGGGGGAATGGTTACACCCCGGCCTCGATATCATCTGAGCACTGGTAGAGGGGAGGACCCGAGTAACCACCAGTGCTCATTCCCGAACAATAGGGCTAGGGTTTCTCGATGGGCCTTACTTGGCTTCCTGAACCCATAGAAATCGAAAAGTAGAACTTTTATAAGGGCCTACGCACAATGCCTGTTGCCCATACATAATGTTGCTTTGACGCTTTGCCCCTCTGCCAACTTTCAGCAAGGGGCTGCCCCCCTTGCCCTGATATGGAACGATAGTGTCTGCCAGGTTCCAAACCAGGTGAAGTGCCCTCCCCCCCTCCCTCCACCCTAAAAATGACAGAAGGTATTACCAGGGCCTGGGTGGCCACATGCCTGGTCCAGTGTGCTACCACAGTATATGAAAGCTACACCTAAAAGCCCAGCAAGAGCCGCACTGTCACCAAGCAGGGATTGCAGTATTTACAGAGTGGAATGGTATGGCGTAGTTAACAAGGCGTCAGCTCACCAAATGGGAGATCGGGGTTCGAATCCCGGTCGGGCGATACCAAAAACTTCAAAAATAGTACCGTGGGCCTTTCCGCAGGGCGCTCAGCATGACAGATTGGAGCAGGGACAAATGTAGGGTAGGCAATAGCTAGTGGATGTCTGGGTGTGATTAACCCCCACCCCCTCACTGAGGAACCCCCAAAAAGGCATTGAATATGGCTTCAAATTTGGTGGAAATGAAATGTTATTGCCTTCCAAAATGTGTTCCAACCTTAGCAAATGGAGAGGGTTGGGGTTAGTAGGTATGCCTTTGCACCAGGACAGTTACTTTACACTTCGAATCATCAATCAATCACAGGCCCACCATTCCAAATTTACCTTCTGAAAAAGCAACCTCCAAGTTCAGTCCATCTAATTATAATTCAAAGCAGCATTGCATGTATGCCATTGACATGGGAACACCACAGTCTTTAATGGCCCTCCCCCTCCCCCGGTCGCCCATGGAAGATGCCACACATGTATAATTTGTAACAGTTTGGACTTACATCCTTGCAGTGGGATGTTACAAGTAGAAGCTCCTTGTAACATCGGTTCAACATGTCACATAGCAAACAGCTAATACAAAACAAACACCAACCTTCAGAATACTTTCCAAAATGGGTGGCTCTCCTGTAGAATCTCTTAGCTATTAACATGGTCGAATGAACTGCAAAACAACTTTTTCCGGAGTGTGAAGAGAGAGGAGTATTGCAAGCAAAGGGCTCTTAACTAATGTAAGCAATGACACCAGCAACTTTTTGAATTGGGGGCGCTCTTTTAAATCTCGGAAATAAGGCGATCAGCACGATACAGCTCTGAAGAAATGCACCTTGATGACAGAAGGGATGGACAGGGTTGTTAAAGTAACATTGTCATGTACTGAATAACAAAACCTGGTATTGTGAAACACCCCTGATGTCAAAATAGAGTGGGGAGGTGCTGGGGGGGGGGCACAACAGTACTCAACAGTACATAAAGAACAATAACTTACAGAATGTCTGCAAGATAAAAAAAACAAAAAAAAACAAATTTGTTTCAATCACACTGTTGAAACCTCCTCCGTCTTTTGCTGAACTTATTTCATAATCACGTCATATTTCTGATAACACATCCTCGATTCGGTTTGCAGCCTTTGCATGAGCCAATTGCAGCCCGTCAATTAATTCATCCAAGAAACTGCAAGATTGGCCACTCAGCCAAATTTATTAGAAGGGAGGGGGGGGGGGGGCAGAATTGACTTCCAGTACAACCAGGCTTTACAATTCATATGGCTCATTGAGTCTTAATGTGTTGTTAAGTTTTTGCTAATTCATAACTGTTTGAACTGGAAGCTCAAGAATTGCATTAAGTCCTGTACTATGTATGGTCTTAGACTCCATGACAATCATCGCCTGAATTAGTTAGCCTGTACAATACGGTACCACCCTCCTCCGGATTTATACGGAGAGACTACACTGATATTTGTTCACTTCCATTCTGCCTAAATCACTTCAATCTTTTCAAACGATTTTGAAAGACCTGACTCCCAATTTATTGTACACAAACAACAATGGTGTTCCTGTGCTCTTGATAAGGAGCGACAAGTATACACGACAATTTTGACTAGACTGGACCAGCCTCCTGGACACTTGTTTTACTAGGATTTCCAGACTTTGACCTTTGTGGACCTAAAATGACCTCTGAACTTACCCCAAAACGATGAACGCATGGGGAACATAACCAAGTATTAGCTAGATCCTTCGACCTGTTCATGATTACAAGCTAAAATGCCAAAAGACATTTTTTCAAAAACTATTTTCCACGAAAAATGACCCTGATATAACCACGAACAATAGGGTTTTTGTACTCCTCATAAAAGACCTACATGCCAAATTTCAGCTTGATCAGACGGAGCAGTCTGGACTTGACATGTTTGCAAGGATTTTAGATTTTGACACCTCTGTGGACCTCAGATGACCTTTGACCTGAACCCAAAACAATAGGGATCATGTACTTGTCATGGGAAACACACATACCAAGTATAAACTCCATCAGCTCAAACCTGATAAAGTTTTCCTGTCTACAGCTGAAGTCACACACATACATACTGACATGATTGCAGAGAGTCCTCTGACTTTGTCAAGGAATAGAAAATTCACCCAGCCTCTGCCCAATTGTTGCCGTTTGCTGCCCAAATTTCCCATTTCACCTGCATATGTTTGAAAAGATGATGATTTTTTAAGTGCAATCGAACATTGCATAAAGAGATGCCTGTTGTCATCAAGGTTCAACACTGTACATCTCCGCCTCCCCCTTTTGGATCCCTATTTTCATGACAGAGAGAGGTCCTGCATTTTAACCTCCCCCCGGCCCCCATCATTACAGTGAAGTGATAAGATTATTTTTCTTACAATTGGAACATTTTAATCGGCTACAGGGCTGACGTTACTTTATGTTCACTTGCCCGGATGTCAGAATTGTAGGAACCGGCCTTTAATTTGAAAATTGCATATGCATCCAGTCTTTATCAAGGGCAAGCAATGGACTAAAAGTACTTGCCAGGAACAAAAGTCCACTCTCACTAGTTCCCTAGTTAATGAGGTAGAAGCGATCATTTTTATGTTATACATGAAATATAGGATGTCTTGTTTGGATGCACCTTGGTTTGTGGATAATTTCTGGCTCAAAATATAAGATACTGTGATTTTAATTTTTTTTCCAACAAAAGTTAAACGTCAGGCCATGGGCTAGAAATGTGCCTGTCTGAAGAGTCACTGTACCTTTCTCCAACACCCACCTACGTTATCGGGCGCTGAACGATCATAAATCACATGTTACAAACTAGATAATTTTAATAAACTCATTTGCGGCTAATAAACCACAGTCCATCCCGTCTAGGAGAGGCGACATTGTGTGAATCTGTGGTAGGAAACTGCCAGAAAAACTGGGCTATTTGGAATTGCCTGTGTCGAGTCAGTGCCACATTTGCGGTTTATCGCGACTAATTACACCCACTGGATGATAATTCACTCCCGATTAGAGCTGTGCACATCCTTACGTTACCTCTAAGGAGCAAAGGGTGTGATATTGTTATGAATTATGAACACATGGTGGGGATCAGAGAGAGAGGTAATGTTGAACATTAACACATCAAAGTTGTTTCCACGCATATGACTATTTTTTGAGGGAAGGGGGGGGGTTGCCGGGCAGAGAATCAAACCTATATATGAACCAATGCAATGCTAGCAATGATGTAGGCTTGGTTCCTGCACATTTGTTGAATTGTCAATACTTTCAAGATAGTATCTACAGGGGGTGCAGTTCTCCCTCCCCCCCCCCCCCCCATCCTCTGGAATCTCCCAATGACCCATGGCGGATTAGCTTCCAGGAATGCAAGAGCAAGAGCCTCTGGTCCTAATGAAATGAAAAGGGCCAGGGACAACCTTTCCTGGAAAATAGCCTTTGGATTCAAAATGGACTATAAAGCACAGGGAGCAGTCTGCATTAGTGCAACATTTTCCTGAAGCCCCTGGAGCTGACTCCCTCCTCTTGGGCCTCCGACGTTAAACCTACGACAACAAGTAGTCCCCATATGAAAAAAAACGAACCACAGGATATTTCTCTTCAAAATTATCCCTGGTGGTGGTCCCTATTTCGAATATGAAGGGATTTTTTTCTCTTCTCCCAGTTCCCTAAGTAGTGGCAGTTCAGTCTAGGCAACATGAATAGCCTATGGGGTACTCTCATCCTGTAACTCAGTGACTACCAATTTGTGAGCATGTAATCCTAAACTGGATTATTCCTTAGAACAAAGGGGTTGCCAATTTTGATATTGAACATACCTGCCTGTTTGCCTCACAATAGCTGGCTAACGTGTTTGCCCGGATACAGAAGCCACCCTTGCTGACGAAGGCATAGCAGCCGATCTTGTCGTCGTCGCAGTCTTCTTCTTCCAGGTAGAGTGAGGGCGGCCCTCCAACTAGACAGCCGGTTCACAACCTTCCGCAGCTCGTCAACTTGGGTGTAGCTATGGATGTCTGGAAGGGAGGTAGGTAATTTTTCAGGCACATCAAAAGACATAATTCAGTTGGTGTACATGGTGACCTTTTAAAGCTCAGAGACATATTGAACTATGCTTACAGGTATACACACACGCAGTGAGAGCACTCTAACTTAAAATTTTAACTGAAGTATCTCAAGCAATCAGGTGCCTTAAATTCACATTCTTGACTTGGTAGAGAAGAGAGGCAGTGCAATTGATTTGCTAAAATCACCCATATGGTCATTCCTGGAGAACAGAATGCGGGTCTTGAACAGGCCAACACAAATTGTTATTTCAGCACAATAACCATAGCTTATGTTGATCAAGTTTCATGCCTCAATCACTACCCAATTGGGTTGACTATATTTTGTTTGCTTTTCCAGTACTGGGATGCTGATAAAAAGTCTGGGAAACAGGTTATAACTTGTCTAGACTTACTCCCAAAAGGATGGATGATGATTGATGGAGGATTCCAGAAAGAAACAAAATAAAAAGTTTGCTATATTACTTTAAGTGTGGTGGGAAAATAATTGAGGAGTATTGGCCAGTGAGGTTGCCAGTTGCGCTGAGAGGACATTTGGAGGATGAAGGAAGCCTGTGGGGGATGGAGGGTACATGTGGAGGATGGAGGGGACATGTGGAGGATGGAGGAGACATGTGGGGGATGGAGAGGACATGTGGGGGATGGAGGAGGCATGTGGAGGACGGAGGGGCCATGTGGGGGATGGAGGAGGCATGTGGGGGATGGAGGAGGCATGTGGAGGATGGAGGGGACATGTGGGGGATGGAGGAGGCATGTGGAGGATGGAGGGGACATGTGGGGGATGGAGGGGACGGGACAGCCTGGGTGGAGGGGACATGTGGGGGATGGAGGGTACATGTGGAGGATGGAGGGGACATGTGGGGGATGGAGGAGGCATGTGGAGGATGGAGGGGCCATGTGGGGGATGGAGGGGCCATGGGGGGATGGAGGGGCCATGGGGGGATGGAGGGGCCATGTGGGGGGGGGCCATGTGGGGGATGGAGGGACATGTGGAGGATGGAGGGGACATGTGGGGGATGGAGAGGACATGTGGAGGATGGAGGGGCCATGTGGGGGATGAAGGGACATGTGGAGGATGGAGGGGCCATGTGGGGGATGAGGGGCCATGTGGGTGATGGAGGAGGCATGTGGGGGATGGAGGGACATGTGGGGGATGGAGGGACATGTGGAGGATGGAGGAAACATGTGGGGGAATGGAGGGGACATGTGGGGGATGGAGGAGGCATGTAGAGGATGGAGGGCTATGTGGGGGGATGGAGGAGGCATGTGGAGGATGGAGGGGCCATGTGGGGGATGGAGGGGCCATGTGGGGGATGGAGAGGACATGTGGAGGATTGGAGGGGACATGTGGGGGATGGAGGGGACATGTGGGGGATGGAGGAGGCATGTGGAGGATGGAGGGGCCATTGGGGGATGGAGGGGCCATGTGGGGGATGGAGAGGACATGTGGAGGATGGAGGGACATGTGGGGGATGGAGGGGCCATGGGGGGATGGAGGGGCCATGTGGGGGATGGAGGGGCCATGTGGGGGATGGAGGGACATGTGGGGGATGGAGGAGGCATGTGGAGGACGGAGGGGCCATGTGGGGGATGGAGGGGCCATGTGGGGGATGGAGAGGACATGTGGGGGATGGAGGAGGCATGTGGAGGACGGAGGGGCCATGTGGGGGATGGAGGGGGCCAGTGGGGGATGGAGAGGACATGTGGAAGATGGAGAGGACATGTGGGGGATGGAGGGGCCATGTGGGTGATGGAGGAGGCATGTGGAGGACGGAGGGGCCATGTGGGGGATGGAGGGGACAGGTCAAGTGGAGGGGACATGTGGAGGATGGAGGAGACATGTGGGGGATGGAGGAGGCATGTAGAGGATGGAGGGCTATGTGGGGGGATGGAGAGGACATGTGGAGGATGGAGGGACATGTGGGGGATGGAGGAAACCCACAGGGTCGGCAATAAGCGGGGGCGACGGGTGATTCGCCCCCAATTTTCCCAGAATCGCCCACTGAAAAAAAAAAAAAGCGGGCAAATATAAAAACGAATGTTATGTAAAATCGCCACTTCAGTGCTGGAAGGGTCTCTCAAAAAACATTAAATTAGCCATTCAAAAATTGTAAATTAAGAAGTCATGTGCTGAAGTTAGTTGCATTGTTCACATTAATTATGGAAATCCCTATGGAGGTCTAAGAAAATTGGCTGTCAATCTGCGTTCGATATCAAATCATGTAGCGAATACAGTACCACTTCCGCGAAATTTTGTATAATTTGTCTCGTTGACTGAAAGATGTGTGACTTTCCCTCATGATAGCGTTAAACACAAACTGCACGGCATGTGCCGAATTGTCTCTGTAGCAGTCCGCATGCGTATAACATAATTAGGACACAACAACTGCACTGAACTTCTGCAAGAATAACCTGCGTCTGCTCCGTGGGTAGGTGCTGATATGGCTGCCTACGATAATGCAGTAGCCTACTGTTTTAGAATTAGAGAACATGAAAAATATCGAAGAAGTAACAATTATGAACAGTTGTGGGTGGTGGTTTTCACATTTTTATTTACTCTTCCTCTCATATTGTAGATATTCTAAGAACAAGGAATGTTACCAATGAAGTGACCGAGATTCTTGCTTTATACCTCCAGGGTTGATTTATTGCATGACATCTTTGAATTTGAAAAAACAGCCCCATGTGGGTCAAAAGAGCCTCAAGCCCTCTCTCGCGGGGGCTTTTTTGAAGGACAAAATTGAAAAGAACACCAGTGAGGCCAAAAAAATAATTCCAACACGAGAGGGAACATGTGGAGGATGGAGGCGGCATGTGGAGGATGGAGGGGACAGGTGGAGGATGGAGGGGACAGGTGGAGGATGGAGGGGCCATGTGGAGGATGGAGGGGACATGTGGAGGATGGAGGCGGCATGTGGGGGATGGAGGGAACATGTGGAGGATGGAGGGGACAGGTGGAGGATGGAGGGGACAGGTGGAGGATGGAGGGGACAGGTGGAGGATGGAGGGGCCATGTGGAGGATGGAGGGGCCATGTGGAGGATGGAGAGGCCATGTGGGGGATGGAGAGGACATGTGGGGGATGGAGGCGACATGTGGGGGATGGAGGGAACATGTGGAGGATGGGGGGCCATGTGGGGGATGGAGGGGACATGTGGAGGATGGAGGGGACATGTGGAGGATGGGGGGCCATGTGGGGGATGGAGGGAACATGTGGAGGATGGAGGGGCCATGTGGAGGATGGAGGGGACATGTGGAGGATGGAGGGGACATGTGGAGGATGGGGGGCCATGTGGGGGATGGAGGGGACATGTGGAGGATGGGGGGCCATGTGGGGGATAGAGGAACATATGAGTGATAGAGGGGACATGTGGAGGATGGAGGCGGCATGTGGGGGATGGAGGGGACATGTGGAGGATGGAGGGGACAGGTGGAGGATGGAGGGGACATGTGGAGGATGGAGGGGACATGTGGAGGATGGAGGGGACATGTGGAGGATGGAGGGGACATGTGGAGGATGGAGGCGGCATGTGGGGGATGGAGAGGACATGTGGGGGATGATTGGGACAGTGGGGATGCAGTTTAATATTCAAATATGGTCGATGAATGCATCTATTGACTGAAATATGACATTAAGGCTGATGGTTAGAAATACATCTACCAACTGATACTAACCAACTTCTACAACAAGCCTAGGTAACGGAGAGGGGAATACAAGGATTGTGTTGCAACAAAGTCGAATATGTCCTCATTGGCACTAAACCTAGCAACACTAGATTTACAGCCAAAGCTGTTGCTGCAAAAATATGTGATTTTATTCTCCGTCACTGTTTTTAATTTTTTTAGTTCTTCTAAAGTTGAAAATACATTGTTGAAACTAACATTATTCTCAGCATGTTTTTTTTATATGGCCACAGCTGGCCAGCAATCTTCTGTTGATGTGTGCAAGTTAGGATTTGAACAAAAATTACTGCCACTTGCACATTTCTTCCATATACTTCTTTGAATTTTCACTCAATATTATAACATGATTGTAAGTGATATTTTTTAAGAGTTCGCAATAGTGATTCTGATGTTTGTAATCATTTTATGAATTGGGCTATGGAAAAAGATATTAATATAGTTACAGTGCTATGGGCAAGATAGCTACATACTCTAGCATACAGTTGACACTATAGCTTAACAGTTTGCAGCTTATAGCCAAGGGTGGGCATTCAGTATTGTATTTTCTGTATAAGAAAATGAGAAATAGTTTCGGTTTGAAGGGAACACCTCTCATGTTCCCAGCTGACAATCTAGTGTTCAGTAGTTGCTGTTAAACAGGATGACATCCTAAAAGAATAGAGGGGCTATTCCTCGATATTCCTGATCGCGTATTACATCATTCCCGTGTAAAGAGTGGAAATTAAGGCTGATTTGCGGCAGAAAACATAAAAAGCGAATTTCAACAGGGTTATGTGTTCAGCATCTCCATGATGGAGTAAGGCAAGGCACTTACTCCAAAACTTCATCCCGTTTGGTCCATCATAGGAAAGTAATCAACCATGTGATAATCACTACATCACTACATATGTACAGTAGTTCCAGTATGTAGTTCACTTAGAGCATCAATCGGCATGGCAGCTAGCTCACCTATTAGTCAAAGATTGTGCGATGACCAGTTGTGCACAGGGCGGGAATACACAATTTTCAAGGGGGGTGTGAACTTGGAACTGACAAGAGTTTATGTTTGAGACCGGACTTTTTGATGACTATTCTGTCATTTTCCCTGGTTGTTTCGACAAACTGTGGTGCGTTCACAATGAGGGGGGGGGGAGGGGTAGATGACAATCTTCCGCACGTGGCTTCCGTAAAAGTTCCATTGTTACAGTTTCATGGCTTCCTCGTTCACGAACATCATCGTCGGGGGTCATTCAAGGTTCCTAAAAATGGCTTGGGCGCTCAGAGAGACCAACTTTTGGCGGCACGGGACAACTTTTCAATATCTCAGTGGTTGTAACACCTCCCCACACCCGCATAGTTATGCAATGTGCAAGGTGGAATAATTCAGATGATATTGCAACAACCATTGGAATGAGTTACAAAATTACCTTCAACTTCAAAATTCCTAACACAACATTCAGGTTCACATAATACTATGCCGTTACGAAGGGGGGCAACTATTGGCTGAAAGTTGTTTGGAAGAAACAATTATGTATGGCGACCATTTGGGGGAACATCCCGACCCCCAGTCTGATTTGTGTCACCAGGTCCTGAGAATAATGACCAACATTCATAATAATCTGATTTGAACTATGGTAGGCGTTTGCAATACCCACAAGATGGCAGAAACTGATGGATAAATCAGTTAAGCCTCCTTCACATGAACCACGAGTCAACACAATACTGACTAACTACACTATCATGAATACCTCCACCCCCCACCCCCCGCCTCCCACCCCCTCTCATATTTGAATGGCCAGGCACGGTGTAGTATACAACACCAATTGTACCGACTGAAGCCCCACGATTAAGGTCTGAACACTTTGAGACCTGACGTTACAGCTTAGTCCCCCAAATTAGCTGTCAAAATGATGTTCACTGGTATCAGGCATGCTGTGAATATGCTGAAAAAAGTGACTTGGAAAACCATTTGGACATGGTTATGTCTCCAGGAAAGTTCTGGCTTGTCTCGCCAGTTGGAACTGTTAAAGTGTTATTTTTGCAATCGGGAATCTTCTTCCTCCATTTGTCAAACAGCGTGCAGATAATTAAAGCAAGTGGCAGAAATCACCTGCTGCTTCCAAACAGCTGAAAGGACAAATTAGAGAGGGACCTTATTAATCACGCTATGACATGAGTTATAAAGGGCACAGCGATCGGTGTCTCCGACTGCGGGGCGGGGAGTGCAAGAGGACAGAGCGGGTGACAGACAAATGAAAGCTCGTGACGCAATCTCTCGTCAATAATTAACGGTCTCCTCTTTTGCGTGGCTGGTTTATATTAGGGCTCTATACCTTAGCCTGAAGCCATTGCCTTCCTCCGATTTGGAAATCATGATATATATAAACAGTGTTGACAGCTTTGACGAACAGTGCAGGTGGCTGAAGGAAGTTCCCGAGAACTGAAACAGGAACAATAGGCGGGAGGAAATCGGCACATTCGATGGAAGGAAGAATTTGAGGTTTGACATTATCAAAGGAGGATATTATTCCTTACATGGGAAATTAAACACTTAGATACACCCACCCAATGGAGTAATTAATTTTACCAAAAAGAGAGGGTCACACGTTTCACTAATATACTGACGTAAGCAGTAAGTAGAAAGTGTATCGGTTACGATACCCGAAAGAATTTTTTTTAAAGTGTTTCATTGGAAGCATCAATATTGAAAACAAAGCACTAAATGTTGTAAATGAGGACAATCACATACTACATCGATGCAGATGAAAAGAGAGAACCTCTTTTTCTTCAGGTGGGAGAGGCCAGATTTTTGGCCATGTAACAAGATGCCAGATATCACAAAATCATTGAAATGTCACCTTGATAAGTTTTGACTCACAACTCCGAACATGAGGGGGGGGGGGGGGGGGGTAACCTGAACCAAAATGCATGACCATGACAAACAACAAACTTGTAGAAATTAACATGTTTACAAGTTGGGTGTCACACACACAGGCACACATGACTTAAAGATTCTTCTGACTCCATCAAGGAATTGAAAGGGGGCGTAATTTATTATTGTCAGATTGACAGGATCAAGTGTGGATGGAAGATTATTGGCAAGATAGCGAGGCCATTCCTATCAGAAACCTCACCCAGCCTGTACATCGTTCTTTACGAGCCCATCATCAGACAGTATCCACAAGTAAAAACCACTATAAGCTTCCAATTCCGGCGTAAAAACGATCAAGGATTGGAATGTTGTGCCAGGCTCCCTCGTTATTGTTGCATACAGTGATCAAGTTGAAGGACAACAGCAGGATTGGATACAACAGCGGTATGTCATGCAGAATGGGAAAACTGTATAGATATATAGGTCACACCCCATTGCAATACGATGGTCCTACAGTGATGTGGAGTTATTGGCCTTCAAAGTTTGGTCCATGATAAGAGAATTTGGGTGTGGATGCGTCCCAATTGAGCAATAATGCCAGACGTAACACTTGGACAACTCAGGAAGAAGATATATCATGTATTTCATTGTTTCATATAAAGTCAAAATTTAGCAGAGTTTTCATTGTCTTCTCTTACCGAAGTAACCATCAACACCTACCAACCCACTACAGCAATCCTCTCCCATATGTTTTTCGAAGTGGAAATAATGCGTGAATTTCAATAAAAAACAAAGATTGTTTGCAGGGTGTACAAGTATGACTTCATTTATTATCGCATGATAGGATGCTTTTCGATATGGCACAATACACATGCACAACTTCAAATGACTTTAACTCTGTAACGGAAAGTCATTAAACTTCGGGGTTTAGACTGACACATTCAGTTTTCCTCCAGCTAATGTATTAGCCTCCTTATAATTCACTCTGCAGAGTTTCCTTACGAAGAAGCCCTAAGGGAGTATATATCCCAAATTTATGTCTGAAGCCTCTGCATACACAACAATTTCCTGACTGCTTGGTTCTGATTGGAACTTTGGCCAGTATCCAACAGAGAAGAAGATATGGGATCCACCTAACCTACCCATCCTGCATTACTGTAGCTGCAGGCACCCACATCCCTCCTTACTGATTTGTCTCAGCTAGAGGCACCCTTAATCCTCCTAGTTGTGGGACACGGGTTGTCTTATTAATGGTGCCGGGTTTCTGTTTTCAACATGCTCACTTCCAAAGCTATAGTGTTGTTATTGTGTGACTTGTCCCTTGGTGGCAATTCCATATGGGGTTAATATTAGACAAATTGGCCATAACTAGATTGATTCCATGTTATAATCTCTTCAGAAGTGGTGTTGTGTGTTGGGGGGGGGGGGGGGGATGGCCATGTTCTCTACTGTCTGAAAAGTTAAAGTCAATGTGTCTGTCTGAAGTTATGTCAGTAGGCCTATACTGTGAAGTCAGTCTGTAACAGAGGTAACAAATGTTTCCAGTGAAACAATACCAGCGTTTCTGAAACCTATATTGTGCGGAATTTCAGATGAGGATCAATTCAAACTTGCACACACCTTCTACATTTTTTTGTAGAACACTGCCCCCAAAAATCAATTTTTTTTTCTCAACTCGAAGGGAAGGGCAAATAATTTTAAGCTACCCTGTTTCTCTGGCACTAGTAGGGAATCAGTGGCATGACAGGGGTTATCTCATGCCCATGACTAGGTCAGCCCACAGGACCATTATGGTGCCCGTCTCGGCCAGTGTGTGCTGTGTATGCCATAAAGCCAGCCCCCCCCCTCCCCATGGATTGTTAATACGAGTGGATCATCAAGAGGGTAAGGGTCAATTAGATGACTCATCAAGATGTAAGGGTCAATTAGATGGGTCATACTACACTGTGGATGCTGGGCAGCCGAGTGAGAGCTTGTTATGGAAGGTATGCCTGGATTACCATGAATGTACACAGCATGAAGAAGTTTGCAGCTCGCACGGAAACAAAAGCCTGGAGGGTCCTTTGTTGGGGGGACGTATCAAGTGTATATGCATGTACGCTGTTGAGAATAGGCGAGGGAACGGAAATAAGGCAATGCCTCTTTGGCGGGTACCTTAATGCGGGGGTCGGTCGGTAATCACATGCAGACACAGCATCTTGCAATTTGCCTACCTCTCATTTGCCCCTGCTCTGATCCCTTGTGCTGAGCGTTCACCGAGAAGCAGCAGGTACCATTTTTGAAGTTTTCAATATGACCCAACCAGGAAGCGAAATCCAGTTACCCGGCGGAAGGCTGACGCTCTACCAATAGTGCCAACCAACTCGGTTAAATACTTACTCAGGTGGCGGTATAGGATGAGACCTATGCCGATTTTTCAAATGTGTTTGTATATATGGTATGTACATGTATGTTATCGTGTGATTTTTACATGTCCTTTCCAGAACGATGTCCAGAGAACTGCAAACATTACAAGTTAGAATCAGGCTAACAGATAGCAGATACGGAGAAGAAAAACATGGTCATCTAATCTTTTGTGATAGGTCATAACAGATGAGCTGAAAAAGTTGTCAACAAAGCTTTGGGGGAGGGGTCAACATAGCTTGGGGGGGTCTTATTTTGTCACTGGTATCTTGGCTTGTCACTGGTATTTTGAATTTTTCATCTCATGCTTTTCTCCAATCATTAAGCCCTTGCCGTTTTTTACCATGTATTGGTGTTTAACCTCTTAACCTTTACCGCCTCGTGCCCAAGTTGATTGCCATTAGACGTGAGTGGTTTGCCCAAGTATTGGTTAAGGCATTCGAGATTAGAGGAGCATGGGGGCAGAATAGGTAAGGATCGAGCTCGTAACCCAGTGGTTGTGGATTCGAGTCCGCGTTGTTTGTACCCTCGAGCAAGTGCTTTCTATCTCGATTACTCACTCACCAGGTGTAAAATGGGTACCTGTGAGGTAACTATACAGCGTTGCCGAACTGCACTGTGGCCAGGCACCTATGGAATTCCCCCCGTGGACCCAATGATGTGGAATTAACTATTCAGTGTGCCAGGGCGAACAGCAATGGTTGTGCACTAAATAGTGTGGGTGTGAAAAGTTACCAATGAGGAGGGGTAATGAATGTGAAGCGCTTTGAAATGTGATTGTCACATGTAAGGCGCTATAAAATCGAAATCATTCTGGTCCAAGTCGACTGAACTCTCCTTTCCAGTTGTGGATCGATTGCCTTGGTCAGCTGCAGTCGTGGTGAACTGAAGTCTGAATATCTATTTTTTGTTCTTTCATTGTCTTACCTATTTACGTTTCATCTTGTGCTTGATCTGATCCTGCTGCCTTCAGCACTTTAGTGGGCATTTCATTCTTGTATTTTTCTATTTTTATTTTCAATGTTCTTATCTTTTTTATTTCCTTAGTGCATTTTTTTTATCTATTCTACGATGTCCTCTCTCGATACCCCAGATTTCTGGTGGAAAACACAAAGAGGCACTCTGTTCCCACCATCATTACTAGTCACAGGAAGCCGGCCACTTTTCATAAGCGTGGTTTTAGCATCAGTGCAAATAATCCTATTTCTATATCTCCAGTGAACTGTAGCCCTGGCACTAACCATTCTCCAAGTTCGCTTAGCATCTTGGAATGCCAGATCCATTCGTGCCAAAAACAAGTGTTCTTCCTTTTGTGACTTGATGTTGTGGCCATTACTGAAACTTGGCTGACTGGAGACTGCAAAGATGATCAGGTCATGGCCGACTTTCAGAACACTGTCGCTATCTATAGATTTCTCCATTCTCATCGTCGTGCTGGTAAAGGTTCTTGACAAGAACTTTGCAAAGGGGACTTTACGGGGTATATACATATGTCATTCATTATGCAAACATGTCATTCTCACCTTTAACAGTTTGTCTAAGCTCTAAGCATTTGTGATGGTAAAGGGGAACTCCAGGCAAGAGACATGTTTCTTTACCTTTCTGCATCTTTTCAAAACCATTTTATCCTTATTTTGAATGCTCCGAACGAGCCCCTCCATGATTGAAACACGCAAGTTCAACTTTGTGCCTTCGGCTATTCCACCATACATTAACACAGCGCTACTGTGCACAGCGCTATATTAGCATAAATTCTCGGGACTCCTTCTTAATTGTGACAATGTAGGCGATGACCAAAACTGCTATGTCTAACCGAATGATACAATAACATGCTATGTCAAACTGTAAAACTGTTATTTGATGACACCATGGCCTCCTCAAAACAAAATACTTTATATTCTGTACTACCCCTTCCCCTTCCAAATCAGATTTTCACCTCAATTTCTTGATGAAAATTCAAACAGAATGACTGGATTTTGGCTGACATGAATCAATCTGAATGAAACAAGCAGTCACAGGATGCAAATGACCAATCTGATTCCGTGCCTCCAACTCAATGTCAATGGGAAATTTGTACAGTAAAATCTCCACACACAGTTTGAGTCGATGGGAATCTCTAATAGACTCTGTGTGTGACGTCTGATCAGCGAGTTTGAAGAGATTGTTGGCGAGTGGGCAATTTATTGGTTCTGGTGACCTTTTTTCTAGTCGGTTGCAGACCATAATTTCATCAGAAATCAGTTGGAGACTTCCACCAGTGTAATTATACATCCATTTTCTAATTGAAAACCATTATCTTTAATTGAAAGAATGATAATAGCACTGTAGTGACATGCTACGTCTGGGCGCTGAGCGCAAAACGTACATGCACACGGACTATGCTTGTTTCGCCATTGGTCGTTGACTACATCAGAATATGGGGGGGATATTTGAAAGTTGGGCAAAGATGGGGCTGTGCACAGCTGTGTTATGGCTATGCAACCAAGGGCGGGACTTCACTGTGACAAGATAGCGGAGGTCTTTTACAACTATTAAAACACCATTAGGCATGTCTGGAAAATATCTAGAAAAGCGAGGAAACATACCTCTTAATTTGCCTGGATTGGTTCCCCTCCAAACTGATAAAGCTAAAATGGGATTAACCTACAGTTGATATCAGCCTATGCTTCGTTTACATTATGAGAAATTGCCCACTGCGACTGCATGCAACTGCGCATAGACTCGGTTAAGTTACAGACAGTGCACACCTTGACTCAACGGTGATAACTGCTGTCCAGACACAAGTACAAATGGGAACTTGTACCGGCTCATCACGGGCAACATACGAAATTCTAACCAATTTCCCATTATTCAAAAAAATTAACCATGCTTTTGAGAGAAAGGGTTCTGTAATCTTGATAAGAAAGCTACCCACTAAATTTTAATTTCATGTACTCATCATGAGGAACATAAATACTGTGTAGGAGCATCATCCGTCTGGATGGAGTTGAGTTACTATGTTTACAAGCTGGAAAATTTAGCAGAAATATCCATTCCGCTTGGAGGAGGACATAAAATAGCAGATTTTAATCCACCCGATCTGAAGGAGGAGAAAGATTTGGCGGACATTTCACATACTAGTTCATTATCCTCTCTAGATGACCTGTGCCCTAAATAAATGTGCTACATTGCACTTCACAACCTTCCATGCGCCAAGAAAGAGTATCAATTGATAATTCATAAGGACTAGTGTACAACTGATCAGGATTTTTCCCACTGATCCCGATTCCTGTTTTTTTTTTTTTCGGAAAAGATCCTTCGATCCAATCCAATCTGATCCGATATTCTGCTCCATCATGCATTATGCTCGCACCCTCATGCAGGGTTTTTTTTTTTAGTAGTACAGCAGTTGCACACCTACTGTACTTGATTGGACATGGTTTCACATGCGTCTGTCTCATCTCTCTGCCTCCGTTACTTTTATGTCAATTTTCTTCGAGCTTGTGGGGATGGCTTGTTCCTCCTTTACTCGAGGTTACTTGCCATACTCCGCTCTTCTTCTTCCAGCCACCCATTTCGGTTGCATCTTCCACGTCATCGCACCGAAACCTATGCTCGCGTACCTTTTTTTCCTTTTCCTCTGCACCTTCTCGTGCCTGGATAGGCTTCCTCGGGATGTATTTCCTCCTGATTTTGACCTCCAGCGGTTCAAGAGTAGAATCAACAAGCTGGATCTCTCCTCTTTCTTTTAGTTTCTTGTGCTTGGGGGTTGCCTTTTTGTTAGGCAATTATGGGTTCGCCCTTCCTCATGTCACTTTGTTAAAAAAAAAACATACTTAATCTGGCTGCAATAAAAAAAAAAAATATGCACTTGAATTGACGACCACAGCTCTGTGAATATAATCGTCTTGTCCAATTTTTTCTGGGGGTGTGTACTTTATCTGTTCCGTGATTGGCTCCCTCCAATATTGAGAGCAACTTATCCTATAAGAGGCCCGCTGGGGCCCTGATAATCTGAATCTGGACAAGACGTTGTTACGGTTGTGAAACACTGCTTGTTACTGCGGCGCACCTCAGAAAATGTTTGGGGGAGAACGCGTACACAGCAATGAAAGCACATCTCGGGCAGGGGTTCAACTCGTCTTAACACAAGAATAGGCCAGGCTACGTGACTGTCAAAACTTTCGAAGATGCAAACTTGAACAGAACAATTCTGAGTTCCGTACAATCTTTTACTTGAAAGTTTAAACCTGAATACTTCTCTACTGTGAGACGGCCACCCCCCAAAAAAAAAAATCGAATTCCTGTCGATAGGCCCTGAATACAGGCCAGGATTCCCACTGGGGATTAGCAAGGGGAACCCAAGGAGTTCGCATTGAGTTCAGAGAAGCCATTCAAAAAGTTTTCCGCAAATCCTCGTGCCAGCGATCAACCATCACAACTAACAATATGAGTGACCTCACAGCAGTGGAGCGAGTAGTAGGTTTTAATAAGCCCACAACTCAGCGACACATGACGGGCACAGAAGGGCATCAAAGCCTCTCAAGGCAACAAGCCATTAGGAACCCTTACTAGGCGACATTGTGCCCACTGACAGCAACAACAATCGGGCCTGTACGCTCTGATAGAAGTTACTACCTGGGTGGGCTATCAATAACCATCACAAGTGTAGACCCAAGCTTGATTGAAAATCGCTTATTATTCAAGACTTTTTTTTTCTTCTCTTCTTCCAGCAGATTTGTCTGTTTGACTGTTTTATTCTATCATTATGTGCTACATCATTCAATGTATAGGAGAAAATGAACTGCATTAGAAAAATGTCTTGTTCCAGCAAGATCTCCTTCCAATCATTGCTATTCAATTCTTTCTGCTTTTGTAGGTCTGCATGGTTTGTGAATTGTGACAACCCCATGTTAGGGTACAGAGTAAGAACACTTCTCTCATGCCTCCGACCCCCCACTTCACCTCCCTCCAACACACACACTCCGAACAAATATCATTTTGGGTTGTGGCAGTACTTCGAAAGAAATTATCTACAGCACCTTTTTTCCCTAGTATTAGAAGGATCCACCCTGTGACTCCACATCCCCTCCCCCTGCCTCTTCCAGTTTTTTTTCTCAAATTCACGAATCTCCCTACTAATAGTGAGGAGGGTTTGTGTGAAACAGTTCCCCTGTTATGCAGTCGTGTAATGCCAATGTAGACAGGAATATGCAGTTGTATTATAGTACTGAAAAACATCCCCCCTGTAGTCTCCCCTATCCCTGGATATGCAAAGGGGGGCTATATTATATATTGATGTGAAAGGGCAAAAGATGGAATGAAAATATTTGATATCATATTTATATTTACTGTTGAATACTGGTTGTTCTCTTGTGGGACACCTCTCCGTCTTCAGCTGCTGGGACGACATCCTTGGTCCTGCTCCTCTTGAACTGCTTCCTCACAAACTATGGAATCACCTCACCTTTCAGGGTCGTCAAAGATCTGTAGAAGAGTCAAGAGTAGTGAAGAACAATCAAATGTCAATCAACAAAACAGGGCAGGTTTGTGAATCTGCTATAACTTTGAACTTTTACCCCACATCGGAACAAGCACCCACCTCATGCACCCCATATGGACAGGTGCATGACATGGGGAAGTTGGAATGATCGCCTCTTTCAGGGTTGTCAATGATTTGGAGAAGGGCCGGGGACTGTGAGTGATACCGTAATAAATATCAACAAAACAGGGCAGGTATGTGGATCTGCAGAAACTCCAAATATTTACCTGACATGACATCCAATTTTCAGGTTTGGTGAAGGATCTGGAGAGAAGGGCTGGGAGGTATTGACTATCTATCAAACATCTATCAACACATCAAGGCAGGTTTTTTAATCTGCAAGCTATGGATTTTACCCCATTTTAGACCATGCACCCACCTTACACACTTCCATATGGGTAGGTGCATGGTCTGACATGGGTAAACATCCATAGTGAGGATTGTTAGGGATCTGGATTAAGAGTTGGAAATGCAGGCACTTCAAGCAGTAGAGCAGGTTGGTTTGTGAATCAACTACATGCAACCCCATATTGGACCATGCACCCACCCCATACACTTTTACGTGGCTTATCTAGGGTATGGTCCAGCATGGGTATAAGTTGAACCGGAAAGCCAAAAAGCTCAGTGGTTCCTTGACTCTTTCTGACAACCTATAGCCAGACACAAGGACGAATGGGAGATTGTACCAGCTCATTCGGGGGCACCTGGCAACATTACATCTGACAATATTCCCAACCAACCAGTAGGGTTCCTGTAGTCCTGATGAGAGAGCTACACACAAAATTTCAGGATTTTTACAATTTGACCTCTGGTGACCTCAGATGACCTCTGACATGACTCCAACACAATAGGGTTCATGTACTCATCATGGGGAACACACATACCAAGTATGAGCTTCATCCATCCAGGTGGGGTCGAGTATTGTGTTCACAAGCTGAAATTGGCTATTTTTTTTACTAAAATTCACTCCGATTCAAACTAAAAACAATAGGGTTCCTGTACTCCTCATAAGAAAGCTATACATCAAATTTCAACTGATCAGACCAACCATTCGTGTTTACAAGGTTTTCAGACTTTGACCTCTGGTGACCTCAGACCTGACCCCAAACAAGAGTAATTATCATGGGGAACACACATACCAAGTATGAGCTTCATCCATCCAGGTGTGCGTCGAGTGATCGTGTTCACAAGCCGAAATTGGATAAAATCTTGACTTTTCAATTTCTTAATATTTCTTACTAAAATCCACCCCTGACTCGAATAAAAACAATGGGGTTCCTGTACTCCCCATAAGAAAGCTATACACCAAATTTCAACTGATCAGACCAACCATTCGTGTTTACAAGGTTTTCAGACTTTGACCTCTGGTGACCTCTGACTGACCTCAAAACACTAGGGTCATGTACTCATCACCTCATCATGGGGGACCACACATACCAAGTATGAGCTTCATCCATCCAGGTGGTGTGAGTTATTATTGTGTCACGAAGATGCCAAAATTGGCTATTTTTTTTTACTAAAATTCACTCCGATTCAAACTAAAAACAATAGGGTTCCTGTACTCCCCATAAGAAAGCTATACACCAAATTTCAACTGATCAGACCAACCATTCGTGTTTACAAGGTTTTCAGACTTTGACCTCTGGTGACTCCAGATGACCTCTGACCGGACCCCGAACCCAAAAGGGATCATGTACTCATCATGAGGAACACACACGCCAAGTATAAGCCTGATCTAGTCAGACCTGATCAAGGTATGTGTCACAAGTGGGACGTCACAACACACACGACCCGTGACTGCCATAGGATTCCTCTGACTTCGTCAAGGAATCAAGAAGTGCAATAAACGGTAATAACAGGAATGCCACACACACATACACACACCCACACCACACACACATGCTGGATTGCATAGGTTCCTTTTACTCTGGCAAGGAATAAACAGGAGTGACGATGGCAGAGTAGCTCACTGTTAACTTGTAGTCACTGCATGTGATGTAAAGATGAATCCCAATTTGTTCAAATGATATCCGTTAAGTATCTTGAACATCATCATTATCATCATCATGAAGGGTTTTCGGGTCAGGAGTCCATGCAAGCAGGGGTAAATGGGAAAAACTCAATGGCACACCTTCTTCCACTCAGCCTTCATTTGTACAATTTTTTAAGTCAAGAGGTATCCAGATAGCAACAATTCATTAGGGTACATCGAGGCATGATACTTGTACTATGCCCTAATGTTGTCCTCAAAGTAAGTTAGAAGGGGATCAGACGTATCATTCATAACAGTCAACGGGAGGCCATCTAGCAACATGGCTGAGGTGAGCTAAAAACTAGAGCACGATAGCTCAGCTCAAACAGACAAACATACTCTTTCAAGAAGCATCCTGTTTCAACCATACGTACATGCATGCGAAGCGGGGCTGTGAGTCAAAACTTCCTCCACGTAATAGCACATTTGTCTCCTTAATGACCTTTGATCGCAATTCCTGAATACATCATAGGTACCACTGGTCAATGATGACAATGGCCAAGTATAATGGTAACCAACCTAACCTAGACTATAGCAGAAGAAGCATTTTGCAATTTTCGTAAGTAGACAGGGGACAGACGATTGGTGTGAACGGCCAAAATGACTACAGTATCCTTGACCGGACAATTCCCACCCGGAAAATTCCCCCTCAAAGGAATGTTTTGTTGTGGTCCATTATTAGGGTTAGAGACTCAAGTAAGGGTCACGTTTGAGTGGGAATTGTCCGGGTGGGAATTGTCCGGGTGGGAATTGTCCAGGTGGGAGTTATCCAGGAACCACAGTATCTCATCCCTTGCTTCAGGGCTGATGCGATATTCATAGAAATCAATATTTTCATGTATAGAAGAATCAAAACGCAGCAAAACTCACCTTCCCGCCTTTGTATCTGCCAAGAAATCAACCACCCACTTCTTCCAGATATACAATGTGCATCCATCAAGTTTGTTTTTATTTCAAAATATGGATACCTGGGAAATGTGAAACAGGGAAAATTTGTCACTACAACCTCTGGTGGAAAAGATACAAAGAGGGAGCAGTGACCTATAATACCACTACTAACTAACTGCTAAAACTATTAGTGAAATATCTAGACAATCAGGCAGCCACCACCATTGGTCCTGCTGGGGGTAACCAAGGATGTAGCAAAGAGAGGTAGTCAGAAAAAATCCAGTCTCCACAGCTGGAAAAAATGTAAATTTTCTCGCAAGTCAGGAACTCCCGTGAATTTGGTTGTACCCCTGAGCGGAGCGCGACCATGGGCCCGACGTAGTGTACAATCAAAGATGCAAAATGGGACCATATTCGATAACTTGAAGGGGGAAAAACACAATGAATTTTGTCTAGTATCCCATGTCAAATTGAGACAATTCTGTATACATTAAATATTCGAACATGTGCAATCATTATAACGTATTAACGTGCAGTTGCTTCCGGCAATACCGGAATGAGCATGACATGCACTATACATGATGTAATGTGTCATTTCAACAGATCATGTTTTCTCCCTATTCCTCGAAGAAAAATGTGAAATGAATGGTTGATATAACAGCGAGGCTGCAGCGATGCTGCATTGATCAGGCACAGCCTAATGAATGGCATGCAGTCGCGGCGGCGGCATAGCTTTAAAGACATCCAAGGACTGAAGTATAAAACAGTGGCTTTCACAAAGCAGCCACATGGCGGCCATGGCGTAGTGAAACAAATGAAGGCCTGATCACAGGCATGCCATCAGTGCGGACACACAACTATGTTTTTTGGACCGGTGCTAAAGTCCTCCAATGAAACACCACATCAGTAACAATTACATATAGGCGGTTGTACTCATCAGGTCACCAATTATCACCTGTGGTCAGTGTTCATAATAGTGGGGGCCCAGGGGCTATTAGCTCCCTAAAATACATAAATTACCCTAGTCTAATGGAATTGTTTAGGAACCAGGGGCTACTTTTTAGTGGGGCAAATATCCCTTGCGGTCTTCACTTGGTCACATTTAGGTAGGCCTAACTAATAAATGCAGCAAGGACTATTTCAATGCTTTGTTAGCAGACTGACACTTCAGTGTATGCAGTAATGCATGTGAGCTAGGCTTTTATAGCCTTTGGGGTTGATATTCTCATTTGAAGCCCTGGTCCTCCTCGATGCAGAAGTCAAGAAAGTGATCACAGCACCTGTTGCCTCACCAAAATAACCACTGGTCCCATGCCAGATTTGACAAACCAGGAGCGCTTTCTTCTGAAAAGTAACCCCTGGATTCTGATTCCTTATTTCGATCCCTGTCTGTGGTTAATAAGTACCTTTTTATCAGGGAGATATCAATGCTGAGTTCATCCTCTACTCAGCCTCTGCAGTCAGGGTCAGGATACGATTGCTGCCGCTGTCTAACCCAACAATGTCCTTCTGTTCTGTGGAAACAAGAAAGATGACAAAATTAGTTGTAGGCCAGGGTTTCAGGCATGCATGTTTACGGCAGGTCTGAGACACAGATTTTTTCCATGTCGAAGATCGAACTAGCTCAGTCTTGTTCTGCCGGCCCTGTCTCACTCACCACTATTTGCAGCAAGATGTTAGAGCATATTATTCATTCTCAGGTAATGAGTCATCTTGATACCCATATGATTCTCACTGATAAACAGCATGGTTTCCGACGCAATCATTCTTGTGAAGCACGATTAATCCTTACAATACAGAATCTAGCCAGTACTCTTACAATGAATCCAGGTTGATACGGCCATTATGGATTTCTCCAAAGCGTTTTGAAGTGGTTCCTCATAACCTGCTCAAATCCAAGGTCCTTATGTATGGTATCCAAAATACTACCCTCAATTGGATTAGTAATTTCTTGCAAACCATTCACAGAGAGTTATGTCTGTGGAGAGAAGTCTAGCTGGTGTCCCCCAGGGTACAGTTTTGGGTCCCTTGCTTTCTCTTCTGTATATATTAATGACCTTCCATGTAGTGTTACTTCATCTGTCCGCCTTTTTGCCGACGACTGTATTTTGTACTGTAAAGTGATGGATGTGGGGCGTGACCTTGAAGGATAGGAAACCTGATGAGATGAGAGATCGTTTGGGTCTTGCTAAAATTAGCGAGTGTGTCCAGAGTCGTGATGAGGTGGTTTGGCCATGTCGAAAGAATGCAGGATGATAACTGGGTAAAGAAGTCTAGGGAGATTAAGGTGACTGGCCGGCATGGCAGAGGTAGGCCCCGGAAGACCTGGGATGAGGTTATTCGCAGTGATCTTGCAGCTGTAGGTAGAGACCATGTTCTTGAATAGGGTGGGAGGGGGGGCCCAATTTGGAAGCGGGCTTGCCGTCGGAGACCTCCGTCTAACCCATGCCAGCATGGAACATGACGATATACTGTCTATGATGATGATGGAAGTCCAAAACCCACATGACCATGTTGCCCTCCAGAAAGATTGGAGGCACTAAACGACTGGGCTGATCGCTGGCAGATGAAGTTCAATGCTGGAATGCTCTCTCATGCTAAAACTCTGAAGATTTTCAATTACTCTCTGGGTGGGAGGCCCTTTCTGTTGTTGACCATCATCCATATCTTGGGGTTACTATTTGTAATAAGTTGAATTGGAATGCTCATATACAAAAATCTGTGGTGAGGCAAATCGTGCTCTCTGGTTCATTAGGAGGAACTTGTGTTCTTGTAGGCAGTCAACAGAGTTGAGGCATAGCGTCTCTTGTATCCGACCATTTTGCTTGAATACTCCTTTTCTGTTTGGGATCCTTATACTAAAAGCAATATTGACCAACTCGAGTTGTTCAAAGAAGAGGAGCGCGCTTCATATCTAACGATTATGATTCCAGAATTCCTGATTGTGTTGCAGAGATGCTAGCCACTATTAATCTTGCTCCGCTCTCTGATAGGATAAAAATACGGCGCCTTGCTGTTTTCAAACAGTGTATTTCTGGCCACCTATCTTTACCAATTGGGAGCCTGTCCAGTGTCAATAGCGGCACCACCACCAGGATTCATATTCCCTTATGCAGCGAATAAGGCTTGTTGCAAGTTCTCCTTTGTCCTGAGGACTATCCGTGATTGGAATGCTTTGCCACACGATATCCATCCAACGATTCCAGGAATCAAGAATTATACGGCTGCTGTTACCAGGCACCTTACTACTATGGAGCTGGATCAATAACAATCTCTTTTTCGATTGGCTACCAACCATTCCTGGTTGTTTTACTCCCCACTGGAGTGTTGGCCAGTATTCTTTCAAAGTCAAGGCTCCAGACTGTCGACTGGAAGGGGGGAATTCTGAGGTGCCCTTGAGCAAGGTGCTTTACCTACATATATTGTACTTATCCACCCAGGTGGTAAGCTGGGACCTGCAAGTACAGTGAGTGTTATATTTATATGCCACTCCCTTTCTAGGAAATGTTGGTTTCCAAGATATGGGCAATAATTACCTGTGAAGCACTTTGGCCATGTCATCTTGCAAAGTCATTGATACAACACTCAGATATATATGTCAGGTATATGCCCCAGTGGAGAGAGGAGAGGAGTAGGGGCTCCCACAATCATATTTTGACCCTTTTTTTGCATGCATTTGAGCAATCTTTATTGTAGGGAGAAAGGTGAGGTGTAAATATATGGAAAAATGCAACTATAAATCGCACTAGGTCATTCCAACATTTGAAAATTTCCAAAAGGAAGGGGGGCACCCAATATCCCTCCCCGTATTCGCACCGAATCAAGATCACCACCTCTCAAAATGCCCTCCCCAATCAGGAAGCCCTGGCGCCGCCCCTGATATGTCCGCATTCTAGTGTCTGCAGGACTTCACAGAGTCTTGCTTGCTCAGAGTATCCTAACGGTGGTGTGAAGACTGCTGACACAGCATTTAGACAGTGCCGACTGGCCAAATGCTGGGACAATGTGGAGATGGTGCCAAATTAAAGCCAGAAGGAAATCAGAATGTTAAACCTCATGACACAAGACTACTGGAACAGCCAACTGTATCTCCTTGATTGAAAGCAAGATTTTGGAGAGAATAATGCAGGAAGTGAATGAGATGCAATTTGGTATTATGCCCGAAAAACGGAGAGTGCAGGGGAGGGACGGTATGATGAGGGTTGATGAGTAAAAATGCTGTATGCAGATGACATGGTCCTACTGAGTGAGATGATGAGGGGATTGAGAGAGAAGTTTTGGTATTGGGAGGATGCGTCTGCAAGCGAGGGGCTGGAGATAAAACTTGGAAAGATAGATGTGATGGAGAGTGCGACAGGGATGGTTAAAGTGAGTGTCAGCAAGTAAGATAGATCCATGTGCTCAGTACTGTAGATGCAGGCTTATTTAGTCCTGAGATAAGTGAACATCATTTTGTAGTTACTGAAAGTCAATTTTACAACAAAAATCAGTGCACACGTGTTTGGGGCCAACGGAAACTATCAATAGGCAGAGGAGACAAAGTTATCACCCTTTCATTGATCAAATGTGGGGGGAGTTGTTCAATTGGACTACTATAACAGTAATACGGATGCATTCAATTTGTCTACAGGTGTGTGACGAGACTGAATGGCACCCATACCATTGTGACCTACATAGAGAGAGTTATGAGAGAGGCAGGTGTGGAACATTTTGGCATCTAAGTTGGGGGTAAACCAAACTCAAACTACTGGTATGCAGATGAATTTAGAAGACCAGTCGAAGGAATTGAGGAGTTAACAACTGCTTTGAATGAAGCAGGCAGAGACAAGAACCTGGAGCTGAAGGTGGGGAAAACAAGACATGTGCTGCGAAGGTGAACCGAATGCATACAACATTGGCATAAATGGTGCTGGCCTTCAGTTCATGCACTTTTTTCTGTCAAATATTTTGGATTCAAATTTAACAATAAAAGAGGAAAGACAAGGTTGCGCAGGACAAGGTAAGGAAGTTTGTTCTATTTTCCCCCTATGTTCTCTCTTTTTCCAACATGAATATGTTTGTCAGGTGACCAACTCCATAGTCATGCACTCGCACTATTATGTTACCATTCCTGTTTTCAAATCGACTAGCATTTGCAATGGCCACAATACCTTGTTTTCCTCTTCGATCTGGTCCAGGCACCGGCAGTTACCGTCCATAGTGTTCTCATCCGGGGACAGCATCATCGCCGTTATCGTGCTGTTGTGTACACGGTGGACGTCGGCAAGCAGATGTAACTCCACGTCAGTGATGAGATCGCTGCTAATCACCAGAACGTCTGTCTATAATACAGAATTACTGGAAATTGAACATGGATATACACTACACACTAGGTTCCCAACTATTTATTCCATCCAAGCTAGGACCCCTTGTGATGAGCGAAAATGCCAAAACTGATTGCAGGCATGGGAAAGAAGTTCTCATTTTTATTTCCTGATGTGAAATGGTGGTTCACACCCCAAATGGTTTAGAAACCCCATGGGGGTTGGTGGACTGCAGTTTGAGCTGGAATACTGAGGCCAAAGATTTTTTCAATCCGAGCCCCTAGGCCACATAATATTGCATGTTTTGATGAACAACGCTGCTAAAACATCTGCTGAACAGTAAAAAAAAAGGTTTTTGTGTTGAAAAATTTATTGGTCACAGGTGTCAAGGTGGGTGGGGGGGATTGAAATGCAAACCCTCCCCCCTTCTCTGTATACACCAGTGATCAGATGACGGACTAGCTGCACAGCCTCTCTTTTAATCTGATAGCAATATCCATAGTGCCTTACCTTTATTTTGTGTGCTATATTGCCGTAATTGAGGTTCAGCTGTGCCCAGTCCTCCTCGTCTGGTATCGTGACATACTCCAGGCTTATGTCAAGGTTACCCACTGATCTCAGAGCCTGGATCAGATCACCTCGAATTTGATCCAGGATCACTACAATTGCACCTGTAATGAGGAAGTTTTCAGTTTTGGATTATTATAAATGTCAAGTACCGTGCCTACTGTAGAGCCCCGCGCCAATGTTGTGCACAAATTGAAGACCAATATTCGATGCTTGGTGCTAGCCCTTGCGCCTTACCAGGGTGTATTCAGTATTTTTTCAATTACAGGATGCACTGCACAGTTGGATGAACTGTCTCGCAAATGATACAACAAAAGATTTCCACCCTGATAATATTGTTTATTCCCGGACAATCAAGCCTTGATTACAATGGCTGAACACTATTTCCCAAAATCACTGTACCATATACTTGGATTGGCCTGCTATGTATATTGTACACCCGTAAATTTCTGTTTATGTTGTTTCGATAGGCTAAGAGTCTGAACAAACTATAGCATGATCACCGTTCCAAGCTCTGATTCTGGGCTTATTTGGGGGACAAAAAAGGGTTCCTATCCAATACCTGGTAGTAATTGGTGGCCTAACGGAATGTGAAAACAACTCACTAGGCATGATTTCAGCAGGAGGGGACCAGTCCCATATTATTCACCAGTAGTATTTTGGGACAGACATTCAACATGATGGGTTCTTTTGGGTCCTTTTGCTAGTAGTTATAGGGGTGATTGTGGGGTGGTAAAGGTTGGTTCATTCAAGAAAGTATGATCATGGTTTGGGAGTTCAGGTAGGTGCCATTGAGTATGAAATCGGCTTATAGATGGTTTGATTATTTGATTTATACGGGTTCCGGAAGCCAACTAAGGCTCGTCTATGAACCCTGGCAGCATTAATCGTGGATGAGCATTGGTGATAACTCGCCTTCTTTCTCGACTAGTGCTCAAAGGATATCGAGGCAGGTTTGTAACCAATTCCAACCTGCTCCCGGAAACCTCCATTTACTTCCCCATCCAAAAGGACGATCAGTGAACTTCAGGACCCGACCACTTTCTCCTAACCTAGAGGATCAAAGTTCAATTTCAACAAGACTGCTCACAGCCGACAAATGAAACTTATTGCAAATAGGCACTAGGGTGATAATACCTCTTTTTTACAAAGGTCAATCACCACAATTGCAGTGGTTGTCACAAGGACAAGTTTGGAGGGGGGGGCGGGGTCAGATCCCCGATATGTGCCCCCTCTCACGGACGATAGACCATCACCTGTTTTAGTCTTCCGAGACAGCAGATGAGGTACGAACAGAATGTTGGTGATGGTACACTGCCACTACATAACTAGAGGCATACAGACCCCTCTCAATTTAGGAATGTTAGACAATTTATTCTGAATTTCAGCCGTCCCATGGAGGGGAACCTGTGAAATTTTGGGGGGCATTTTATTTAAATCATGCCAGTTAGCAGAAAATCTGAGCAGCTCTGCCTTTCCTTCAGATATTTCCTCCAATCTCATTTTTCCGAATTTCAGAATATTTTTTCGGGGGTACAGGCCGTAGCCGACAAATATGGAGGGGTGAGTCTTTTTCCAGGATGAAGGATCTTTTTTTCCAAATATGGGCCTCCTCAATTCTCTGCAATTTGGAGCATGATCCTTTGTCAAGCATGAAATGTCAATGCATTCAACCGTGGTGAACACCATTCGAGAAAAAAGAATGATTGTTCGAACGTGATCTGAATTTCTGAACTCAGGTTTAAATTTATATTCTAATATTCTGCTTTTTTGGTATAGGGCTTTGGAAAAGTGGCCTTCGCGATTAGGTGTGGGCGTTGAACGCTCTGACCCCTTGGCTAAGGGCCTGCACTACCCTACTCTAAAAATTTACCCTATTCTTACTGTCCATTTCACTATTTACACATTTTACCCTCTTTATTTCTCCATTTTGGGGAGGTTAATAGTATAGTGTTTATGTACCTTATTTGGTGCCAGCTGAAACTTGTGAGGCCGTCTATTTCAAGTCATGAAGCGCGGACCGGAACGTCCAGATTGGCCTCCCAAGAGCTTTGTCAATCATGCGTCCATGTTCAACTTTCTGAATTCTTCACATTCAATACTCATGGGCTATAAGTTGCAGAGCACCGCAGCCTTTTGACTGGAGACTGTATTTTGATCAGCTTTAGTTCGAGGAATGACTGATTGCATGATGCTATGATATGCCACTGCAAGTAAATAAATGCGCACAGCCATTTGCAAGTTTGGGGCAAACAGTGTACCCCGTGTGCCATGGACTGAATATACCGCAGGGTTTTAGCAAGGGAAACTAAAGAAACGGAAAGGGGAGGGGTTATTGTGAAATTGCTGTGCCTCTTTTCTGGCAGAAACTTATTTATTTTGGCCCATAAATCTTCAAGTTATTTCTGTTTGCTGTTTGCCCCCGGTTTGTCAAAAAATCCCGCGTAGGACTACCTTCGTTTGGCGCCCCTAGATCTGTAGAGGGGTTTCAACTGACCGTCCCTGACCCCCTTGTGATACCACGGCCATCATGTGAGGAAAGTACATATAAAAACATTCAAAATTACTTTCAAACCCGGCTTTCTCCAGCAGTTGCAGGAGTACCGAGCATTGGTTTGTTGCCAATCGGAAGGAGTGGATTGGCTTGTTCGTTGTAGGTCAACCATCCTGGAACCCACGACCTGCTGCATCACAACAGGATGGAACTCCATAAGTGTTTCTGCTCAAAAAGATAAAAAATGTACATGCAAAATTATGGGAATTGCCAGAGGAAACTAATAAATGAATTTGTCTACAGTTCCCTGTTTGAAGAAGTATAGTATTTGGATGAGTTTGCCCAGAATTTCAAACTCAGGGGAGGCTTTCCGTCAAATGCTGGGCCTTGGAGTGGCTTAGAGACCACCTTGGCGCCGTGGTCCACCTTAGGTCAGGAGACGTGAGAGCTGCATAATGACTAGAAGTAAGTTCTTATTGCACGTAAAATTGTCGCCCTCCCAGGAATAATTGGCGCTCTTCAAAAATAAAGCGCTCTCCCGGGAATGAACTGGGGAAGGTAAAGGAAATTCTTCCAATGGTCAATTTTCAAATCAGGGGTTGCCAGTTTGTGTTTTCGCTGCCCAAAAATGGAAAATTTGCGTTTAGTGTGAGGGAATTGGCTGAGAAAAAATTGAAGGAAAAGAAAACTCACAATCGGCGCTTTATTTTAGTGTTTCTTTGCTATCATCCGAGCAATAATGCCCTTTCCATGCGTGTCGATTCCAGAGAGAAGTTGAGATGAATTACAAACTAGGCTAGTTTAAACGATGATAGGTGTTGGCAGCTATGTGCACATCGTAAATGAACACCATAGCATTATTATACACATCATTCAGACTGGTCACAATTCTATATTGATCGGAAACAAATTCTCCATACTCCTCGTATCGTGCCAGAAAACTGTGTAGACTCACGGAACAGCGCCATATTCTATATATAATTCTATCAACGGAATAAGGCACGGATGCGCCGGGCAAAAAATTATGCCGGCTAACTTGTTCTGACACGTATCTTCAGGCGGAATAACGACCGAGAATCTCATTGTGCTGTCTACGCTCCAGGCCACATAATGAGTAATCGAGTCATGTTATGGATCGAAGACAGGCATTAATATGAGTAATTCGGCATTTTTATGAATCGGGTAGCAGAAAACGAGAAACTAAGTCATAATTATGAACTGAGAGAGGAGGAATAAAGACCAGCTAAGTCATTATACGAAACGGATAGGTGGGATAACGAGCGATAAGTCATTAATGCCCTTCGAAAGAGACGAATAATGAGAAAAGGAAGGAGTTATTAGGCATGAGACGGTGCAATAATGACAAGGAACTAATTCTACGGCACTCGGAAAACTGACGGGTAACACAATGATTGACTTGACTTTTAGCACGAATGGCGTCATTTTCGTGCCACCCATTTTCATTGGCAATAAAACGAGCAATTTTATCATTATGTGGCCTGGAACATAGGTGGAATAAGCCCTTCTAGGTCGTTATTCCGCGGAAGATTCACGTATCAGAACGGAGTATAGCCGCATAATTTTTGGTGTGCATTCGGCCTTCCATAACCCCACCCTCCAGACCTAATCGCTAACACTCCCTAACCACTAAGCGCCTTCATCCCCGTGGGGTACCAACTTGGGCATGATTGCATAACTTATAATTATAAGTGTAACCTGGTATGCATGGAGTATGGAGCAATTAGCCTTTTCGCAAAACAGCCTCTCGCGATGCATTGTTGGTCAGGTCAGGGGGCAAAGTAGGCAATCTATGGAGGCCAAATAGGAATTGCGCGGTTGTTAAAATTGATTTTTCTGGCGAGAAATAGCAATCAAGTCAGATGTGTATGATAAAGATGCAAAAAATGATCGGAGACAAACAAGATTCAATTGTGTTAGGAATTACACAGAGAGTGGGAAGATAGGGAAATTGGACAATTTCCTAATAAGCCTAACCAGAACTGCCCCCTGCAAGTTATCCCAGCAGCATCAGAACTATACCACAGTGACACGCCACATGCTAATTGCATAAGGGTCCATTGCACGAAGACCCGAACTTATGACTCAGTTCAAAATCACAACCACAGAAATGCACTCAAGCATGACACTCCATTGAGAACGATGCAGTGGTGGAGAGTTGCGGGGTATTGGTATTCTCAATTGATCTGAATGCTGTGAAGGGCAATAAATAATGAATTCTGAAAATTGTGCTGCTGATGCGACTGTTACGGTAGGTTACAGTAGGAATGACACGGGTTAGAGTTTCTGACGAAACTACATGCCGACACCTCTCCTTCAAGCATATACTTGAAATTGATTGAATTCGACTTAAAAAAAGATGACAATCAGATGTCAGAAGTTCTGTTTCGAGTGTTACCGAGCTATTTTTCGCTTTCAATCTTCAAAAGTGAGATCTGGTCAAAAGGCATTATCGGCATTATGGCTACTGGGAGCAAATTTCTGCAGTGTATATGGCAACCTACGAAGAAAAACCAATCCAATTCAACTATGTCTGACAACAGGGATCGAAAAGGCTTGGATCAAAATTGCCAAAATTACTTTAACGAAACCTGATGTATGTAAAAGTCCGAACTTTCCATTCATTGTATCTGGGTAGAATCTTTTATAGAAAATTAGTAAATCTAGTTCGTGATATTTCTGCGATAGCAACCCTTTTGATAACTCAGAGTGGCAGACCGACTATTAGTTTACCCGTCGCGCATATGGTCATTGGCTGCACACGGTAAAACAGGCCCCACTCTCTGTGGCAGCACCGTCCATATGAGGGGGAATTTGAGAAATTTGAAGTTTTAAAGAGGCGAACATTCATGGGACCGGTCAGCGATCCGGGGTACGGGAGGGGAGGGGGGTATATTCCCATACTTTTTTTGTGGGGGACAATATCAAAACCCCCCAATATTGGGGACATCTCAGGATACTTCATAGCAGTCATATAATTGATGACGTGATACTATATGGATGGTATCACAGATATACATTCCGATTCTGCCGGGGACAGTCGTATTTAGGAAAATCGGCAGGGATGTAGTCGAGGCCGGCCAAGCCGAGGCCGAGGTCCACCCAGGACACATTTCCGTGAGTTTGTACACTGATGTATGGCGGCTCGGCCCAAAACGAGGACGAGGCAGGGCCGAGCAATGCAAATTCGCCTCGAGGACGCCGCGACTACAACACTGAAAATCGAATCCCGCGGAATTACTTCTAGATAATCGAAAATGACAATTTTTTCCGCAGCGGTGGTCAGCCGGTTTTATGTTCTTCAGTCATGAGCCTCAAATGAGAAACAATTTCAGTTCAGAGACTTAATTTAGCGGGTTTCTATTTGACCTATCTCATCACCAGACTACTGGAAATATTCTGTGAATAATCGAGAAACGTTACAAGGATTATGGACGGTATATGCACAGAAGTATGCGAGATGCATGCATGCCGCTCAGGGAAGGTGACGAGAGTGAGAAAGCTACCAAATTCAGACTGGGAAAAAAAAAATTCCAACTGAGCCAAGGGCATCTACAGAGGCGCCTTGCGAAGGGAAACACTCTGGGAAGCAATTATATAAGTGTGACGCATATGTGCAATGTTCATAAATGAATTGGGCAGTAGTTTGGCGTAAAAGCAGGCAACGCCCCCACCCCCCCCAAATGGAAATTCCATGAAATTAGTGGTATTATACCAATTCAAAACTGTGATACATTGATGCACAGGACTATGCTAATGTTTTGGGGAAAAAAAATTTACCCGCCCCCCCCCCAATCTCCCCATTTTCGTGAATGTCATCAGAAGAAAACATCATTTCGCCACGTGTGAATCGGAATTCAGCCAAAAGGTCCGGTACGCTCGGAGTTCGAGGTTCGAATGCCAAGGCTTATTCGGAGGAGTTTTCAGCGTTAAATGAATTTTTACCCCCCCCCCAACTACAGTACAACTTCTGTACAGACCTACTACCACAAGATTGAACCCAAATGGAACAGCACTGGCGCAGAGCCGAAATCCAAAAGATGCCAAACATCATATGATGATATAGGCCCTAAAGTGAACCTTACCATTCTTCATACGTTCCTCATAAATACATCAGATCTAGGTGGAGAAGGGGTTAGTCCATGGCCGGGGAAAGTGGATGTGTGAAGTAGAAAAGGTTGTACTACCACTAGACAATATACCGTAAAATCATTACAAACATCTGAGAAATACAGTGAATAAATACATCATCGAGGACTGGGAATGGTCACTCCCTGCGATCTGAGGCGTTCATTTCCCAAAATTCTTCCACGACCGGCGTCAACCTTTCGTGTCGCTTCGCTTAGATAGTCTAATCAATTAGATTCCTGGTACGCTGCTGGACCATTGAGTGTGCGCCCCCGTCTAAAAATTCTGAACCCGCGCCTGTGCTCAGTAGAAAGCGGAATGATATTCCCTCTTCCGGGACCCATATTTCTATGAAGTCGTAACTTTCATTAGAATGACTTTGTGGATATCGAGAAGAACACACGGAGAATTCAGGTTGGAACCTAAACAGCTGAGAGATGAGTTCTACCATTCACATCGACGGATGGACGTGGAGTTGCAATACAGTGCCTGGAGCAGGATAGGATATAGCTATGGTCAGCCGGCCTGCCATAGTGGCTGGATCTGTTTGAAGCGCAGGGCTAATTCACTCCGATTTCACCGTTTGAAGAAAATCACCGTGTTTTTGTATTGTTTAAATATATAATTCCATTTCATCTGTACGTGGCGAATAATTCAGAACAAATATCCGCGACCTCTAGAATGCATCAAATCGCACACTGAGGGGAACTAGGCGGTCCCCTGTATCTCTGGCCGGGGCCGCAAGCGCGCATGTCAGGAGTAAAAATATCCTCCTCCCTCAATATTTGAAACAGATCGTTGCTCCTGCCTCGATCCGGGCGAACCCATGGCGGGGGGGATTATTCAGAAGGTCTGGTCTCCTTCAATCCCCCTTCCCACTACTGAAACCCTGGTGTCTCCACCGACACATGTTATATCCTCCGCGCCAAGCAGATGTTTTTACTAGCCACAGGCTATCTATATGTCACCCGCACGTTTCGTGAATTTTAAAGACCTGTCAGGGTTTCAGACACCCTGCAACAGGCATTCCATGTAACAGATTGCTTCAAAACAAAACAGGCTGTACAAGGGGGACATATCAAAGCCCCACACCCCAAATTTGGAGGTTCTAGCATGCATGTTGCCCATTTGAGAAATTCGAGCAATCTATATGACATAACGTGAGAAAAGGTGCGAAGGCGGCCCATTGACTACGATGAAATAATAGAATACATAACATAGTACCTTTGTTGTTCAACTGTGACGTCATGCGTTAACGCAATATGTATTCTCCATATTTCTTGCGTAATGGACAAACTTTAAAGGTCAATACTATCTAGGAGCACAAACGTATTTGAATGGGGGTTCGGACCTATAGAGCCATCCCCGACAATAAAGCCTCTTTGAGCTGCAGGTAGAGCCAAACCATCAAAGATTAGTCAATGATGAGCTTTCGCAAAACAAAACAAAACAAAAAGAATAAATAAATTAAAAAAACGAAAGTAAAAACGTAGAGCAGTTGCATTTCATAGAGTTCGGGAAAACATTTATATTTTAGCCATTCTTCAGAGATGAGCAGCGACATTAATACGGTAGTGGTCCACCAAACATATCAACACCAAACCAGTGGCGCGCCATCACGAAAGGCATTGAAGAATATTTCACCCGCGTTATTTGGTGCCAACGTCAGTGTTGGCGTGTATTTGCGAACTGACGAACTGACTGTTATTCAGATGCAGTTCTGAAAATCTGTTACTGCCATAGCATACAACATACAGAACCCTCGGTAAAGCTGAAGGAACCATTTGAGAGTGATTCAGCTACGCGAAATCATCACCCAATCCTTTTCTGTAAGACCCTCTGGTATCTGTGGCTCAGCAGTGTTTGCGACATTCCCTCATATACCAGTTTAGGTAGCTATTTAGCTATGAATGCAAAAAAAAACAAAAAAAAAAAAAAAAAAAAATGGCTCCGCCTCCAGGGGATCAAATTCTGAGCCCCAGCGAGGTACCTTAATATCAACATGAACCCCTAGCAAATGGCGGTGGTCCTGGAGGACAGGGGACCCCCCCCCCCCCTCCAAAGTAGGGGCATATATCAAAAATCGTTCTACGTGCGATTGGATCACACGCTTCCAGGTTATAATATCATTACAACGATAAGACACTAGCAGTGTGAATGGTTCATCATTTACAAATTGTCCTGGTTTCCCTGCCTTTTCTGAATGACGAGAAGAGGACAAATATTTGGGGTGCTTCGCGCGCAATAAAGGGATGGTAATAAGTTACGCCCTACCGTGTGATAAAGCTGGACACTTTATAAGTTTGCCCGTGGCTTTGGTTCAATTGTTTCCACTCAAGTTGTTTTTAACCTTTCAACCGTCCGTCTGTTGCTTGCTTGCTATTGGGCAAACCTCTGCACCACTAGGGGAATTTTTAGTCGAGGGAACTTTAGGATATCGGGTGGTAGTATGTTCCTGCGACCACATATAATTTGCAACAAATATCAAGCAAAATAAGGAAATCGTTTCTCACGGTTCCTATCCCTCCAAAGTAAAACTGCCTCTGTATACTTGGTCATATCAGTGTTGTAGTCGAGGACGCTTGCATCCGAGGCCGAGGCCAAGGCCGCACGTCCCCTCGAGGCCGAGGCCGAGCGGCACCCTCAAGGCCGGGGCGAGCCACACTTCCGAGGCCGAGGGGCCGGGGCAATCATATTACAGATGACATTTTAAATTGACCATTGTTTTTTAAAGACATAAATAATTTGTTTGTCTTCCACATGGCCCCAGTAGTCATTATGATTAAATATGGAGCAAGAAGGTTTGAATTCCCAAAAAAATGAGGATGAACACACACAAGTTGATATGCAACAAACAAAATTTATTCTTGAGGTCAAGTACTTTTCAAATATGGATGCAGTTGTGAAAATGGTTTTAACGTCGTGAGAGCGCTATAAGTAGACTCTCATCAAATTTACCATCACTTGAATTACTTTTGGATAGCTGATCATGGGCATATTCTAGTCTACACAGTCTGTGACTCTTCATAAGGGACAGGTTATGGCCGTAGAAGCTAGGCATGGCACTGCATTTTTTAGAAACATCCAAGTGATTCCAGCATCTGTTACAGCAAAGCTTGGCTCGGTGTGTGGTGCGGGGAATGAGCCCCCCCCCCTTCATGACCAAACACTTTTTTCCACTGGCGCACTACAAGCTGGGACAAATAACACATTCCTAGCCAGGGCATATAAGGCAAAGTATGATTCTGGCGCCACCATCTGGGCTTCCAAAAGGTCGTGGAAATATAAATTTAGGCAGATGACCTGCCCATCTGAATAATTTGTGTACGACACATAGTAATCTATAAAAATAACATTTTGGATACATCTTGGTAGGCAGCAGCAATACTTTCACTCATCAAATCCGAAACAGCCAGTGACTCAAACCTAACGACAAAAACAATCAGAAGCGAAGAGGCTTAGTGATACATTGAATGCGCCTTGACTTTTTGACCTCATATGACCTTTGGCCTGACACAAACCAATAGGGATTATGTGCTGATTATGGGGAACCCAATACCAAGTACACACACACACCACACACACACATACACCACACCACACGCGAGCGCCACACACACACACACAAACGCACAACAACACAACACACACACATTAACAAACGCGAGTCAATCATAACTAAAGGAAAATAAAGAATTAAGTTTTTAGTGTTATTTTTTTATGCTCAGACTACCATGTCAGTTAGGCTATTGAAGATAATACTAAATAGTGTTCAAATGATCTTTTTAAATACAAAATTGCATTTCAATCACGGCAGAGCAGTAGTTTTTCGGGGGGTGGGGGGGGTCAGTGGATCTAGTGTTAACATGTGCCGCCGCCAGTGCAGGATTCACGGCTTTGTACACAAAGGTATACATATGCGTATCTGGCACTGGCCAGTGCAAGTTCAGTCAGCACTATCGAAGTTGTCTATGGCCAGCTAGAGCTCGCAGGGCAGCCTAGGCAGCCAGCACTGCACTAGGGACTTGCATTCGCATAGCGGGCCCGAGTAGTGCAGCGCCAGTAAATTCTATGCCAGTTTTTGGTGATATCTCGAGTATGCTAAATTAGTTCGAGTTTTCGCGGGTGATTTTGATTTAAACAAATCCAGAGACATCATTGTGACATAATTTCCTTCCTTTTTCTATTTTGATCCCGAAAAATATTATCGGCCTCGACCGGGCCTCCGAGGCCGAGGCCGGGGGCCGAAGGGCCGCAGCCTCCGAGGCCGAGGCGGCAAAAACTGGCCTCGAGGCCGGCCTCGAGTCCTACAAACTGGGCTAGTAATATCAAAGTTAGCGTTCCAATGCTTATAAAGTTTGCCTAGAAAAAAAAACTTTTGGATGCCTTGAATGTTGTTTAGTCCACCTAAATCGCAGGGTTCCGAGGAGGATTTTTCTGGCCTCAACAAGGCGGGGGTCCGATTTTTAGCGGGCTTCTGAATCCCAAACATGGGCGCAAAGTGTTCCCAATCGATCGATCAGTGGACAGTGCAGATCACTCCCTTCCTATTTGAGGGTCAGCCCTCCCGCGTCACAACAAAAAATAGCTGGGACGTCACTATTATCATTCATCGCATCCTTCCCTGTTTTATATGTCTGTAGGTCTTTAGTAAGTGCCTCTTGATTCGGCCTGCTGAGAAGCGCACAAAATTGTTCTAATTTCCACGTGCTCACAGACCACAGAAATTGAGCATGCAATATCGGTGATTCGGACCACTGGTCACTGTCTCCAGTGGAATTAAATAGGCCTATACAGTGAGCTTGAGTATGAAGACAGGCGTTGGGTAGGGGGAAACATGAATCGGCGGCCCCAGTCAACTTTAGTTCGACTAATGAGGTAAAATAATAATTCCCAGTAATATCGGGGATGATTGGGTGAAACTTGCAGGAATCCGCTTTACTGAGTGACCAATTTCTCTAGAAATTTTCTGACCGCTACCGCTACGCGCCAACGCTCTGTTGAGAAACCCTTTGGAACCACCCCCACAATTCATAATGAAGGCACTAATTTCAGTCAGAATGTAACGACTAAAATCACAGGCGCGGTATTTGATATTCGGTTTGTAATCATATGCTGACATATTCTTTCACAAAATAGGAGAGGCCTAAAAACATTGGTTAGTACAACACTTGCGAAAACGTATCAACATTCATCTGTACTATACTGAAAGACCATTAGCTTGTTGTTATAGCCGTCGTGATGTAGGAGTGTAATGAGTTAAAATGTTCTCTTGACTACGCGCGACAACGGTGGCGATCCGCTCAGATAGTCAATTGGAGTTCATCTCGTCGTCCATCTTTCGAAAAGGGCTCGACTCTCTGCCCCTGTGCGCAATCGGGGGCGGGGGGGGGGGGGGGGCGAATAGCCGGTATCACTGGTCTAAGTGCGCAGCTCACCACTGAACATTAGGGGTAAAGATGATATTCTCACGGCCATAGCGCTATTAATACGACTTTCAAACTGGTCTCACTCTTTGAAAACGAGGCAGTACCTCATGGCTTCACTTGTTGAAGAATGGGGGGAATTTGTAAAGTTTCTCTGTCCGTTATAGGATTTGTATGACGT
The DNA here is from genome assembly GCA_026419785.1 of Sclerodactyla briareus. Taxonomy (NCBI): domain Eukaryota; kingdom Metazoa; phylum Echinodermata; class Holothuroidea; order Dendrochirotida; family Sclerodactylidae; genus Sclerodactyla; species Sclerodactyla briareus. The sequence goes on along the minus strand of JAODTK010003976.1, from coordinate 89,681 downwards.
CAGGGTAGATCCCGAAAGATCGTTTTGAACACTATTAATCTTGTAACGTCAAACTGTCAGTGTCTCTCCATGACCTTCGGCTTTCGTTATCAATTATCCTAATTTGACTGTAACCATAGACCGGCTCAGGCTATACTTCTACATAAGCAAGCACTGGCCAAGCTGAAAGTACCTTGCGAAAGCAGATGGACTCTGCTAACCCATCCCCTCTTTCATGATGGCTCTTTAATTCCTGTACTGGTAAGGCTATATTATGCAGCCAATTTTACCCAAGTGTGTAGACTTATTAGTATATCATTTGTTCAGGAAACGAGAGTAAACGGGCTTAATGCATCATCTTGTATATTTGGGTTCTCTAGATTGTACGATATGGCTTCGTTTTCAGTGACTCCCCCATACTAACAGCTGAAGCCCCAACCCGTAGCAGTGATGATTGCCCTGGCAGGCAATGCGGGGTTTGGGCGAGTGGGAACTAGTGGATGATGTTGTCTACTGATCACTACAACTCGACGCCCTGTATGTTTCACACAACTCCTTATATCGGCACAATAATGTTTCAAAATCAGCTCCACATCTTCAAATCATCCATTCACCTGAAAGATTTCACTCTCACTTAGCGCTCACATTTGCACCGACCGCGCACTGCGATTCTCAGAGACGACAAATGAAAAGGTGTGATGATCCATTAGTTTAATAACCAGAAACCAGACGGTTTTATAAATTTCAGCATACACTATATCTGCATATCGATATATGAAAAAAATCTAGCAGGTATGCAGTAAGATGGTCAGGTATATAAAGGCGAGGGCACATGGAAGCAGACGTGCCCTCAATTTTTTTTTTTTCCTCCCACTTTTCGCTCACTCATGGGCGCACATGCCGGGAAGGCATCTAGCCTCATCCCCCCGCTTCCAATCGCTCGTCCTCCTTCCGCGCAATTAAGCGACCAGGGCTTGTACCCTGAGTCCTTCCCCTCCCCATCCAACTTCCTGGGGTACCCTCGATTCTGTTGCAAACCATTGCGTTACCGGTACGGAGGGGGGGGGGGTCGGCCCGGCGGTAGGCCCCCCAAACCCCAGTGCCGTTCTCACAGGACAGGTGGGCAGGATCGTCCGCTGGGATGCGCGCCATATGCTCAAAGAAGCGAAGTTAGCGATCGCGTCGCAGGCAGCTGATCTTCACCACCCGCCTCCCCAACAACCCTGGCATTCGATACACGTTACTACAGCAGTTACCGAGAATGCGGCGATGCGAGGTAGTGAAATAGGAATTAAATCGATTGAAAAAGATGATCGTGCCCTCCTCCAAATAGCTTCAGTGTTCATATAGTAGGGTGGTGTCAGGTCCCCATATTCGGGAAATGAAACTACATTTTCTTTCAAAAATGGAAGTGCCATTTCCAGTGATTTGGGGAGGAATTCGGCCATAAAATCGGATACGCTTTGCGTCAAACCATGGGGATCACTTGGTCTAGATTACCAAATGTGCATGCCGCAAACTTTCACAACTCAAATCTCACCCACAGTATATTTAAGCAATGTGCGGTGTTTACCCGTAACGGTCGGCTGAGGGGGAGGGGGAATAAGAGAATGCGCCTACGAAAGAAAAATGTTGTACACCCCCATCATTTACCCCTTGAAGTGAGAATTGGAAAAGGCGAAAATGATCATGATTCTTCTATATTTATTCATCCAATCATCTTTCTCTTAGAAACCCCCACTCTCCTTGAAATTTGATTCACTGTGACCTCTAGTGACCCCAAACTGAAACGTTTGACGACGCCATAGTGTTTCTACATGGCCGTGATCCTGACTTTTTCACCGTGAACTAGAACTCCTTCAGATAATAGTAATATGACTTCATATCAATTGCTTCATCAAAAAATCATATGAGCCCCCTATTATCAATGATATTATTGGTTATCGATATATTCAGGTATATACATATATATTCGTGTATATTTTATAGGTGACAAATTCCAGTGATGCAGGTGTAATCGTATGGTACCGGTGGATAGTATGCTGAACTTGTACTTGATCCCCGGAGTTCGTCGGCCCGAAATTCACATCCTGGATTCATTTCAGGAGTGAACTTAAATGCATCGCATAAACCCTCTGATTCGAATGTTTCGTCAGAATCATTTGACCTGAAATGGCTAGTCATGAATGATTCCATTACGATCTGATTTCAGTCGGTGATTGATACAGTCAATAGAATGCTTGCTATCTTGGTTGGATTGAGTCGTGAAAGCCGCCCAGATGGTTCTTATCAGTTCGGAATCGCGAGGAAGTAGAATTTCGACTAAATGGAGATAATTCCTTATTTTCCGTCGTGATATTAATGGCAAGTAAGACAATGAATGCAACCCATGATAGGCACTCCTGTTGAGGCAATTCAGGAATCGTGAGAATCGCATAAGGACGTATTCTTGAAAATTTGCGACGAGCTGCGTCGATTGAAGAGGGTTGTAACATGGGGAATCACCTGCCGAGCTATTAAAACGTTACTTGAAAAAATATTCGCCTGCAACAATCTGATTGAACTTGGAATCGCCTGTGCCCTATATACCTGCACCAGGAAGCGACTTGAAGGAGGGGGACCCTGCATCAGTGACATCTTGGAGCTACCGTGCTTACGTTTCATTTATTGTTACCACGAACTGCCTTCTGGCTCTCCAAGCCACTGGGTTCGGTTGCATAAATTATTTCTGAGACATTTTAGGCACGACTGAAAATCATTTGAACCGCGTACATGGTGGGTAATCATACCCCGGGACCACAGTTACGAGAGAATGAAAAAAAACTAATTATAAACACTTTTCCACAAAGGTTCTCACTTACGCTTCTGAAATTAAATTTCCGAAATAGTAGCCCTTATAGTGGCTCCTATTGGTGCCAGGTCGTAAAGGTAACAAATTCGAACTATGGAGGGGATGGGCATCAACACATAGAACTAGTATTGTTCAAGTGTAGATGCAGAGCCCACGGTGAAGAAGGTAATCTCGGCGTTCGAGCTCCACCAATTGGGCTTCATATTTGTATATAGATATATGTACAGATAAGCAACATATATTTACATTTTGGTTTGGCTATTGCTCGAGTTTACGTCTGTATGCTTTAGAGAGCAATATCGAAACGCGCGAAAAAGGCGGCAAGTCAAAAATCGTGAGATATCTACTGCATTTTAGGTTGCTACCCCGAAGAAAAAACAGAATAAAAAAGGGGCTCGAAAACAAGGGAGCAGGAAAACATTATTCCTAATGTATATATGGGTACAATCATAATGTTTCGGATTGTCTCTCACAGGCGTAGTTGGTAATATTAAATGTTAATACCAGCTGATGGGGTGATAACTTACACCAATGGCCGACCGATATTTATTTTCATCCAATATAGCTGAACTGCACGTTCTATAAAAGAAAACCGGGCCCATTACAGGCTTAAATTGGCCAAATATAATTTTTCACGATTTCTTCATGTGTCCCAAATCTGGCCCCTGGTCTGCACCAAAAACACTACGGTTCCTCTACTCCGCTTAATCAAGCTATATTATATCTTTTTTTTACAATTTCCAATTTTCCCCTCAAAAATGACGCAGGTCGGCACAAAAACAATGAGAAGTTTGTACTGCCGTTAAGGAAGCTACACACCGAAATTTCAGACTATTGACCAAGCAATTTGGACTTATCCTCTTCACAAGATTTTCAGGCTTTGACATCTGATGACCTACCTCAGATGACCTTTTTTGAACCTGAACCTGAAACAATAAAGATTGTGTCTCTTATGGCAACCACATTACCAAGTAATAAGCTTCATCCATCCAGGCGGGTTCAAGTTATGCTCCTCACATGCCAGGTATCACCTAATACATACATTACAACATACATACATACATACATACATACATACATACATACGTACAGACATACATACAGAATCCATACATAAATACATACATACATACACACACTTTCATGACAGCATGGATTCAGATACATCAAGAGTCAAATAATAATAATAATAATAATAATAAGAAAGCCCATCTATAGCCTGTGAAGAGCCGTTATTAAGCGCCACAATCAGTTAGTGTGCGATTCAAAAAAAAAAAAAAAAAAAAAAACAGGCGAGGATGACGATATACATGAAAAAGTTCCCATTCTTGACAATATGTAATGATTTAAAAATAGAACATAGCCATATGATGTACAACGCTGTAATGAAATCGTTTGAAAGTCGGTGTTGGACTGATTAATGCATTCAACTTCATACGAATATATGATATTATATTATAATTGTTTCAAGTATGGGCACATACTAGCGCTCATATTTACTGAATTAAGCACTAATTAGTGGCGTTTCACATACAAAAACCCGAGACACCAATTAATTACAAAAAAATAACTTTACATGGCGAAGATGGTGAACAAAACTTCTTGAGGTTCCTCTCGAAGGCAGCGAGAGAAGTGACGGAAGTCGTGACATGAGCAAGTCAGAGCGTCCCACAGCTTGGACCGATACGCTAAAGACCTGTCGACGAATGTGATGTTTCTTTCATGAGTACACGTCGAGTCGCCGATCTGGTACTGAAAAGGACGCGGCGGTCTTATGTGTATGAGATTAGCAAGGTAGGCCCGAGAGGGTATTCCTGGTTCATGATTTGGTTGTTGCTTTGACCTCTGTTGACCTCAAATACTTTTGACCGTGACCCAAAAAGAATTGGTTCAATGTATGTATAGCGAACAATATGTTCCATAAACCCAAACTCAGTTCAAGCCAACGTATGTACAAACAAGTGTGAATAATATCCATTCGTTGTCATATATCGGAGACCGACATGCCTACTTCGTGTGACATGATATCATACGCTTTGGGCCCCCCCCTCGACCTTGAACTGGCTACAACACCCAAATGGGGTGGTCACCCCTATAATATTTGCAATCAACGGGCATGATTTGAACATGATTAATGCTTGCCCAAGGAGTGTCACATAAACATACATATAAAACACCCATGACATAGGACATGTGTGTACTGTGACACACGCTAGTGTGTACTTGTGACTGCTCACGGATTCTTCTACCTACGGCGGGAAAGTTGTGCTGAATTACTGCCATTAAGCTATATACCTGAATAGTGTAATTTAGGGCTCTCTGGCGTGAATCACGTGGTACATGAGGGGACTGGTTCTTGGCATTCCATGCATTAATGGGGGGATGCCGATCCAAAATTTGTCTTTCCCCTACCGGAATCTCATCCGGTACAATGTACCGGTCATAAATTGCAAATTACTACATTTGAATTTCATTGTAGTTGTTGAATGATAAACTGTCTTTCTACAAAAGTTGTAAACGATAAGCGATAGCGTTAGTTCCCCATCTTCATTCTGGAACTCCAAGCGTTCCATGAAAATGGTTCATCCAATGCGAAGGTGTAGGGTGACTAGGCAAATGACAACGGTCGATGTGGCCAAAAGTTCTTGGAGCGGACGTTGGTAACTGTTTGATATCTAGGAAAGCAGAAAAAAGTAAACAAATATTCCATTAATTAGATGACATAGCACAGAGGTAGTGGTAGACGATTGTTGTCCCAGTTCGAAGTTCAACTCTACTCGTTGCATTTAACCGCGGTGATGGGGCCTATTTCATGGTTACACCCCATGGAACTTTTATCATATTAACAGAGAGAGGCATGAGGCATACAATGGCTGGCAAAATTGCCATGTAATTTTTTCGAAGAAAATGTCTCGGTGACAAGCAATTGCATGAGTATGGGTATCATTGTAATAGCAAACCTACAATCTGTGGTACTCTAACTAGAAAACATGCAAACTGCAGGGAAACAAATTCTGGTAGCGGCAAAATTGATGTGAAGAGGGGGGTTCCAGTATGTTTGCATGAATACCAACGCAATGAGTTGCAATCGCCTTCAAGGCGTCAAAAAACAGGTGGGGGACGGGAGGATATGCCCACACTTTTTGACAATGACTCCCATCGACTATAATATGTCCACAGTGTCAATTTTGAAAATAACCATACCCCCACCCACTCGTGAGAAGTGGGGACGCGCATGATCGCTTTTCATAATACAGCACGGTGTGGGGGGGGGGGGGGTGATATTGATGATGAGCCGAAGAATATGGGTTAGGGCGTTCGATGCTGAAAGTCCGTTGTACGCCGTAGATATAGCAATTGTCCCCGTGGCGGCTATAACTTTGTGCCAGCAACATACAGTTTGTCTTACAATCGGACAAATTCTAGTAGAGCAAGTTGGGTAGTAATATGAACGCCAATAAATGAGCGCAATCGCTTTCCAGCACTGGCTGGGGGACATTTTTATAGGGATAGGCTATAGGGTAGGGAGACTGATGCAAAAGTCGGTTGCAAGAGCATTGAGTAGACATGGTAGACATGGCAAAGTAACGCAAACATGACAGTATTGTTCATCTCAAGCACTTACAGATCAGTGCCAATCCAGTGTATGAGCGTTATCGTTGAATTGCTGGGGATAGGGATAGAGCCTACACTGATTAATATACACTCCAATAGACACATAAATGAGATACTGCGTGTATAGCTCGAAATTCAAAAAACAAGGTTCATTCTTGAGTCCGCTTCTACCTGTCTATGTCTTAAGCAGGAATATTCTGCGAGCCTGTAGTCTATCATTCCTCATGAAAACTTCATGAGGTCAATGGGAAACTTGTAATCATTAGTACAATAGTGAGCGAGGGGATACTACCAAATGGAAATACGCGATCAAATTGGCTGATCTTCGTCATATATTAAAAAAAACCTTAATTCTCTACAGTCACTTAGGACCGACACGAGAATTTTGGTTTTGTAATCATTAATCAATTGGGATTTGTGCACAATGGCATGATTTTTAACTGCAAGATGAGAATAATGAGTGATTGCGATAAAAATCGCGGGAGGATGCATAGTCCTATTGGCTTAGGCTAGAATGGCTGCGTAGAATTACAATCAAAGGTCATATAATTCGAACCACAAAATGACGTATGAGGGAAAATGGCAATTGTAGGCAAATGCACGGTGCGTGGCTGGCGTAACGAAGAAATATCGTTCACCGCCGTTGATATGATGTGACCGTATGTCCACACCATAGTTGCGATATAGTGGGAAGGTTGTATACGGCGTGACTGTCATTCGAACGGTATACCGTCGAGTCAGTTCGCCAGGCGTTGGAAGACGATATGGCTCTTTAAAACAAAAAGTGGTCTTGTGATGTGTTTTAAGTTTGTAAAGAGTTGTGTTGCAATTTCTGGTTTGTTTGAAAGCCAAATAGAGTGGATGGTCTTTTCTTGTGCAGGTTTGATATCTTATTGCCTGGAAGATGAAATAAGAAATGGGAAAAAAATAAATAAGGAGAAGAAAGAAGAAGAAGAAGGTAGCTCGGAAAATAGAGCATCATAGTGGGTGCATCGGTATGAAAGAAACTGAAAAAGCCATATTACAAATTCACAGACATACGGGAAATTAGTACTGACAGGAAAAACCGAAACGATTTATTAGTGTTTAAATTTGGATTCAAATATACAATCCCCGTTGCCTAAAAACTCCCTAGCTCAACGGAAATATGATATTTGGGTAATAATATCTGTGCAGGGCACAGGCATACCACTATAATAGCTAATCGAGATGTGGCTTGTAAAGATGACAGAGCTTTTGGTACGCACATTCACCTTTACTTATGACGCCAAATCTCAGACCGATTTCAGCGATTCGAATGTATCGATGAGCACGAATGCTATGCCAAAATCATAACGGGGGGTTGGGGGGGGCCGTGGGGGGGGGGCAGCAGAACGCTATATAACACACGTCGAGTAAAATATGTCTGTTGGGAAACCCTCGTATTAAACAAACTTATATATGGAATCCGAATAATAAGGAAGAAATCTCCATCCATTTTTGGAAAATGAAAAAAACCTTCTTTACGTTTTTATGATATCATGTCATTGATTCCTCAAAAGTTACCGAACGTAAATTGGAAGATCTCGAAAATTGGCAAATGCAAGAACCTCCAAAGTTGGTGTGGGTTTTGATATTCCTGTTTCACATGTGTTAGTTTGAAGGGAATCCATCACATGACCATTGGCCGCTAAAACTGGATTGCCCAATTGAACTGTTTTCTACAGCGAAAACGCTCATGTTTGCTACATCACTTGGTCAAATTCTGATGTACGACCGCTGATTGAACCCCTCATTAAATTTTAGCTGAATTTTCACTTTGAGAACATGGGATCTTGTTGAGTCGGGTCAGTGGCACAGACCATTACTTTGGATATTCAGTGCGAGAACATCCTTTATTGGATTTGCTCCACCATTGATGGGATAAATTCGTATTCCCAGGAATTATTATTAAAATACTGTTAAAAAGCTATTTATAAACCAAATCTGCGGGAGACTCGTGAATTAGGACAATATAGTGGCCATACTTTTCCACGGATAGCGCTTGCTGGTGCATTTAAAAGAAGGTGGTTGAAGCCTAGCAAAAATGCTATTTAACAAAACGAATTGAGGCACCGATGTAATGTTAATTCTTTTGCGAATTAGTCTGCGGAAACAACGTGCGTTACTACATGAGTCTGGCGGAAGCTTAATTCTCTCATAACTGTGAGACATTTTTATATACCATGCACCGTCGATTCGCTCGTAATGATACTATCACAGAGAATCAAACTCATTACCTCGGGTTACCCACTGTCCCGTAGTCAGGTGCAGGACCGATACAAAGTTCCAATATGTATACCAATTTGAACTGCGAGAAACAAGATGGGGTTAATAGTGTCTAAATGCTCTACTTTTCACAATTTTTAACACACAGTACAGCAAATTTCGGAACTATGTGGAATCTTTCAACTTTAGATAAAATGATTGCAAAAATAGCCAATTTGATCATTTTCAATATTCTTCTAGTTATGTTCCTAAAAAAAACTGATTGCGGATTTCTACTTTTTCTATCAGTTCTCTGTTGCACTATTCTGGGAATCACTTACTGCAATCTCGGTTTGTTTAGACTTTCTCGTGAAGTCCTCATCACTGGTAGGAATAACGAGGTAAATGTGACGCGAGTATATAAGAACCGAAAGCCTTCAGGATTCCTTGACTCGTCTGATAACCTATAGCCAACACAAGGACAATTGGGAGATTGTCAGCACTCATTATGGGCAACATAAAACTTCTAACAAATTCTCCCTTTTTTACCAACCACCCAATAGGGTTCCATGTCACTTAACAGAAGCTACACAACTAAATTTCAAGGTTGTCAGACTTTGACCGCTTCCCGTGACCCCTCAGATGACCTCTGACCTGACCCCACAACAATAGGGTTCATATACTCCATCATGGAAACACATCTAATTATGAGGCCTTCATCATCTATCCAGTGGTTGAGTTTCTCGGTGTTCGCCGAAATATCGACTTTTCACACAAATTTTTCACACCACAATTGCAACCCGACCTATAACCACAAAAACAATAGGAATCCAGTACTCTCCAATAGTAAGCTACACACCAACTTTCAACCCCATCTAGACTTTATATCGTGTTCACAAGGTTTCCCAGACTTGGCTTCTGGTGACCTCAGATGAAATCTCTGACTGACCCCCCGAAACAATAGGTTCATGCAGCCATCATGGGGAACACAACATCCAAATATGAGCTTCAGTCATTCAATCCATCCAGGTGGTGTGCGGGGTTTATATCGTGTTCACAAGCCAAAATTGCCAAAATATTGACTGTCCATAAATGTGTCTACTTTGTGATCAAATTCAGCCCCCTCCGACCATACCACAACAAAGGTTTCCTGTACTCCCATAACAAAGCTACCCCAAATTTCACACCCGATCAGATCAACCATTCTGATTCATCGTGTTCACAAGGTTGTCAGACTTTGACTCTGGTGACCTCATATGACCCCCAACTTACTCATGCACTCATCATGGGGAACACACGTACTAAGTATGAGCTTCATCCATCCAGTGGGTTAGGTTATCGAGTTCACAAGCGAAATAGACCAAAGTATTTATTTCCAAATTTCCTATTTTTGATCAACATTCACCTCCGCCTATAACGATAGAACAATACGGTTCCTGTACTCCCCATAAGAAAAGTAGCCCCCAAAATTTCACCGATCGGTCCAACCCATTTGGACTTATCGTGTCACAAAGTGTCAACTTTGACCTTCCAAGACATCAGATGAACCTCTGCAGGACTCACACCAAGGGGGTCAATGCACACACGGCAACTCGTAATAGCCGCAACAGGGGGTTATGGACAAAATGTGTGTATGTGTATGACAAGTTTTTTTGCAGAGTATGTGAAACGAAGCTAGAAGTTACGTCAGCGACTGGGACTATTCATCAATTTCTCGGTGTTAAAAAACGGAGTGTGTATTCCTCATTCCCGTTTTCCATGTAGTAGAAATCCGATTTCATCCGTTTTTTACCGTGGCATTCGGGGCTATGACCCTACCCCTCCCCCCAATACCTAATAAAACAAAGTTACTTTGCGTCGTAAATGCGCCCCCTAGACACGTGTGCAGGTTAAGAAACCAATTTGACCACGGGGATATTAACACTTGCAGGTGTAATCCACAGTGGGATATGGGAAAAACTACAGGCCAGTCAGAGAGTTGAAGGTTCCTTACAGTTATTAAGTGCAAACACCCACACGCAACCGCACACACCACACTCACGCCGCCCACACAACACACACACACCACACAAACACATACACATACAAAATGACGCATAGATTCGTCGACTTCGTCAAGGAATAAAAACGGGGGGCGTAATCAGATCGGACCACCCTGATGCGGGTATGCTGGCTCGATTACAATAATTACCTCGGATTTCCCTTTCACGGATCATTCTTAGTGACGAAGGCCACTTGTGAGGTAGGGAACAGTTCTCGAATCTACCAAGAAAAAAGTTGGAAAAGAAAAGCATTTGAGAAACTTACTTATCATTTAATCATTTTACACAGGAACCAATGGAGGTCAATATGTTGTGAATGTGGTGAACGTCGGTGGCGATAATTCGACTTTACCTTGTTTCGAAATGCAAATAAAAAAGTGTGAGGCCAAGTATACACTGGGTCATATTGGAATCGCATCACACGGAAGCATGGACCAATGTCTATGGGAAAGCACGACCAACCAACAGTCCCTGGAAAAAATATGACAAAAGATCAGTGATAATCCGGTCTTCACTAACAGAATGTTGTGGTAATGTCGTGAAACCACCGGGAAAGGTGTGCTAGTACACAACATTTAGTGTACTGGTACAGGGTACTGCGTGATATCGCTCGATTTGCGTACTGGGCTGGAGGAATAATAGTGGTGCATTTGATGTACAGTTGACAGTTTTGCTTTAGAACGGATAATCAGATCGATTTCAAAGAAAAATTATAACGAGTTATTGAACCAGATGGGTTTTTTTAATCCAATTTAGATTTAAAAAAAAAGAATCCACCATCCAAATCGTGAAAATGAAGGGACCCGTGGCTGGCAGCCAGGAAAGTTAGTTAACATGTTCTTTCAAATATTCCTTTCCATGATAATTTACCGGAGGATTACAGGAAGTGAAAGACCACAGTCGAACAAGGCTGCATGGTTTCGGGAGAATTATGACAGAAACAGCGATGAGTCGCGAACAACATGGAACACAATCTCTGGGCTGAAACTCTAGGTTTAAATCAAATTATCTGCTGCAACACGAAAGTAGACTTATTCAGACATCTTAGCGCTGCAGTTTTTGGAAAGGCAGATGTTCTCCATCTCTTCTCTGGTGAACTCTTTCCCTGGTTGTATACAACCTCAACGATGAGAAGCGGAATGCTGGGAGACGGAGATGGTCATCATGACCAATTCGCTCTTGATGGAATCCACTGACGAGAAGCATCTATGAGGATGGAAGACTTGAAATTGGTATCTGCGGGGAGAAAAGAATACAATCGAAGTTTCGAACTGAAATGGAAATCCTCATTAGTGGGATCTCTAGACGGAAGAGAATTAAGTCTATTGAAACGCTTGGCAGGTGTTGTCCTCAGGGGAAGAAAACGTACAATTCGGAAAGATAAGTTGAAATGATGATTCTCGGTCATGATCCAGTCGACGAGAAAATGATAATCTTGTCAATGTGTAATGTAGTTTCTTTCGACACAAACTGTATACAGACTGTGCCTACTTGAAGATGGCATATGTCATATGCGATTCTACGTTGGTTAACGTAGATCGCCGGGTAGAGGCGATGGGGAAATGAAACATGTGCACAAGTCCCGTAGTTTGCGAAAAAAAGAGGGAAATGCACAGAGCGCCAGCTCAGTAGAACTCCCGTGTGTGAGGAATTGAGTGTAATGGTATGAACTCGCCCGAATTCGTCACCATCAAAGTATCATACACAGGTCTATCGATCGTTCACACCACCTGAGATCAAGATGTTTTGTATCTACCATTTGCACTGTAGGTCTTTTGCTGAAAGTTTTTGTCCTTACTGATAGGCTGTGCAAGACCCAGCAGCTGAATCTTCGTGCTTCTCCTCAGTTCGGTGTCACTCCACTGGATTCTCCACAATCTCAGAACCCATTTCTCGACACATTCTTGACGTCTTCTAGTTCCCCACATTGCTCAAATATGCAGAGAATAGCCAACATCTCATCCTGGAGGACCTCACGCACAAATGGACGACCTTAGGCCGCTAGGCTCCCGTTTCAATACACAGGCCAAAACGTTATGAGATGGGGGCATCGACGGCACTGGCAGACTGTGGAATATAGAATAGAGTCCTTCTCCGTTTTCAATGTCAGATATCATGTAGTTAGCAGCATAATACTCTTGGAGCAGATATGTGTGCAGGGAGCGTATCACTCGACTTTCGGGCAGGATGGCCCTTTGAGTGAGATTTATTGATAGCTGGAAGCCACTTCGGTCATATCTATCTATCAGTCAGAACCCGAGTCGTATGTAATGGTCGACCAACCTTTGTCCGCCTTGCGACAGGAGATCCTCTTCCCGTCAACCATTGTGTTGCTCAGCCAAACCCTCAAACGCCACTTGGCTGAGCGCTTCATGATGATTCTGATGGGAGATAGCATTTTTTAGTTCTTCAGTTCATACTCCTCCTCTTATTCTGCAAATGTATTTGACGGCTCACTACCCTGCACGGCAAAAGGCGGTCATGATATGAAATTCGACCATTCTTCTTTTCACATGAAGTGTGCAATAGATCGCGAAGAAAAGGGACTTGCACATTCGGAAATGAAGCGCGTTCTATGGAGATTCTTCATTATTTGCCTGGCTGCCGCGCCTATGTCGTCTACAACTGTTGGTTTAGATACTCTAATTGGGTCGTCTACTCAAGAGCCTTTGAGTATTATACGTTCCATTTCATAGGATCCATAATCGAACGGTAAAACTGACGGCCGGGGTGTCATAAGCAGTCTGTGTATCATCCTTCCGCGATCAAACAATCGATGATTTGTCGACATAACTACATTGTCTCTCCTAAGAAGTCGTCAAGCGTCAAGAATATAAAGACAGATCGGCTGTTGGACAAAAAATATTCTCGGATTGTCTATATCACTAAGTGCCGAGTCTCTCGGAAGGGAAGGTATGCGCAGTCTGATGCTTTGGCCAATGACTCAATGCCATCCAACTGTCGACCCTGGAGAAAGTAGACTACTTTCCACATCGTTTAGAGCGATTCATCTGATGGATTGATCCAGTCACAAGCAAGCGGTAGGGCTAAGGGGATTTTCCGTAACCAGTGACCTTCAACAAATAGCGCGTGACTTACCAAATACTTGGCGGTAGGATGTGCTTTTCCATGTTTCCCTCCACATCTTCGGAAAAGCGTTTCTAAGTTGACCCGTCGACAAATTAAGTCCCGTACAAGAATTTTCTATCTCCGACAGGAAGGGGCACAGGTCTCACGGAGTATACAAATGGTCATACTTTACGCGTAGCTCTCCGACAAATTCGTTGTCATTTCTGTATGAAGAGAACAGCTCAGAATTTAGTTTTATCCCCGATCATAAAATAATTAAAACATGCAATATAAATCATTTACCTCCTAACCATGCTTTACTCCGTTCTGATCTTTAGCATCGGCTGTGCACGGCATTCGCTGAATGACGGACGGTTTGTTTTAATTTGTTAAGGAAGAATTTACAGGCTTCAAAGATAAAAGCTACTGTGGTTACGTACTGAAGTGCATGGGGAGTACCCACGGGCAGAGGGGTATGGGAAGCAACAAGCGCCTCACAATACGAAAGGATCGTGAACCGCGGATCTGGTCAATACAAATTTTATGTGAATGAAGCTAAAAAACACACCTACAACGTGGGGAAAGCAAGTGACAGTAGTGATATGTCCACTAGAAATTATTCCATGTCAGGCAACATATATGCCGTGATATTTAAGGCCAAGTTCAAACATTATGTAGTAATTAGAAGTCATAATTATTGCTATGAAAAGTTGAATCTCACGACAGGGGGAAACGGATTGGAAGTTGTGGCTTGGAGAGAGTTGGGCCGGGGACGTGGTAAGACATGAGCTCGTAAATCAGATTAATTCGAATCCAGTGCCATAGCCAATATTCACGATATATATTAATTCATCTACATATCATTATCAAGGGTCCTTATCGTGTCTTATATTCGAAAGCCCGTTCTAATTATATATACAAGTGAAGAAAGTTTATAACAGAGTCTCTGTTAACGAGAATCGGCAGAAGAAAGTACAATACCGGTTTTTTGTAATCCCATATCATTTTAAATACATAATCGATGAGTAACAATGCTTTTCAAACTCTGAATTTAGTCTATAATGAAGTTATCGGGATGATCATTTGGAATGATCAAATTGTTTCCAACTGACCAATGTTAGGCGCGAACTGCTACTGAGCACGCGGCCGCCCCAAGTCTCACAACTGAGTTTCCAGTATGCTTGTGTTCTATCTTAAAGCTGGCTTTGATAGTGATTATTGCATCTAGAAGTCATCGACGCCTGCTTTGTAATGTAGTATACAGGTCGATATCGATGTTAAATGTAGTACTGCTTCCTGATTATTGAATAATTGCAACTAAAAAGTATCGTTTCCTACACATAGCAGAAGAGCAACCGACGACAAATTGTAGTGCAAAGCTTCCGAGCAAAACTCGTTATTCTCAGGTGCATCGATCACATAGGTAATAACTAAGGATTAAAGCGCTAAAACCTATTACGAATTCACGATGGGTGCTGGAAATGGGTACTGCTTATGTCATGTGGATGCGAGCCGACCATTTGCAGATTAATGGTGGGGGGGGCCATCACCTTGCTGTCGACGGTTTTTGAGCTGATTGATTGATGGGCCGTTAAATTCCGGATTCGCGTGTGAAATGCCAACTTGATACCTGGTTGACAGGTGTCCTAATGATGGGTGGCAATCGATAATCCCCGGTATTACCGGCGTAGAGCCGAGTTTAACACTGTAGCCTTACATGCACTAAGTTTGAACGACAAGGTTTTGACTGACCTAGGATACCCCGCATCATCAAGCGACACCATTTTTCGGTTTTAGCCAGTCTTTACAAATGTTCAAGCCAGAATCGGGAATTTTCATTGCCTTGCGAGGGATTTGTCGGTCCACAAGAGTGTCCGGCGAATTGAATGTTTTACCACCAGTTTTTAGGTTTTGATTGCTGATCGGTGTTGAGTCCTTCTCATTCTCATGGTTACCCAGATGTCTGTATTCCCGCAGATGCTACAGTAAATTAAGTAATCAGGTTTCAGAGCAATTGTCTGTCTTGATTTTGTAAGGAGGTTGTGATGTTAATCAGTTCACGTGTATTGCAGTTTGGGGGCCCTTGCGACTGCCGGTATTAATCGCTCACTCTCTCGCGAGTTTTCACGAACTTGGCCGTGAAATGTGAAAATGTCCACAAGATTGGCTTGCTTGGTCTGGTATGAGCAAGACTGGGGCGCATCAGGTATCACGAATTTTGAGCGTCCTGACTGTGGAAGAGGTTGCGTACAAAACTAGCAGGGGGGAGTTCGGGTGGTATTTCTATACTAAAGCGTAACTCTTTAGAGTGTGGGGCTTTTTTTGTACGCCGGCGTTCATTCGTTGGTACCCTCAGAATACGATCTCTCTTGAGGTGTTTTCGACAGTTTCCTTAGCCCGCGATTACAACCATCTTCTGATGAGCAAATGCGTCTTAGACGGAGGGGGCTTGCTGTAGGGGATGTTTTTGGTAACAGATGGGGTGGATGACCGCTACTGGGAGTAGAATTTTTGTTTGGCTCGGGTTTGAATGAACGAACCTGTGTTGAGTGCCCGTCTTTAGGGTCACAGTTCGGTGTCCCAGTTAGTTAACAACTTCCCTCTCGAAATTTTGCTGTGAGCCTTATGGGTCGGGTGGAAGGATTGTCTGCTCAATGAACGAAAGTCAGCTCCCCTGATGATATGATGGTCCCTGTCATTCAGACCAATCGTCCTTAAAAACGTAGCCATATCACTAGTTTTGTGGCTTTGTTGGGAAGGAATTTACCGTCTCAGCTCTTCCAGGACAATTGGCAAAGGACGGTCCAAGTACCCATACAGCCCCATGTATTGTGAAAGTCTTTTCTGTGTCACATGACTCGCTCGGCCAAGCTAAGTTTTGGTAGGAGCTTTTAGTAGAGGGTGGGCCGGAAACGAGGTACAAGCGGAGTCCGTCCGCACGAGCGATTTGGGTTACAAGGATACCCAGGATACAAGGTACATAGAGTATCTAGAGTGTGTCCATTGATGTTTCCTCCTCGCTGCGATAAATCGGTGCAAAGGGGTTTGCGCTTGCCGGCGAACATAACTTGATCGTTATGGGAGGCTACATAAAAACCCGGAATTCCGACTCAGAATATTTTTGGCCTGGATCCCTTGGCAAAAACCACTTTAATATTTCGTGAGTTGGTGGTGTGAGGCTGGTCGTTTTGAGTTCAATTTGTGTGGGGTCGTCACAACCCTTTGAACCATCCAGTAATTGCTCACAAAAAGTCCAGATATATGTCTTTAGTAAGTCAACACGTGATGGGTTTGTGTCCATTGAGTGCCCATGTGCTGTCAATTAGCATAACCGTCCGTGATAATTGTCAATCAGGCTAAAATTATGCATAGCCGATCGAACAATTTGATTACTTTGTGAGCGACCCTGGCATGAGGGAGTATGACCAGCGAGTGAGACATTGGCGACGTTCTCAGGACAGAAGGTAACATACATCGTCTCAAAAGCGATTTGATATCGTTTACGGTAATCGTCACAATGGTATCGAACGATATCGATAATCACCACCAATCGAAATCTCTTGTCCCCGCCAGCCATGACATGCGTACCGGTCGCCACTGCCCCTACCCTAGTTGAACGAACATGCCTGTGAGCAGTATGTGACGTGTGTTAGCTCATGTTACTTGAGACTTTGAAACCAGACTATAGTTCCTGGCCCTCCGTTATTATTTTAAAGCCCTTCATCAGGAGTGCCCGTATCATGGTGTTGTCTCGTTCTCAGTATAACTTTGGTGTCATTCTAATAAATTGCAACAAACAAGAGTATTGTCCCCGTTCTGTTTCTTTGGTGCCGATTTTGGAAAACTGGGAAATTCGAAGATAAAGTTCTATGTATTCCCGCATACTGTTGCTCAAACGAACAGTCCGACATCTGAAACTTCTTTCTCTGGATGTGCCCGACAGCTCTTTGGCAATTGCGGGGGCTTCGGGAAAATGGTTTGTGTCGGTAACTCTTCCCAATACAATAATCTAAATTGCATAGTGATAACTATGACATTCCTTTTCATTCGAGGTGGTCATGGCATGGTTCTGCACGGCAGTATTTCAGATTACGTTTGAATGGATCCGAGACTCTTGACTGTATGCATTCCCCCATTTTTGCAGCTGTTTGGCAGGGCTATTAGCCACGTCCATTGCCCTCCCTTAAGATTGTTGACGATTATGATTCGCGGTTAATGTTTTTTTTCCAGTTTTCTAGTAAATCTCTCAGTAGTGTATATCACACGTCGCCTGAGTGGTTTGCGATGTCACATTTAAGGAGCTTTCTGGTTAGCTGAGTGTATGGCATGCTCCTTGATTGGCTGAGTGAGCGACAGTTGGACCTGATCCTCACGGCAGTCGTAACCGAATTTTCCGTGTTCCGATTCGACTCTGCTGAGCGGTCTTGGCCGGGTTTTGTAAAGGGAAGCTCTTCCCTTATCTCGAGTGGGTTTTGTGGGTAAAGTATGTCGTGCCCTCTGGTGTATGATTTTTTTGTTGAATATACGTATGGCACATAACTTTTGACCCATGTAGCAATGGTTTGACTGTTCGTGATTTGCAGTGGCGGCACAAACTTGGTTATGCGTTATGCTCTGGTACTGTTGTTATCGTCGATGCTCCGGCCTCTTCCCTATCAGCCCGAATTAGAGGGTTGTCCCCCCCCAAAATTGGCTTTTTTGGTACGAATCAGCGCTCATGGCCACACGGCCGACCCTTGTCAATCCGCAGTTCGATTATATATCGTCACGATGACGTAGCAGGCCAATGGTTGTTTGCCACTTCGGTTTTGGTCGATTTTGTCACGAAATTCCTGCTTCGGGTTGTGCCTTCTTCGATGTCCAGATGTATCTTCCACTACCAAAGGGTCCTTTTTGACTTTGCGTGATTATTAATTACAATTGGAACAAGGGGGAAATCCCCGGAGTTGCAGGATCTCGGCATCTCTGAAAATGTCACACTATCCAGTCCGTTCCATTTAACAAAAAAATGCAGGTTTCCCGCCAGAACGAAACCTATTCAATATGAGGTAAGCAGTTGCAATTTGTTTCTTTACCTTTTTCAATCCGAAATCTTCGGCTTTAGAAACGCGAACATCTTTTTGAAAATAATTGTACTTTAGATTATCGAAAAAAATGTGTTTTTATCACCACTTATCTTCATATTTTCGAATATTGCCAAGTTCTTCTAAACGATGTTAGTCTGTATAATTTAGACGTGTGGTTCACAATGTTTCGTCCACTCCCGACTGAATAAACTTGTGCGGAAAAAACCTCAAAAATCTCGGGCGGGACACACAAACGCTCACACACATACCCAGCACCTCTAAAACCACACACATACACACCATTCGAAGACACATAACGACACGTCTCGTTGCATCTCATTGCGACCCACCAAGCAACCCATGGTACCCACCAGAGATTACCTCCCGTCGATAGTTCTCGCTACACCTTCCTGCCCTACTGTGATAGTCAATAGTTGCCAATACACCAACAAACAGTGAATATAGGTGGAATGGCCAACTGGCTACAACATCACATCTGGCCCTTCGAGACCAATGAGATAAAAAAATTGATATCCCACGAACAGCAGATGATTATATGCCATCGATTTCTTACCAGATACATGATTGGCATGATTAATTACAACAAGGATGCTGTACCTTCGCTATTTTCGCCGGTTCCTAAATAGAACGTGACTCTAACCTTGTCCGTGATGATAGGCAATATTGGCGTTATCTGGGGAGAAAGAAGAATCACAATAACGCGTATTTTGAAACTTATAAGCCCAACCCACAGTTCATAACTGATCAGTTTGAAATACAATATTGCCAGTATATTCCCTTGCACTACACAATGGGTGGTATACCATGTCCCCAACTTTCTGGTGGTGCTAGACCTGACTGACAGGTTTGTAAGTTTTCCATGCACTTCTCGAATCCATTGCTAGATAGGCAAGGAATCACGACCGTCTAATCCTCTATATTGACTGTAGAACACTTTTTGTAATTAGATCGCAGAAACGATCACTACGCAATAGAATTGAGATTCATATTATACGAAATACCACCTTTCATAAACACTGGTGGTGTCAAAACGTCATTACGAAGTATATACGCTACACGCTTCAACCGAATATTACCCATATTTCTTTTAGTACACCGCAGTTACTTAATCAGGTCGGATCTTCACGCGACGGCGTGTGGACTAGATTCGAAATGTATAGGCTATCGTCATGACTATTATATGGGTCAAGTTGGTCCTCCTATTGCAAACTATTGCGTGAACTTCCTTAACAAACTAGATTGACTAAATTCCGTAATATATTTTATGGAAACGAATATTAGGGTACTGTAATACAGCAACTTGTTAAATTCAATAACTATTGTAATATTACCTCCTCGATAGTTTTACGGAACCGTTCTGTAATGGGGCGACCTGTTAATTATCGAAAGGAACCAATTCGATAAATGAATTGCATCTTTCGGATAGGTTCTAGAAAAATGGTCATGTTTTTTGAGTGAACGAAGATAGAAATGCTTCCTTGTTTGATCAGTCACAGTTTTCTTCTTCTTCGTGTTCGGAACCAAAGTCAATGAGGTAATATTCTGTTATATTATCCTCCCCGTGGCGAGTCTGCTCTGCTATGTATGCATAGTATTGTCGTGCTGTAGGCCTATTTATTACTGTGAAATTTAACTCAATACTGGTGGCTGACGGTCGTGCAAAAAATAGTGGTCCCTGGACAATTTTCACAACCCCCCCCCCCTTCCCCCAACCCCCCCCCCCCCTCCCCCCCCCCCCCTCCCCCTCCCATCGCTTACACATTCATACTGGTATACAATTGACGCCAACAAGTTCGTCGGGTACGTGTAATATTACAAAAACGACTCGCTTACATTAACATGGCAATAAGATGTCTCCCTATTTAATAGACGAGAGAGAGTCGGGAACCTTCTAGTTGATAAAGTGAGCTTAGAGGTAAGTAGGCTACTTAGGTACCACTCACGTGTATACAACACGAATGCCAACCGCAATACCGAGGACAAGGATAAGCTTCGGCAGCGGGAACATGGGAACCCCCCTCCCTCCTCTCTGCTCTCGGGAGTTTTCGCTTCTGTAGTTAAGACTAAACTACACGGGTTAACCAAAGTTTATAAACAGTTGATAAAATGACGATGGTTAGGATAATTATATTGAGAACGTGTTTGAAGCACTCATATGGATGGATATTGTCGAATCCCGCCCGCCGATATCCGAAGCTGCAATCCAAACTAATGTCAATTTCGAATCATTTTTTTTTCTCAATAGTTATCATTATTATCTTATCTTACTAATCTTATCACGTTTCATCAGAGTCACCAGTCGTGTGTATAACACTCGCCCCAACCAAATGGCATCATATGTACTGTTCATGTTCCTACTTTATTTTAAAAGTCCCAGTGTGGGTTTTAACACCGGGCCTCCTTACCAATGGTCATCAGTGACTACTGTTCAGGTTCTAATCATTTTAATCAGAAGTCCCCTTGTGGTGTTATAACACTCTTCATAACCATGATCAACAGTAACTACGTTTCATGTTCTAATCATTCAATTAAAAGTCAACACGGCGTTTGATTTAAAACAAACACGGCTTCTAACCATATGGCCTCATCAACTATTTGTTCAGGTTTCTAATAATTTTAGCAGAAGTCCCAGTGTGTGTTATACACGCTTCATAACTCAAATGGTCAACAGTACCTACTGTAATGTTTCAATAATTTTATATCCAAAGTCACCAGCGTATATTTAACCACCGGCTTTCAACCGAATGGTCCCTCAGAACCTACTGTTTCAGGTCTTAATCATTTTTATCAGAATTCACTTAGTATTTACTAATTTTTTTAAGCCATCAGTTAGTTGTGGCGTTGGAACCAAATGAAATAGGGGGGATGAAAATACAGTTCTTTCTTTTTTCCACACTTGTATATCTCTATCACGATATTGCCTTTAGAAAGTGCAAATATATCACTAGGTTGCCTAATTCATCACTCAACAATTTATAGAATCACTGTGCACCCAGTTAGCCAGTGTCTCCCAACTGCACCAATCTGGCTACGCCAAGACGGCAGTTTCGACTCGCTCTAAACTAGACCGAGATGGATGTTTGTCTGTTCAGAGGTATACTCTGCCAGTTATCACCGTTTAAGAAGTTCTGTGGACATTGATAAAATGCTTGAGAATCGTGATCGGTTTGCTTGATCTGTGACTGTAACACTTGGCTTTTCGCGTTTTGAACTCCCCTGTGGTGAAAATAGATCACCGACTTTACTTCTGAGATGGAAGCGTCCTGCATTTGGCGTAAGGGACATACACTCACAGTGAGCCTGTTCGGCGAAGGTCGGATGGATCTCGTACCCGGTGAGAATAATGTCCACTCTTCTCGGGATGCTTGTAATTTTGACCCGCTGATTGGTGAATGTTATGATGCCGGAGTCCTTCCTCATCGAAAACTCTCCACCTCAAGTTGACGTCTGGACGTATCCCAGTGAGAGCAACAGTTCAAATACCACGTCTTCGACTCCTGACCACAACATGTTCATGGTCGCCGCCAGCCCTTCAATGACCGGGTACGGTGTGTCGGGGTAACAAACTATGGGAGAAATGAAACACGCTTATCGACGGAGCGACTCGTATGTGAAACCATGGTTCTCTATTCATATGGAACTGATGTCGTTGTCACTATTCATGGAGTAGGCGATGAATCGCTTTCCATCAGGATTGATAACCTGTATCTTTTTCAGTCACCCTCTCATGCATAATAATCCAGCAATTTATGAAAACCCACCTTTCATATGAGGTTTATTTTCCCACTGCAGTTACTCATTGTGAATGGTCAATGTACAGGCTACTTACCTATAACTTTTGTGTTGACACTGACTCTGGAAGTTGGTTCGAATCAGCCCGAAACATTCACGTAGAACATCGTTCGGTGACTAGAAGCAACACGTTGGAATGACCCATGGCACCGTTTTGGGTGAATAATCGTACTCCCCAGACTCGTAACCGCAACCGCTCCCATCTTGATGGAGTCCTCTGATCTGTATTATTCGAAGCCGAAGTGTCGAGTGTCTGTACCCACGCCAATAACAACTGTCAAGGATCACTGAACGGTCCCCTTTGAACCAAGCTGCAGGAATTGGGAGGGGGGCATCTCCCGAGAGGGCCCGGACCTTTTAACCATGAGGAAACAGTTGATTATTTGAAAGGAGTAGGGCATCCG
This sequence comes from Sclerodactyla briareus, assembly GCA_026419785.1. Classification (NCBI taxonomy): domain Eukaryota; kingdom Metazoa; phylum Echinodermata; class Holothuroidea; order Dendrochirotida; family Sclerodactylidae; genus Sclerodactyla; species Sclerodactyla briareus. The sequence continues at coordinate 66,616 of JAODTK010003976.1, read as the reverse complement.
TATTCTGTAATTCACTAATGATGAAAAGTAATGTAATGGTCTCATATTGAGGTGGTAACTTTATCGAGAGATTATTATTCCGTTCGTCTCAAGTGTATCCCGCATCAGAAATGACGGAATGGAAAATCATATGGAGTTATCCTCTGACATCGCATTGCAAACCAATGATTTGTGTGACCTTGCCCAGGTTACTTGGGGCTGAGGAGATTCCTAAGCCAATGCACCAAAATGAACGACTGTAGTTAAACTTGTATGTAGATGGTTGAAGTTCCTGGTACTGGAAATAATTTAGAAAAAATAGACCTCTTACCTGATGACCTTCTTGGAATGGCACAGTGAATTGTGGAACTTTAGAGACGTTCATAATTAGGCACACAAAGCACGGTAGATGCCTTATTTACATATTCAATTTTATTAAGGTATGATAATAAGGTAAAAAATGCTTATTACTTACTGAAGCCACACGTAGCAAGCATCACGAATAAGCAGCCCCTTTTGATGATGTTACTAGTGTCTTTTGCTTTCTGGAAGTTTCATGAAAAAAAAATGGACGTCAATATAAGTTCTGGTTTATAGGCCCTTCTCACAGTAACTTCCTTGTATCTTTCAATATCTCCTGTAGGTTCGGAATTTTAATAACCGTAGCCATGACAGAATGAAGGGATTCCACGAAATTAGAACGGGTGTTGATCATTATCGGAATTATGGTCCTATAATAATCTAATTGATATCTTCATCAGGTGAAAAGATTACTCCCTGGGGCTATGCCACAAATTACATCGCTGTCCCAAGAGCCCCTCATGCCTCCACTTTTACCTTTACTCTCCCCTCGTTTTCCATACTTCCAGAACCCACTGGACCCAGACTTTCACAAGAACCAAGCCATGAGTTACGATACCAGAAAGAAGCGAGCACCGGCGCGCGCTGAACTTTTAACACCCAACAACCCTACTCTATTGTAGTTGTCCTTAGGAAATTGTGCAGTAACTTCCCTTTTTTTTAGGAGTACTAATATTTGGAATTGCCTACCCAGAGCAATGTCCTGGTTCTAAAAGGATATGAATAGCATTTGCCAGAAGGCCAGATCATAAGTACTGGATAGGAACTGTTGAGTAGACAATGTGTTCCTTATGAATGAGTGTGCTAACTGGAGGTCACCGGAAATGAAAAAATGAACGTGAGCTCAATAATCGAGTGAAATAGGAAAGTCTGGAAATTTCGATTTGGGGCGGAAAGAACTTGTCACAGCCCTGTCACTGCCAGCCTCCGCTCGACGGAGATTCACTTTCCAAATGGGCATATGGGAATTTAGGATGTCACTCAAGGGTTCCTTGGATTTGATCTGGTATCATCAGGGTTAACTCCATCTTTGTGAGTCATGGGGTTTCCACTGTGGTTCATATGAATAGAAGAGATGAGAGCGCCAACTCTTCCCTCAAGAGTGTCAGTGCTATTGATTTCAATATGTGGCAAGTTCACGTGAAAAATGTGAGAGGCCATCTTTAGTTTCAGAAATTTACCAAACACTTCAAATCATGGTTCTTAATGACACCAGAAGTCAACACAAGGTTTCCGTCAAATTTCGAGAATGGATGATACAGGAAAATGATACCAGAGTTCAAAAGTGCGATTGTAAATTTGATAAAAACCAGAAGTTCAACAAAATGTTTCGTAAGTTTTGAGAACGGATACCAGAAGTGATACCAGAGCTCAAAAGTAGTCTCGTGAATTTGCTACCAGAAGTCCAACAAAACAAAAATCGTAAATTTTGAGAACGGAATACAGAAAATGAAACAGAGCCCATGGGGATCTGGTAGATTTGTTACCTGAAGTTCAACAAAATGCGTTCGTAAATTTGCGAAACGGATACCAGAAATAATATAGAGCTCAAAAGCGGTCTCAAAAATTTGATATACAACAAAACGTTTTCGTAAATTACACCACCACTAATGCAGTGAGTAGAACGGGGGAGGGGTGGGGTTTGCTCCTGTATTGAGTGCCTCTTCTTCCCCTCCTCGAAACGACTCTCCCATGGCAGGCAAATACCCGGAGAGATGTGCACTACTGCATTCCTTCAAAACAAGCATGTTAGTGTATTTTATGTTTTATCCCGTAACCTACGTATGTTATAATGTGACGTCATTATGGTGCGGGGTGGTATTATCGATTTCGAACTATTGAAGGAGGATCAGAGGTAAAACTCATCAGTCTCTGAATTGGCGTTCCGGACAATAGTCATATCGGATACTTAGAACTGAACTCATTTGCGGAGGAACAAAAACCTTTAAACTGGTGGTTAAAAAAAACATTTCAAACAATCGAACACGACAATCTAAAAATCATGTCCTGAATTGAATACTTGAGTTAAAACAATTTGAAAATCATGTCATAAATTTGGATACTTAGTGAAACATTCTGAAAATCCATGTCATAAATTTTAACAGTAGCAAAATATTTCAAAAATCATTCCACAAAAAAATAATACCACTTGAAAAATTTACACACCTTCTTCTTGAGCTATTCAATCGACATATCTATTCAGGCTCGTGTCAAAACGGAGTATCTCCAAAACTTCATAACAGATTCCCAAAGATCCTCTCATCTGACTCTTTTTCCCAAATGGATCCTCATCGCTTCCTACTTCCGACTCTTCGTCGTCATCTTGTTCTTCATATGAATCACCTGTTTCTTCATTTATTCCTCGACTCTCCTGACCCGGCCTTCGTAGTATCCGCTGTCGACCTATATCTAGAAGAAGGTCTCGCTATTGAAATCGGTGGTGATGTTTCAGATTATTGATGTGAACCAGTGTTAATGCTGTAGTGGGTCCCCATGGATTTCTGTGGAGTTGGGTCTACAGGAACCACTCTGGGTTTTCTGCCAGCACGGGATATGACTTGGACATATACGAAGAAGTGAAAGTGCTTAGTGCTTTCGTACAGGGTGGCGCATCTGCATGCTGCTCACTACGATTTGTTTTTTTTTCCTTCACTTACAAGGTGAGATAGTGATCAATGGAGTGTGAGAGACCTTTTACGCCGCTGCTACTACCCCAGCCCAATAGTAATTTGGCTGCTAGGTTATGATAGTTTAAAAACGGAAGAGCAAGGAATAGAACGCTACATGGCTAACGAACAAAAACCGGGATTGTGGACATTGCAGATCATTTAAAAACCTAGACATACGTATGTACAAACATGAGCAAACTCCGAAACCTCTAGGGACTATTCCAATATACGTAGGGTTCTTTCCAGCTTCTGTTGGAATAACGAAGCGATATACTTGGGGCATTAGCGTAGTGACCGGCCAAAACGTCAAGTGTTGTTGCATGATGAAAAACTGTCACACGATATATCGCAACTACTGACCGAGAAAAAGAGTGGGGAGAGGGTGAGGGGCAGATTTTTCAGAAGGAAAGCTGAAAGAGATAAGGCGCAGAAATGCGCTGAAATGAGCTCAGTTTGCTCCTCGAAAACCAGAATTAAGAGCGTCAAGAGAAAGATGAAATGTGCAAAAAGACAGTGTTTTGCTCGCGGAAATGAAGTGCCATGTTTGCTCCGCCGCCAAAATGAGCAGTTGCTCCACGCAAATTAAGAGCAGTGTTTCTCAGCGCAAAATATAAATTGCTCCGCGCAAAAAGAGCAGGTGTGTGATCCGCGCAAAATGAGCCAGTTTTTGACTACGACGCACAAGAGAATTTGCTTGGGCGGAAGAGCAGTGTTCGCCCACGGCAGTTTTTTGCTCCGCGCAAAAAAAAAAAAAACAGGTTTGATCGCGCAAAAATGAGACAGTATTGTAGTACGCACAAAGAATTGATTTCGGGCGAGAAGAGCAGTGTGCGCCCACGCAGTTTGGCTCCGCGCAAAAAAAAAAGAAAAAAAACCGGTTTTGCTCTGTGCAAAATGGGCAGTTTGCTGGCGCAGGAGAAAACAATGCTGGCCTCCGCGCACCCAAAAATGAGCAGTTGCTCGCGCAACAAAATTGAGCAGTGTTTGACCGAGCATGAATGTACAGGTTCTTTTTTTGTGCTCCCACAAGAATGACAGTGTTGCTTCGCGCGAGGAGAATGGAAGTACCCGCCCCACGCAGTGCTTGCTTGCGCAAAAAGCGCAGTGTTTGATCCGCGCCAGAATGAGCCGTTTGCTTCGCGCGAAAAGAGCAGTGGTTGCTTCGCCGCCATAATGAGGCAGTTTGTTCGCGCAAAATGAGCAGTTGTTTGCTCGCGCAAGCATGCGCAGTTTTTTGCTCCGCACAAGAATGCACAGTGTTTGCTCCGCGCGAGAAGAGCAGTGTTCGCCCCACGCACGTTTTTGATTGCGCAAGATGAGCAGAATATGCTCCGCCGCAAAATGATCAGTTTGTTCGCACAAAAGAGCAGTCTTTGCTCCGCGCAAAGATCAGTCGCACTGCCGCAATAAGGGAGCAAGATTCGTGAAGAAGCAATGTCAGAGCTAAATGAGCAGTTCAATGTCCCGCGCAAGATTGCGCAGTTTGCTCCGCGCCGACCGCGTGTAAAGAGAAGTGTTTGCTCCGCGGAAAAGGAGCAGAATGCTCCGTGCAAAAAGGGAACAAGAGCGTAAAGAGCAGTATGATCAGCGCGAAGATGGCAGTTTGGGAAATTCTAATTCCACGGTCGGTGTGCGACCTGTTGCTGGTCAGCACAAATAACTGCACGAAAATACCCTGTTGGAAATAATGGATTCTGACTATGAGAAGTATTTGTCCTGTATTCGTCGTTCGTAAATTATCAGAGACAAAGGAGAAGGGGAAAGGCGGTGGTACAAGTTTTTGCATGTAAAGTCGCTGGCTCGAATCCTATTAATAATTTAGTCTTACACTAAAAACCACGGTGCCTAATTTCGGTGCCTTCAATTTTCGTTTAACAAAGTTGTTTTGATATTTAGTGGAGATGATTTATGGGGGTGGAGATTAGTGGTGGGCTGTGGGAGGGTTCTAAACTTTTTCATTTCTACGTGGCCTCAGATGCAATTCGGTGCAAAAGCACACGTTCACACTCATTCTATTTTGGAAATAATTTTGCATTTTCACCTGGAATGAGATGCGATTGGGTGAAGGTCAGTTAGTTTCTTTCTGGCCGTTGGTTAGAGATCCACAAATTGTGGCTAATAAGTCATGCATATGTAAAACAAAAAGGCTGGTATAGTCCATGGTACTTGATCCACACACTAACATACGACGTATGGGCTACGGTCGTGAAGGCGGCCAGGGAATCGCAACAATACACCACATTCACGCAGAGCGCAGAACTCACAGAATGTTGATGAACATGTCGGTCAAATACGGATTTGAATAACAGCCATCATCAAATCAGCCTCTGTCAGTTAGTGTTGAATACGGTACTGTTTTGCATGTTTCTTCAACTATACAACACGATTCTCACGGAATCTCGCCCGCGGGGAATATACTGTCTTTTCGCCCCCATCTATTGCTTATACAACTAGGTATTGCTCCTTTGACAATAAGAAAAAAAACTCAAGAAAGAAATTCAATCACGGGTTCTTGAAATTTAGAAGAGACCTATGTGTAAGACATTGAGGGCATGATAGAACATGGGCATAATGGATGTATGTATACTCACATATTGCTCTTGGACCTTTGCAGTATATGAGGTGAAAGTACAATACGTTAACGAGAGTGGCAACGCGCGCGAATAGCACGCCAAATTTTCGGAGGTTTACACACGGAAGATGTAATGTCTAGGGTCATTGTCATCTTGTAAGGGGGAGTCTATGAGAGGGTCATTCATCCAGATGACATCCACATAGCGGGGTAAGTGGGTCCGGACCCATGGCCCCCTCCCGCTGTATTCGCTGAGTACTTCAGGACCCCTGGCTGGCGTTCCGTTTAGTTACCGGTAGTGAAGTATTAATTGGGTTGGCAGTCATTTCAGCAATTATCGTGCTCATACCGCTCGTTGTTATGGTTGAACGGATTATGGATTAAAAAAGTAGCATACCAGGCCCGTACGCAGGAGGGGGGGGGGTTGTTGGGTTCGTCCAGAACCCCCCCCCCCCTTCGGCAATGAACCTCTCTTCTTGGAATTCGAACCGTCCGGAAAAATCGAAACCCCGCGAAAACAGCGTGTGAAGGGGTCGTTTGACATGGGCAGGAATCAAAACGAACAACGAGTGTTGTCGAAAGGAGCTTTTCCTTCATATATCAATTAAAGAGCACTCTGACAACCGGCCAGGAAAGTACGGAAGGTGCAATGCATACAAAATATCTATTATATCATTGACTCATTCACTTGGATTGTTACCTACACAGTATGACATAACAGAAGAGATAGAGAAACACTGCCACTTGACACTCCTACAAATTTTGGAAATCGTCGTTGACACCAGAAAACAAGAAAATTTCGCGTGTTAGGCTTTCCTGCCACATTTGTGCATTTTCTCCTTAAAAATCTAACTGATTATTACCCGTAGCCTTCAAGAAAAGCCATAGCGCGTGCAGCGCGCAAACATTTAACTGCGCGCAAACTGTTAGGACCTATGCTATGCATTTATTGCTGACTAACCACGGTTCCTGAGATGAATTTTTAAGTGTTTAATGGACCCCCTCCCCATATGATAAATAATCCGAAGAAACTCTCTTCGAAGGCCTCGACATTATCACGATCAGTTGGGACAGGCAAAACTTGCGGAACAGTATGAACATTTGGCGTGACAAAACCCATCCATGGATGGAACGCTTACCTAATTATTTCCCTCATTAGCAAAAACGATATTACACACATGAACATGACTTCATGCCCAATACGCGATATTCACACACGATCAGTCAGCGAGACCTCTCCTGGCCACACTGGTGACGAGGGTTGCCTAGCTAAAACAAGTTGTTGCACCTAGGGAGGAAATACATTCATGAAGTACTATACAGGAGTTACATATCCCTTCATTCCTCTTGTGTGTCATTCTATCATGGTCATTGACCAATAGGAAAACTGGTTCAATCACTGCCTTCTCAGGCTGCCCTCTCTGAGCCAGTGTGCAGACATTGGAAAAATTCCAGTGACTAGATGACAAGAAGTTTTCGCATACAATTATCTGATCATAGAAATGATAGGCCTACATTTAAAAAAAAAAAAAGGGCACGCCGAGCAAATCATCTATAACCTTAGAAGAGGAAGTTTGAAATCGGGCTGCCTAGTTATAAGGAGATCCGGGAAGGACTGACCTCAGCGAATTCGGACTCCACTACTGAGCAGTGGGCCCGTAAGGCATATCGTTCGGAAAATGGCGGGGCCCAGGGATCCAGACCAAACAGGCGCCCATAGTTGGGTTAGTGTATGGTTTGTTAATGGTAGTAGAAACATTAGCCTTACAACTGCGGAAAGAGCAGTTCAGTAGTTTGGACGCTCGAAATATTTTGTTTTCGTCGTCAGGCCTTAGCAGGTTTCATGAACATTTAGTGTAAAATTTAACCATTTTGTACAGACTGAAACCTGCCAATGATGTAACGTTTAGGATTACATTGTTTACAACACATAGCCTAGCTTATGCGCGCGTATGCAGGGTCTCAACAGCTAAAACACACGTGATAGCCTATGTTTATTCGTGGATGTATCGTGCGCAATGACAATGGGTGAATGATGTCACCGGATTTTTAGCTCCTGCTCTAATTTTTCTGGTATCCGTTCTCAGAATTACGAACGATTCGGAGCTCTAGTGTCACCCGTTTTCAAAATTTACGATAGCATTTTGTTGACTTATGGTAAAATTTAGCGACAACTTTTGAGCTGCGGTAGTTGTTCTGGTATCATCCGTCCTCAAAATTTACGGAGGACAGCATTTGGGTATCTTGCGTATCATTTTCAAGGACAATGTTATCGAGTTTGATTCATTCCTGAAATTTATGACAGGCTCATCGCATTTTTGTTTCCAAATGTGGAACTTGCCAAAGGATCAAGAATCCATAACATAATGGCACCATTAAGGGTAGAGTTGGCGCTCTTATCTCTTCTATCAAGATGAGCCACTGTGGGAACTCTAAAAGACCAATTCCAGGACTAACAAAGATGGGTTATTCCAGAATGAAACAAGTCAGTCCAAGGGGACCATTGAGAACATCCGCACTTCCATACCCCATATCGAAGGAACCTCAGTCAGCGAGGCTGGCAGTCGGTTCAATGGCTGTGACAAGCTCTTTAGGCCTATTATCAACAATCGTTGTTTCCCGCCCAATCGACTTTTTCAGACTTCCCTATGCCACTCGTTATTGAGGCTCACGTTTATACATTTCCTGGTGACCTTCCCACTTCAGCACGACACTTGCACAGAAACACATAGGTCTACTCACGTGAAATCCAGAACGGTACGCCATGGTCCGTTCAACTCGTATTCCCGATTTCCGATATCGGTAAACGCCACATGATCCATACTAATGTCAGGCCAGCATATTAACAAGCCTCAAATTTCACGAACTCTTCGCTACACGAATAACCCGCGGACCGAATTCATTGACGCTATTCGACAAAGTTATAGACAAAAAGTCGATCCTGAATAGGAACTATCCCCACAAACAACCATCTAATCAGCACTTGACGATAGCTGCAGATTTCCGCGCTGCAAGTTTCACGTAGAACCATCCGTATTTAACCGACCTATATGTTATTATCAACATCTCCCGTGATAAGCACCACACATAAGGAGACGTCTGAACAGTACGGCCACCAAATTCATAAAGACGATTCATCGTTACTTAATTATAACGCTCCGGTTATCTCCACCCGAATTACTTCATCAGCTGACGATATATAAGGAATCCTTATATAGTCGGCATTTTTGTAGAGGCGCAGTTTGGTGGGAAGGACAAACCGGCGATCTTCCGCCTACTCTTTTCGCAAGAGTGGGCGATACGAGGCCGGGGTGGGAAATTCTGCTCCCGGGATCCGCCATTTAACCTCCCCATTCCGACAGACGAGAGTGTAGTTCACTCGTTCACCCTCTTTCCATACAGAGAATGAGCGGGGTGAGTTGTGTCTGTGCGACACCGGGGTTCGAACCAGGGAGCTGAGGCAAACGCAAGGCGACACTCTACCGTTCCTGCCATCCTCACCGCTCAAAATACGATTTATCGCACACAAACTGTTCATTTACACTCGAATTGAGCGAGAGCTCAAAAAACACGTCCAACCTCAATGATTGCCATTCAATCAATCAAACACAGCGTGACGTCATCATCAATCTAAACGACGTGATTAATAAAAACCCCACATATCTTGTATTTATCAGCCTTATATTATCTACTAACTCAAACCGTTACGTCCACTACAAAGATGTGACGTCCTGCACCGTGCTAAGGAAATCCACGTGATCAAATTCCTCGTCCCTCATTGGCTCATTGCTATCATCTCCCCTCAAACCACCTAAAAATCCACTAACCTGACACCTTGTGCTATGAAAATGTGGTTCATCCAAATACCGCGCCGGTTGGTCCATAATAGATGTACCCACTACTTATCGGGAATCGGGGTTCGAATCCCGGTTGGGTCGTATTAAAGACTTCAGTGTCTCTTAACCCCCACCCCCACATTTTGGTACTGCCAAAGATCGGCACTAACTATTCCGTGTACATGTCAAAAACGATTGGAATCAGTGGAAGAGGAGAGACAATGTCCTACTGGTGGGGCGGGGTATCTGAGCGTATGCCCATTATGGTTGCGGCCCTCAAGGCGACGCGTGAGACCAGTACAGCTGTTCTAAGAAGGAGAGCGGAGAGGTCACTGATATTAGAGCATTAAATTATCAAGGAGAATGTTGACATGGTAAAAATAGAAGGGGAGGGGTAGGCTCTCTACCTAGGGGAAAAATGATCCAAACTCCGGGACAGCTTCAGATGAGTTCAGTAATGCAGGAGAGAAACACATCTCAGCAACTAAACCAACAAACCTCATCAGCTGAAGAAACCGAGAAGGCGTAATAATCTGATGATTAGGACATTGAGGTCCAGAGAAACTCCATTTACGCTGAAATGATTGGACGGATCGTTTTTTGGTTTCGTGGAAAAGAGAAGACATTAAGATTTATCTCCAGCCGTGCATGTCCCGACTTCGGCCAGTGCAACATAAATGAACTGATAGACATTGTCTGCGTCCTAGTAGGAATCGTAATAATAGCTTAGTATAGGGCCTCAGGAGAGAGTCCAAGATGAAACGTGACCTCAGATAGACCCTTAACGGTGTGCTAAAACGGCTCGAGGCTCAAGGCTCGTTCCTATTCCTAACTATCGGCGACATGTATGCAGATCAAATCTTGATCGAAAATTCATGCTACATATTCTCAATGATGAGTGTTTTACAGAGCTGCGATGAATGGACCCGGTTTTCTCCATAAAACGCTGCCTATAAAAGCTGAGAACAGGGTGTAGAATGAGCGGAGTTAACATCTCAGTCAGCCATTGTATGGCACTTCATCCAGTCGCATTTAAAGGTAGAGCAGCAGCAAAACGGAGGACCATCAGTCTCATATCCTACTCGGTACAAAGATCTTCATAGTTCCAAGCCCTATACTCAGCACAGATCCGGTTTTAGGAGAAACAGTGCCTTGCTTTGTCTAGTTTAGATCAGGTTCATTATCCCACTCATATCGCGCTGCCAGTGTATTTAGTCAAATTTTAGGTAGGATATAGTTTAAAAAATCTCGGTAAATAAAGGATACATTATCTATTGTCTAATTGTCTTCTGATACCGTATGGCAAGCCCAAACGTGTTGGCCAACTTGACGTAGTGCAGTATTCAAGTCTGCACCCTTCTTGCGACGAGGTGGGCTCGATGCTCGGTTCGGCAAGTATACATACCCACAAAAGGCCTGCGTGATACTATTGCCCATTCAACCTCGATAGGTATTTTGTACAAGTCACTGAAGAGTATTTATAGTTAAGCTATGTAACTGATATCGGGACCACAGCGTTATTATCATTATCATATAGTGTATTATTATGCATGGTATATTATATTATCACGTGACCAAAGGAAACACGGAACATTGTCAGAGTTAATTACGTTAATAGTCACCTCGGGTATACATGCCTCGGTAGGTCGGCCTACGTTGGAATTGGTGGTGACAAGCGCCCTACGCTTCCTAGTATGGATGTGGACCCTGCTGTTGCCTCCATGTGTAGAGCATTCGCAAGCTAGCCCCAGCGTGGGTTGGAAATAATGGGCACTGGAGACAAAAGGCACTAATGGCAATACTCCGTTGGCGTATCAAGAGTGAACGGCTGTGAAAACGTTAAGTTTAAGTGTACTGCGTTCTATTTGCAACCGAGTGTAAAATAATTCGAAACCAAAGTCCAAGAGCCTCCTGCCCAGGAATAGCTACAAAAACAAATACAATATTAATTCGTGTTTGCCAGATAAATGAATATTCATGTTGTACAATGCCATTAGGCATTTGAAATATGCCATGTTTAAGGCCTCATTAGTTTTTTATGATGCAATTCAGATATCTGGTTATATATTACCAGCTGTGGGTCGGAGAGGAATGTGACCTCATAGTTCATTACCCTTCTAGGTTTGAAAGGACAAGCTCTTTTATACCACATACAGAACTTCTTAGTCGATCGACCTGTCCGAGCGATCCCACACCTGCGGATCACAATAACTTGCTTAGTAACGCTCATTCAGCCCAGTTCTTATGTAACATCATATAATCTTACGAAACATATGAGATTCATAGAGATATTATATTAACAGGAGAGGCAATGGCAGCGATATGAATGTAAACCCATTTGAAAAAGATCCCCGTGAGGAAGCCACACCAAAAGGATAACAATGTCTTTTTGGATGGGTAACATTTACAGTTTGGTCACCTCGAAATCGCATAGGAGCTGCGGAACGAATTACTGGTAGAGCAAAATGAATTGAACGGTATCAATATGTGGGAATGTAGTATCGAGACAAGAGGGCAATCGCCTTCCAGCACGAGTGTGGGAACATAGTCTGGGCTAGAGAAGAGGGCGGCTGATGCCAAGTCGATTGTACATATCTTGTACATGGACACTAGGCTAAGTTACATAAACATTGACTCACTGTTCAAGTCAGCTACAGACAAGTTTGACACTGAGGTCATTAATAAAAATCGAGGGTCTCCGGCGACCACAAGGATATACAGTGGAAATGCCAAACGAAGCATTTTTATTCGAAGTAGGTTATATTGGAATAGACGTTGATGGGTGTTTAGTTGGCTGTTCACCAACACGCATACATGGTATACACTGTCGCCAGGACTCTGCGGTACTTCTAGAGATTATTTGAGTATGTGAGGATAACATACAGATTAATATGTTAATATACAACATTTCCAGGATCCATACTCAAAACAGTCATTATCTTGACAATCAAGACTGACAGGGGGAAAACGTACGCATGCCAGTTCATGTCATCCACTAGGCAGTGGCGTCACAGGGAGGTGGGTCAGGGGGGGCAGCCGCCCTCCTGCGAATCTGGAGGCGGCCAAACGGAGGTAGGCCCGACAAGGATTTTTTTTTTTAAAAAATAAAACAAAGAAATAAGTTAGAAAGTTACAGCCAAAAGAGATTTTTGTCCCACGGAAAAAAGCACATCAATTCACTTATACCACCCACCCCCTTTCAGTACTTCAGCTTACGCTCGCCTGAAAGCTGAAAACCTGCGTACGTAAAGTATTGTCACAGTAAGCACAATTATGCCAAGCAGCTACAGCAACAACCAGCCTCGGGGCATAGTATTGAGGATACCAACGGGGTCAGTGCGTCAGCGCGGCCCGCATGATTTTTCACTGTACAAATAACATTATTTGAAATATGACACCACTGAAACAAACCTCCGGTTCCCAAAGACCCAACATCTAGATTATATTTTTACTTATTTTGGCGTGGATTATTAAAGAGCGATTTGAACATTCCTTGAAATTGAACCTCAACCATGAAAGTGTGAAACTAGTTACACAAATTTACAGCGGTGATTTAGATGAAGCCGAACTTTGTCATGAAATGGGGACTGCAGAATGCTGCTGAGGACAAAGCGGGTCACTCCACAGGGACAAAACCCCGGAGAACAAATGGAACTATCAATTACTCTCGTGTTTTATGGGGAAAATGTTTGCCCAAATTCGCAGAGGGTTGTGCGCATTTTACTTGCAGTGAGCGTAATGCGTATATGCGTGCTGCGGTAGTCCACAAAACTAAAGCTATTAACAATGTCGACAATGGTCCAGAATCGAATTAACAGCTTGGCCATCATAAGTATGATCGTGAAAAATTCTAGAGGTGGAGAGTTGAAAACATGGATTCAGTTAGGCATGATGACAAGTTCTTGAGGGCAAAGACCTGAAGTTGTGCCCCGCCTGTATGACTTGAAGTTAGACAGGATTCTCAAGGTCAGTGGGTTGTTAACTGAAGAATAAAAACACGTATACATTATCCTCCCCAAAACGTATGGTGAGACGCGAGATGATGCATATGGAATGTAAGAGTAGTGTAGCAAGTTTCGATGTAGCCTCAGGGGGGGAAACCCCCTTATTTCCGTACGCAAGTTGAGATCAAGGGAAGGTTCTAAAGGAGGGGGGGGGGCAGGGGGGGGTCGCAATGTTCGATCTTTTGACCCACCTACAAAACTACCTTCGTGACACCACTGAACATAAGGCCTCGATTTGCATAAAGCAGTCCGTATGTCCTCGTGCATCCCTCGCCGCCTGTTTTACGTTAGCTGCCTCAATTGTCAAATATCTAACAAGCGGCTCCTTTCCCCTTTTGCGAGGTGAGCGAACGCCCCCTCGTGGATGGAACAGGCCGGTGATATGATGAACGAATAATATTTTTACCACTCTGGAGCATGGCGGATAGGACCAATGAACATACGTCGGTACCGCATGGATAGCGGTTCTGCAGAAGTCGCAGGGGGCTTCAAATTTTTGCTGACTGCTCCCAAACAGATGGTTATTAACCGCCGCGTTTGCAGCTGGTAAAGGCCTCTTCCCATTATTGAGAGCACTAGTAGTTTGCAAAAAATAAAAAAACGACATATTGCGGCGCTCCATTTAGACGGTCACATCATAAGTATCCCCTGCCAAAAATAATATCGACTTCCTGGGACAGGCTCTCGACGTCCTTGTACATGCCGACAAACGCCCCTCATGGACTGGACATTGTCACTACGGTAACATGCCAAAGCGAAACACATTGTTCAGTTTCGGACCCCAAACAAGAAACAATCGAATTAATGAGCTGAATGAGGGTGCTGCCACAGTGTGGATTAAATGTTAGGGGAGCATGGACTGGGAAAACGGGAGCAGACAACATCTGAACATTCAGGTGTGCACAGCCGCATCTGAAAGTGGGGGCTCAAGAGCAATAACGGGGGGGGGGGGGGCGCTTTTAAAGACAGTTAAGAGGTAAAAGCTAAGTGTGGAAAAAAATAAGAAACTGGAGGGAATTTCCCAAAGGTGGGTGTCGCGGACCCGCCATCTCCCCCCCCCCTCCCCCACTACGAAACCTTCACCCGAAGCTCAAGTGGCTGCGCCTTTCGGCTATCCAAGCGCTTCCGACCGGGTCTCACAAACATTTTGGTAGTCTTAAAAACGTTATCAATATCTCATGTCGGTAGCGGGCAGGCTGCCCATGGATAGAATGGAGCAAATTCCACACCAGTAAAATGTAACGTGATCAACACACCTCTGGAAACCTTTCGCGAACGTGAAATCATTCATTGGAAATAAGTCCAGACAAATCAGAAACCGTTTCATTACCTAAAAATACTACTGATGAACAAATCTGAATCGACACATCAAGTTTTGGAAACAACATAAAAAGTCGCAGCCAAAGAAAATAATGACCTGCACCCTTCCTCAAGCTCCTTCGGCCGTTAATTATGCGCGTCAATACTTATAGCCGGTACTTGGCCCACTGGTGACAAAAATGAAAAAATAACGAAGAAAACGGGCCTCTACCGAGAGGCGAGATCCGAACACGCGAAGAAAAGTTCATGTCCTTCGCGGTACAAAACAATGTACCATCAACACGCTGACATGCACAGATAGGGAGAAATAGTACTGTCATCCTCGTCAATATTCACCAGGTTCAAAGGCCTCCGACTTGTCTTCCCGATTCTGTCCATTGCCCGTTGCATTCTTTCCATATTTGTGAACCTGGTTTAACACTCTGTGTGAAAGGACCATCATCCACATTACACACTGCCAAAACAGGAGTATCTTGTCCACTGGAGGTCGCATCTTGTCATGATTGTTGCGAGGTGAATCGGCTCGTGATTGGTAAAATTTAGCTGACCCTCACTAATCGCTCACTGATTGGTTGGAAGTGTTTGGAGGAAATATAGGAAATTTTCGGGAATAGCGAAAGTTTAAACCTTAAAAATTCACTTCCTGTACCCGAGTTGGGCTCGTGTGAACTTTGATAACATTCCTAAAACTACACATACATCCACATAGCCCAAAATTTTCGAGCCACTTTTAGGGTTCTACAAACAAGCAGGGGCGGATCAGGATTTTCGGTTAGACGGGGCGCCAAAAATTATCAGCACATTATATTGGAGAAGATATGGAGCGCCGGCGGCGCGAAAGGGGGGGTGGGGGGTGCGCTGTATTCCCCTATATACGAACTGTTAATTGATTTGACGCACGTATCCGATCAGTGGCGTAGCCAGAGATTTTTTAGTAGGAGGCCATGGGGTGACAAGGAATGGGAGTGTGTGGGGGCCAAGGCATATGAGATTATCATGTTGATCATCTAAGCGGAGCGCCACCAGAGGTTGGCGCCGAGCGCACCAGAAAATTTCTGATCTGAGAGGCCTCCAGATGGCCGGAAACGGCATTCTCGTGT
The DNA here is from genome assembly GCA_026419785.1 of Sclerodactyla briareus. Taxonomy (NCBI): domain Eukaryota; kingdom Metazoa; phylum Echinodermata; class Holothuroidea; order Dendrochirotida; family Sclerodactylidae; genus Sclerodactyla; species Sclerodactyla briareus. Next base: position 50,776 of record JAODTK010003976.1, on the reverse strand, counting down.
ATTTTGTGAAAAAATCACAAACAAAAAATTATGGAATGATTGTTTCATGGATTTGGAGGAACACATGGGGGTACATGAGACAGCTCTTTATTTAACACACTTCAACGTTAGTACTAAACGACAATTTTGCAAGTAGTGATCCCAAATATACACATTTGTGATGCCGTGATGGACAAAGTCTTCACAAAGATGTTCCACTGCGCGTATGGAAGTTGACTCTTTTCATACTCGCAATCGTGATGAGTAAAATGAACAATTGTTTGGATGAATTTGAAGGTCTCTGAGATCACGAGAGGTTTAAACTTGCTAACAACGAGCACAGCATCAATCGCCTAGATCAAGGCAAAATGACAGTGGTCGGGCTTTCTAGAGGGGGGGGGGGGGGGGGGGGTACAGTGAACTATAGTGTTTTGGTGTGCGTAATAGGGTCATTTTGAGAAAGATTGTGAGAATGTATATCTCGCCAACACGGATTAGCCCAGAAGCTTGCCCGAAAAGCCTATCAAGCTGAACCTTTTTACTGAGTGGACAGGATCCTGGTGTATGTAGATCTGAGGGCAATTCTTAGAGTAGATTATTGAAAAGTTATATTTTGTAATTTTGGTGTGTAGAGAAATAACATAACACGATCCCACCAATGCCATGTACGTTTGTCTCTCCATCCCCATGGTAAGTAAAATGGAGTGTGGCACCTTACAGCACAATACTTTTACCAGGACAAGATAAAAGAAGGCAAAAATACAGATTTCTTCCAAGAGGGGTGGAGTGATGTGTCGTGACAGGTAAATGTATGGAGAAAACAGGCCAAATAAGCGGAAATCAATATCGTCTCACACAGTAGCCTTCTACGACACCGAGGACCTCGGGTGACAATTACCCACGCGTGACGGACAAAAACAATGTAGCTACAAAACAGGGGGTCGATTAGTTTGAACAAGTGGGGGGGAGGGGACACTTGAAGGTAAATGACCATTTATTGGCGGGCGCCTCCATCAGTTGGCGCGAAGCGCACCAAGGAGGAAATTTCAGATTTTCAACCCTCCAGATCGACGGGAATGGCGCTTGCCAGGCTCAATAGCAAACCCATCTACATGGGTATTTGAATAAAAGACACACTAGTTTTTTTAAATGTTGTCAATGTGCCATACTAGATGATGTACCGAATTCACACATGATATTTTTGGATTACCTGTTCTACTCTGGCTTGTTGCGTGGGATCAAGGAGTCTACCGAACAGTCCCCGGTGGGATCGAAGGAAAAAGCCATAGGCGTACGGGACCATCCCCAATTCGGGAGCAGACAATTGTTACCCGAATTTCCACAAGTCAGTCATCGCATTTTTTTTTCATTTCGCTGTTTTACTTCCCAGATTTTCCACGAGGGGGGATTTTCATCTAAGAAAAATGGGGGGGAGGGGCAGTCTCCCCCCAAGGCTCCTGAAATTATGGAGTGAACAAAATGATTCGAAGCGTTACATCGCATATTTAACCTCCAACGCCCTGGATAAAAACGACATGCGCGCAGAAAAGTTATGCACTTTGGATATTCGATGTGAAATTCGAGAATTCGGCATGAAAATGGGTAATCCTTCGAAAGCGGCCTCTAGTCGGGTCCAGATCTTCACCTGGGGCCGCACCTGGAATGAGTGGACTAAACAATTTCCAACGGATTTTGTTTGGTTAGACAAAGATTGAATCAGTTGAGAGGATACAAAATCGGGCATGGCCTTATTTTTTTATCGGTCCGGAAAAGTGGGGAGGGGGGGACAAAACGATATGATACTCCCACTTTTGAAAGTGGGGGGGGCGGACATGTCCCCCGTCCCCCACCTGTGGACGCCCATGGCTACAAATATGCCGCCGGAAATGGTTTTGCATCAGAGAGATGTTTTGTTTCGCCGCGAAAATTCAAAGGCATTCCGCTCTCACGTGGGGAATCACAATGTCGTCGCAAATCAATATAGCCCTGGACAGCGCACCGATCCGGAATAAGAGTTGAGTTTGCCGTGCCTAGATACGCGGTAGCTTTTGAGGAGTTAAGAATACCTAACATACCACCCATCCGCATTGTGTGTTTCTTCTGACTGTGAGGACAGATGGCAGATGGGGCTTGTGTCAACTTCAACTCAACGGCTCAGGCCGGCGAACAAAAAAAAAACCTCTCGAGATTGTTAGGGGGGGGGGGCGCCACCTGGATCGAGTGACGAGCGAAGTCAGACCTTCGAGCCCACTGCCTATCAGTCATAGTAGCACACTCACCACGCCTGATTTGGAAACAACAACGCCTGCATGCAAATGATGATCCTCAGAGATTTCGGATGCCCCGTGGAGCTTGCGACGCGCATTTCGAATATTTAAGAGGCAAAGTCCAGCCAAATTAATACTCTTTTTCGGCCATGTATGATGTTTTTTATTTTTTTTTTTTTTTTTTGAAAAGAATAAAAAATCATCAATTTTTATCACGTTGTCCTGGTGATAGCATGTTCGTGGAAGATATGGCTTCCTCAAATTTCAGTTAATTGGTGATTTTGGACAAACTGGCATACATCTTTCATGATGTAATATATACCAATGTATAAGGGAAACTACATATTTCTCAACCTTTTCTTCAAAATTGTTAGATATGACTCATCAAATGGGCCAATTTGCAAATTGATAACTTAACAGTGATAAAAACAATTCTTAAAACAATGTGTAAACTTTTATAACCCAACATGCTACGAACATAAAACAAAAGTTTGATTGGAAGACTTTAATGCACGATCTATCGACATTCCAAATATTTTGACTGGATTTGCCCTTTAAGCTCATAATTGCATGGGTCGCTCAGTCCTGCTATCGAGTAGCCTGTTGAAACATCGTTTGCTTTGTTCACCTCGTATCAGCCGCATTCATTCATTATGGGCAGGATGACCTCAAACGATCGGTGATTTGCCTAAACAAAACGCTTTGTGGGACTTCGTTCTGCTCGCTGTCGAGATGATCGTGGGCGGTTACAACTCATCGTTGATTCGCAATCGGAGATTCTCTCTTTTACTAATTTACGGGAAACGCACATGCCTGCGGAAAAGTACTATATTGATCGATCTGGAATTGCTTAGACAACCTTCAAACTAGTGTTGGCATACGTTAGATGAATTCTTTTATTTCCCGATTTGAAGGATCCATTATTTTTCCGAAACTTCCCGCGGCGGGATACAACAAGCCGCAATACGCCGCCGACAACAGGGGCTTGCTGCAGGTCAATTTTAGGCTCACTAAGCATCCATTCTTCGATACATTATCGTTTTCGGTGTTGTTAAAGGTTATTGAAAGTTCTTCTGTAAATATTCATGAACAAATATGAGGCGATTTTTCGCGGGACTCCATTCAGGGTTGCTCCCATCCTTATCAACGCCGTGGCTACTGATGACTGACATCTACGTCACCTGAATCGGAATGAGCAAAATCCCAATTCGGGGGATTTGTCAAACGAAGTCCTGCAGGACGATATGTTGGTGATATTCGACCGTGGGATACATACTAAAGAGCGATAGCCCCTCTATTTTAGACGGCTTCTACATCATCGTCTGCTTTAGCAGGCTAGCTATCGAGTATCACTTCACAAAGTTTCTAATAAAGTCAATTATCTACTCGAGAGCTGTCTTTCTGTGTAACCTAACTATAGGCAAGGCAGGAGAAAAACATACTTCTTTCTTGATCAGTTCGGGTTAAGGTCTTGCTGAACCAGCTTAGGCTCCTTAAAGCTGTTGTCCACTACTCACATACTTCTAGCAAGGGAACCTTATGCACTGTGTACGTGTATGTTGTGATGTTCGCTTGTGTGTTGTTAGTGTTGTATGTGTTGTGAGTGCATGTAGAATCAGTCGCGAAGCTCGAATGAGTAATTTTCCCATACTAAGCAGGCGCGTATCTAGGAGGGGGGGGGGGGGCTTTAGGGGCGCGCCCCACACGGGGGGGGAAGAGAGAAAAAAGAAAGAGAGTGGAAAAAAGACCGAGGAGAAACAAAAGGAAAGAAGAAAAAGGGGGAGAGGGGGAGAAAGGGGGGAATGGAAAGAAGGGAGAAGAATAAAAAGAGGAAGGCGAAGAGGAAGTGAAATGAGTGACAGGAGGAGGGGAAGGGTGGGAGAAGATACAAGAGGAACTGAAAAGAGGTTATTGTGAGTCATATACGCAAATTAATCGTGTGTTCCCACGATTTTAGTACTACATCATCAGCTTCCGGCATCTCGAATGATAAGATATGATATGGAGGCCGGAGGAAAGCCACCCCCCCCCCCACTAAAGGCTATCAGGGGGAAAGTCATGGTGTTAATGGGATAGTTTCGATGGGTTGCCCACATACCCGCTATAAGGGTGAGTTGAATTAAATTTCGAATGAAATTAATGTTGACCATTCTTTGTCGAAAGATGGACATAATTGCTCAACGATTGCCGCCGGCCTTGCTAAAAACTAAAATAATAAACACGCACACCAGTTTACCCCAACGCGAAACCGAAAACTTCTCCAGAGGGTTTGTCTGGGTGTCTAACGAAAGGGTAGGCGGGTGGATGGTGAGGTCCAAAACCAGTGGCTGTTGATTCGTGACGTCAATTGCTGTTTCTCCACGCCTACTACAGTTTACTGAGGAGACCAAGCTTCGAATTGCTTTTGAAAATACGACCTTGGTCTCAAAAAAACTTGCGACCAGGGGGGGGGGGCTATTCCACCGCCTGAAACGACAAAAGGGGTAAACTTGTGCTTCTCTCTATAAACTAAAATCCCACTACTCTCTCGTTATGTTAGGCGCAGAGAGTCAGATCAAATTATCGTAACGACATTTTTATCGCACAGGTGTAACACTCCACCGATAAATTTAGCGTATAGTATCGATCGTAATGCACAAGTGTGAACAGCCCTTAATTCCAACTGCCCTGGATTAAAAGCCTTCAATACGTTTTTTTTTTTTCCCATCCCCGCCGTAGTTTTTTTTTTTTTTCAGGAGCTGAGGGCAGGTACAGTCAGTGCGATAAAATAAAAACCAAGTTAAGACAACACCCATGTCACAGGCATCGAGGGCAGTGATAATCAAGTGAGAGTGAGAAACTCGAGTAGCGCAACTAGGCGAAGACATGGGTAAGCAAAAAAGTTAAATGTTTACCAAAATATCACTGAGGGGCCCACAAGTCTTAACATCTAGGAGACCTTATATCCCGAAATTCTGGGGTAGGCCTACGCTACTCACCAACCGATGTTTGTCTATCCGTTAGGTAGTGACATAGGCCACGACCTAGAAATATGCACCCCCCCCCTCCCCTCCAGGCCTCCCACTGAAAAAAAAATCCTAGATACGCCAATGAAGTAAAGTACCAAAGTTAACCGATGTCCTGCAATATGAGGCCTATTCCTCTCAACATTTACTCAACGATCCCGTGCCAAGCAATGATTGGGCTTTGTTTAGATACCCCCCCCGGCAAAATCAGTCGTAACATTTCGCAACGGGTGTGTCCGTTAATTCACATATTGTATTTTGTGATCAGATAGTAAGGACTAAAGAAAATGACGGGGGTGGGGGTTCAATTAGCTCCACCTGTTTACGTAAATTTTAATCTTGCAGTAGGTTCTTCGGTTTAGGTTTGAAATACTTGCTGAATATTCTTTCGTTAAAAAAATAGGGATGAAGGGGTCGTAGATGCTGTGTTGTTATTTATCTGCCTATATCTGCAGAGTGACAACTCTTCAACATTATTCGTCACTTAAAATTGCACATCCAGATTTGAAATTAGGCCCGGGCAAGTGCCATCTCCGGAGATATAGGAGATATATCAAGCTTAAATTTCTTGGGTACGATACGCGCCACCATTGGTTGGCGTCCGCTAGGTAGTGAATTACGAGTCACATCGCCCCCCCCCCCCCCAACACCACCCACTTTTCGAAACGGACCGACGAGATCCTGGTCGTGCATCAAAACCTCATGGGAAGAAACGTCAGGGAGATGGCTAACCACAGTATCATAACTTTCTGCCCAATGAACCCTCACCGCAAGATGCCAAGTATGAGCCCTTATTTATCAAGCTGGGGGGGGGGGGGTGGGGGGGATCGTTTGCCGAAAACAGCCACTGCCCACTTTGCATGGTTTTTTTAGCGCAGGGGTCCCAGCTCGGCTGCAGCCGCCAAAGCCCTAAGCAAGTTGCCCCCCCATACGGTCCGATGCAGAGAAAGGACCGTATTGAATGTGCCTCGATGATCTCAGCCTGAGATGAATGTACGGCTATGAAGGGAAGAATGCACATGTTCGTAACACATCAGTGATTCAAACATGAACCGATTGTCCATTCATTTTTTCTTTTTTTTTCTCGCTGATAACATATACGGCACTGTAATTATCGTGACCAGAATATAGCCGTTTGTTTAGTGTCGGGCTTACTGGTATGGGCTAGGGCAGAGAGAATCAAGTTGTCACTCATATGGCGTATGGCGCATATATATATAATATAGATATATATATTATATATATATATATATATATAGATATATAATATAGATATATATATATATATATATATATATATATTATATAATAGATATATAATATATAATATCGATGAATAGGTATGGGACTATGTAACCTAAACATATTGCTGAAAGACGAAACCGTTTCATCAGTTTATGTATTTTTTGTTGAGGTACGATGAACTATGAGAAATAATGCGGTTATAAATTTTGAGTCGGCTGAATTCTCTGTGGCGTTTTGCAATGATCTTGGAGAATTTGGGTTGTAGGTCTGGCTCGGTTAGTTGATCGGCAAAACATCGAAAAAGTTTCAATAGTTTCAATTATGAGATGCAAAGAACATTATTGTTCAGTTTGTAATTCCACCATGAGCAGGCACTTTGTTTCCTAGCCGATTATGTGCGTATAACGCGTCTCTCAGCACCAGAGGAGCCATTTCACCCGCGATCTAGGTGTTGATGAAACCTCAAAATTTGCTTCTGCGATCGCGCCCAAAAAACTGGATTGGATGGCGGCTCCGCTTGGACAGTGACCTGCGCCCCCGGGTTTATGATACGCCCTGCTAAGTAATGGCCACTGCTGCTTCTAGGTAACATTATGCTTGTTGATAATTAGTGAGGGCGTTTTTTAACTTTTAATACCATCAAGCTCCGACACTGTGTGTAATGACAGATTGGGCTTAGGTAAAGTGAAACTTGTCTCAATCTTATATATGTTATTGAGATAGGAACGACTGGGGCTAAATATATTTATTGTTTGTTTGTTATGACGACCTTACTTACAGGCAGATGATATAGATACGCGCCAGAGTAAGACTGCCTTCTGGAAAAATATGTCCAACTAGTGCAGGTAAAACTCATGATGGAATTCGGGTACACTTTCAAAATAAGTGTAGAGTAGCTCGGACTCTTCACTGAGTTTTGATACTTGTTACAGGAAAATGAACAATTAACGCGCCAACGCGCGAAAATACGGTTTTGGTGGTTTTGGCGGCACTTCGGGCAAATACCCCATTGAATATCTCGTGTATACGTCCATGTGCTCACGGTGGAGGATTGGGTAGCCTCCATACGTTAACTTCGTTTGGGTTATTTGACACCTACTCTCCACATTGATAATTAAGATGTGGCTTAATACCGGAAGTACAGGAGATTTAGTAATCGTATCGCCCTATGAAGTGTGATTATTGCCCAAATATTGTTGGAACAAGAATGTTAGGCGGGTAAGTTAAACAACGACGGTATATCCCCGCAGAAACTGACTTTGAAGACCTAATTTGGAGAAAGCACTGATATCATGTTTCATTGACTCTGGTGACTCGTGACTCTGAAATGACCTACCGTTGTCATGGAACCAACGTAGTCCACATTATCGAAGTTTCCTTCAGATAGGGCTATGTATGGAAGAACGCTAAACTATGCAAATGTGCCTCCTGTTAACCTGAAATGACCTTCATGTGTTTAGGACTAAAAAACTCTCCATTCTCCAAGTTCCGTTCGAATCCGTCAAAGTTAAACAAAATCGGAGGGAAAAAATCCGCGGAAACGGCGGGGCGAAGAACAACAGCCCTTAAAACCATGAGGTCTCGACAAACTTCATGTTCGGGGATACAATAGGCCATGGGTGTTTTTGCGAGTTTCATCATCTAAGTTGGCGAGAATCAGGTGCAACCTGTGGTGATTTTGATGTCAACATTTATCTCAGGCTAGTCTCGTCCAGTTATTATCATAAGTGTGTTGACCGATACTATTTCATTGGATTTATATGGGTTCAGGAAGCCAAGTAAGGCCATCAAGGAACTCCGAACATATGAGAGCGGATGGGAACAATGCATATTTCGCTTTCTTTCTCGACTAGTGCACGATGATATTGTGACAGGGGTTTAGCTATTGTCAAGATGCCCCGGGAACCATTTACGTCCCCTGCGAAAGGATCAGTGAACTCCATGGATCAGACCACCTTCATTCAACTGACTGCTCACAGCCGACAAACCTAATCCAAGACGTACCATTGCACCGCAACGACAGCCACCATGGATAACCCTTGATGACGTGCTGAAATTTAAACCGGAATTTTTTGATTGCAAGGCGTCATTAATACAACTTGGAAAGTCAGCTCTTGATGAAGCAACCTTCCAATCTGGTGAGTGCATGTAATGAATAAAAATACGTTGATAAATTGCATTATGGTGGAGGGGAAATTGGCTCGACTCCGTCAAAACGAGCTCTCCTGATGACCGCGAAGCTCAAGGAAGTGGTCTGAAATCCATTTCGAACTGGCAAATGGTGAATCAGACCAGTAAGCTTTCACTGTCCTTGTGATATACGAATGACCCCTAGTTCTCTCTCGCTTATTTCACATTACCTGCTGAGCGCCATTTCCCAGTTTCCCAGAAGGGGAATAGGTGTCGCGTGGGTATCTCCTAGGCCGAGAATCGCGACTCGCGAAAATTCACGCGGGGGGAACACAGAACCGATGAGCAGCTATTTAGCGCAAAAACGGACAAAAAACTGGCTGTCTGTCAAGCCACAGCAATTTAGCCAAATTGGCATTATTGCCACAGGAGATCTTCATTATTGAAGAAAAACAGAGGAGACGCAGTCCACCCAATGACGACAACATCTGTAGGCTATGGGCTATGGGCCTATCCTAGTTCTTAAACACGTATGAGAATCTCCAAGAAATGGCGACCACACTCCAAAAACAAGAGTGAATTTCACTCCAATGAAGTGTGCGGTGGGATCATCACTCCATTCATCCATGTAGAAAAATCTTACCCATTATGGAGCATACTTCACTCTTTGGAATTCGAAGTGTGATGACTGATCACTTCCAATGCTTTCATAGAGAGCACAAGCATGGTGATCATTACTCCATTCAGAGCAACATTCCACTCCATTGGAGCGGATCGCCGCCCTATTATCGAGGGATACTGCACTCTATTAGAGTGAAATTCCACTCTACAGTCGAGGTATGCTGAGTGACCACGCCAATGGATGTGTGAAATTCACTCTTTGTTTTAGTGAGCATGCATGAGTGACAGAGTTATACTAGAATGACACGACCATTTTCCGGCCGTAGGTGTTCAATCAATTGGTTATTCAATGCCTGGGTGGGTCAAAAGAGGGCTAAAAACATAATTTCCGGGTTGGTCGATTTCACGAGTAGATCTATCCAACCCGAGTGCGGAAGATTCCGGAGACCTTGGGGAAAATTTCCACCGATCAAGTTATAAAACCCTTCACGATCATCATGCCGTTATTCGAACATATAGCACAGATAGAATAAGCAATGGAATATGGTAGGCCTAATTTAACAGGCGAAATGAAGGGCATTGCACGATGTATGAGACACGATAATGCGATATCTTGCCAGCGAAATACTGAAATTCTCGGTTGACGGTGTCCCATTCGGCGTTCCACTGGTCATGAATCGCGGGTTTCTCCCAGCCCAATGTCGTATACCTCCCAGCGATGTCTTTCAGTGCAGAACTGTGTAGTACGGGTACACTGTACACGAAAATCACTGGATATCCATGGTAACACACATTCTGGGATTAAGAATTATAGGCAAACTGAACGAGATTAAACATAGTAACAATATGAGGACGAATATAAACAGTTGATCACAAATGGAAATTAGGCAACAGCATGGGAAACAAATAGTATCCGGCAAATCTGGATAGGAGAATGGGCATGCATGGCAAGGATGGGCGTGCGTAGCCTAAGGGCCAGAAAATTCGGAATAACGTTCAAGATCACGCGCGGGCGCAATGCAGGCGCACAGTGGCTACGTAGCAGTGGATTGGGGCGGATGATGGCGGGTTGCGGGAGGGGGGAAGAAGTTTAGCGGAGTGGACAAACCGGAACTCGACGGCACAAAGAAAAAACGGGAAAATGGGGAGGGGGAGGTGAAAAACGAGTCGGCGAAGAAATAGTACGTCGAAAATAACAATTCCCAGCCAGTAAAGTCGGGAGTGATTGGACTAATGCAGGAATGTAAGTGAGCCCAAAATAGCATCGAGGGTATATGAGGGTAAGAGAGGTAGGAAACCTGCTCTCCCGGCGCCCTCTAAAGTATAGGTGACCCCCGCTCAACCCCGTCCCCCTCCGTGGCACGGATTCGAATTGTCAAACGAAAACATTCGCGTATTAGCACATTCGCGTGCCAATGGAAAGACCCATAGGAATAATACAGGAGCGAAAAGTAGTCTGTATCGCGTATTCGCACATTCGCCTTTGGCGTGCCTAGTAAAAGCACCTTTACTCTGAAAAATATTGCTGTTTTTTGATGTTTTTATGCACGCTTGTTACCACCGATAATGAGTAACCAACCGATAAGAATCACTACCGATAATTGATATAAAAATGTGAGTCCGATAGTGAAGTAACACCCGATAATGATATAAAAATTGACGATAATGAAGTAACTTTTCAACCGATTAATGATCATGGGTCTAACCGATAATGGAGTAACAATGTCTCAACCGATAAGTGAATCACCAATTTGCCGATAATGAAGTAACTTTTTTATGAATCACTAACGGATAATGATATAAAATTTGACCGCTAATGTCACTAACGATAATTGATATGCAAAATGGACCGATAATGAAGTAACTTTTTCTTTTTCGAGGGAATGGGTGGGGGGGGGGTTGGTGGGTCACGGAAACCGTAACATACTCCGTCAAAAGAGGTCGTCGGGCTGAAATGCCAGTGTTTCTATCCGATATGTATTTTTTTAATCTTTACGGCCGAGTACGCAAAAATTTTAAATGGCGGAAAGATGGTGGAGTGCAGAAAGAAAAGAGAACGGGTCAGTCGGATCCGTGAAATCCGAATAAAGTGTTCAGGTGATGAAAATTTTACACTTAATCGATATGACAAACTCCGATTTATCTTTAGCGACCAAGTAGAATATACACCCAAGTCGGAATATATGATGAAATTCGCTATTACCCCGAGTTCATTTATGTCACTCAAAAAGCAAGATTCCTAAGCTGCCGTCGCGTATATATCTCAAAAAATAAACAAGATATGGGGAAGTGAATTGCGCCCTCGTATTTGCCGCCCCAAACAGCCTTCAGTCTATTTTTACCATTTGATCTTGAGCATGGCCGCCAGCCACCGGGTGTCGGTGTTGTTTGGGGGTGGGGGAGGGGGTGTCAAACACCCGAATCCGTCGCGAACGGGGTGTGTGGGGTCAAACCCCCCCCCCCCTGTGGCAGCAAATGGGAAATACGCCAATAGGCAAAAGCATTTGACAGTTTGACGGTGCTGTTTTGTGACCGTTAAATGCATGCATTCAATTAGGACAATATCAACACTAAGCGTTCGTAGTAAATTTGACATAATTTATGGTGTGATGCATGTGTCATTTACCAGGTGTTGCCGCAGTTGTTTAGCATTCGCTGATGTACAGATAGTTCTTCATCAATTTGCCTTCCGCGGCCCGGAAGATATCGACACCCGCAATGTGGGACAATGGGAACATGATGTTCGATGGCGGCCATATTCCCAGAAAGTGTCATTTGCTTCGATCTGTGGTGTCAAAATGGAAGGAAAAAAACATTTTTGATGCCTTGACGAAGTGGGAGGAATCTAGTGCAGTCATGCCCAGGGTGTGTGTCTGTATGTGTGTGTGTGTGTGTTTGTGTGTGGTGTGCGTGTGGTATGGTGTGTGGTGTATGTGTGTGACGCATTGGCTTGTGAACAAATAACTTGACCCCACCGGAGATGAACGCTTCATACTTGGTATATGTGTCCCCCATGATAAGAACTGACCCTATGTTTGGGTCAGGTCAGAGGTCCATCTGAAGGTGTAGCTTCTAGGGGGAGTACAGGAACCCATTGTTTTTGGTAGGGGTCGGGGGTGATTTTGGTCAAAATAGAAAATTGGTGAAGTCAATAATTTGGCCAATTTTGGGCTTGTGAACACGATAACTCGACAAACCTAGATGGATGAAGCTCATAGTTGAGGGTGTTTCCCATGAGGAGTACAGAACTATGTTTTGGGGTCGGGTCAGAGTCATCTGAGCGGTCAACAGAGGTCAAGGTCTGAAACCTTGTGAACACGAAAGTCCGAAATGGTTGGTCTGGATCGGGTTTCAAATGTGGTTGTAGAGCGTTCTTAGGGGGAGTACAGGACCCTATTGTTCTGGGATAGTTGGAGGTGAATTTTAGTCAAAAATAGGAAATTGGTGAAAGTGGCTGGAAAAGTCAATAATTTGGCAATTTGGCTTGTGAACATTCGATAACTAACCCAACATGATGGATGAAGTCTACGGTATGCGTATTCCATGATGATGAGTCCATATACCTTTGTTTTGGGGTCAGGTCAGAGGTCATCTGAGGTCACCAGAGGGGTCAAGGTCTTGAAAAAAAAAAAAACCTGTGAAACGATAAGTCCGAAGGTTGGTCTGATCAGGGTTCAAATGTGGTGTGGAGCTCTCCTTATGGGAGTACAGGAAACCCTATTGTTTTTGGTATAGGCGGAGTGATTTGGTCAAAAATAGAAAGTTGTTGAAAAGTCAATAATTTGGCACAATTTTGGCTTGTGACGATAAATAGACCCCACCTAGATGGATGAGCTATACTTGTAGTGTATGTTCCCCATGATGATTACATGAACCTTATTGTTTTGGGGTCAGGTCAGAGGTATCGGAGGTCACCAGAGGTCAAAGTATGAAAACCTTGTGAAACAATTTATTGGCCAATTATGGCTTGTGAAACATGATAACTCGACCCAACACTGAATGGATGATCTCTCTTGGTATGTGTGCTCCATGATGAGTAAATGTAACCTATTGTTTTGAGGGTCACCATAGGTTCAAAAGTTGAAATCCTTGAAAATAGGGGTGGCCTTTACAAGAGTATAGGAGACCCTATGGTGGTTTAAAAAAAATTGAGAAATTCGTCAAACATTATGTTCCACAATGAGATGGGTACAATCTCCCATTTGTCCTTGGTCTTGCTATAGGTGTAGAAAGAGTCAAGGAATCATAAGATTTTGGCTTTCGGTCTTGTACGATCCCTTTGACCACCATTCTGGCGCTCGTTAGTGGTCTGACGCTTTTAGTAGGCAAGTACACGCCTGCGGGTGTACGACAAACGCTTTTTCTCTAAAAATGAATGGATATGATATAAGTATTGTCAGTGGTGAGTAAATGTTTCTGGTTCGTACGAGAACCTATAGGTAATCTAATAAAGATCTATGTCCCGTGGTATAATTGCTTAAGTTAGTCGGATAACGCAATCGATATTGATATAGGGCTAAGCTGTCCGTGTGAGTCAATGGTTCATACGAAAACGGAATCTATATGATCAAGGAGGTAACGGTAAGGGATGAGTCAATATCTCGTACGAATAAGCAACCGATATAAATATATGCTGTGTAGTTATGAGTCAAATTGTTGTACGAACCTTACGATATTGATATAAATATGCCGTGGTAAGCAATTAGTTCGCTACGAAACGCAGAGATTATTGATATAAAGTATGTCGGGGTTGAATCGATGGTGCGTATGAACAACGTATGATATTGGTTAAGTATGTGCGGGGGAAGTCGAGTAGTTCATACGAATATGCAATTGATATTGATGCCTGTGCCCGTGATGAGCAATAGTTCATACGAATACGTAATCGGTATGGAGCTATGTGAGTCAGTGGTGAGTCAATTGGTTCGTATGAATAAGCAACCCGATCACGGATCCAAACTCACGACCTTCATTGAGACATGTGCGTAGGCAGCCTAATCAGTGAGACTTATGGCACCTTATCAGCGACCGATGACCCTGACGCTGCCAATGGGAGCTAGTCCCGTTCACTCTGTGTAGTAACAGGAAGCAAAATGCCCTTGGGTATGCTAAAGAGTCACATTAGTGGCGTTCGGGGGCATTAACGGTTTAACACAAGTATGACATAATTAGCTCATTATGCGCATGCGTGCGCCGTGCGTGAGCAACCCAACGACAAATTGACATGAGTGGTACGTGATCCTGCGCACATTCAGTACTCGATGTGGTAACATGGCGCCGGCCGTACAGGTTCATGTAAAATTAGTGCGAATGTCTGCAGACCACTAATACTTATACCACACGGCGGAGTAATAGTAGTGACTTACTATGCAAAACATACACACCGTATCATTCTAATATATGTCAGCCATTCACAACCCAGTAGCCAGAGGTAACAAGAAGCCGAGTGCTGAGCCGCGTTACCCGAGTTAAACGAGTAACCCACGTTGACAAGCTTGGTTGCATGGTACGAGACCAACCTGCGTAGACTCGAGTTAAACGGTTAGGGCACCCGAACCGCCACTATTATCTGCCTTCATCAAATGTTTGTGGAGTGTGAATGGCCTATTTTATACTGGAGCCTCCGATCTCGTGGGCCGTCGGGTCTCGCGGGCCGTCGGTCTCATGAACCTTCGGTCTCGCGGATCCTTCGTCTCGGGGGATGTCCCCAGAAAAGCAAGAATTGACAAACCCCACCCTGTGGCCACGTCCCTATAACAGTTTAGGGCGTGGTTAGTCGCCCATTGAGTACCTGAAAGCTCCGTATTCCCTTGACGTCCGCAGAAAAACAGACGATTTGTATTTTTAAAAAGCAAGCTAAGGTCAATTGTACTGCCATAAGTCACCTCTACAACATTGTCGCGTCAATCGCGGCAAACCGCACCGCAATTCATACACCACCATTGCGGCCAACAAAGATTGCTACAATATCGTTCGTACCAAAGAATGTCGAGATGGAACGCACTGCATTCAGGCATACGTATCATTGGGGATATAGACAGTTTCAAGAAGTGTGGGCAACAATCTACACTGGCTTGGAGACGGGACTAATTTGTTATGGGGGCTGATAACCCCATTTGGCGTCTTGCTTCCTCGTAAGCGTTGGCCAGTATCTCGACCAAGTACCAAGTACCTTCGAGTACGCCCTGTTTTCGCGCCCCAGTAATCCACACGGTGGCCGAGAAAGATCAGAGCGCCACTCCCGATCAAATTCTAAAATAAACCCCGTCCACCGTTGTATACAGTAAAGCCAATGGTTTTGATTCGATCTAGAGTGCATTTTGATGCCTAGTATTTTGACAAACGGTATTCTCAAAGAATCTCGAGCCATATTCTGGGATTTTCAGAAATTCGCCACTGGCAAACCCTAGTACGAAGTCTAGCTAGCCTATGACGATGGCCACAGTGCAAGCATGCGCTTGGAGTGCTCGTGATGTATGTTTCAGTTGGTTAGACCATCCAACCTGTGCTGGGTCATCGGGAAGAGGCAACACACCGACGAGCAGTACGAGGTGATAACTCAGGTGGCCGAGAAAGTCGACCCCTAAAAAAAAAAAATCAGGACCGCCCACTCATGATCAAAATTAAAAATAACGGAACCGGGATAGTTGGGCGGCGGAACACAATGAGGCAATTCATGTTCCTCCCCTTGTTTTAGTTTTGTTTCCAGATATAGCGATGGTGCTTGGGCAATCTAGCATTTCAGAGGACTGTTAAAAATCGGTAAAGGCGCAATATGATATGGCTCTGGGTATAGCTCATTGGATCCGGGTCGGGATGAGATGCATAATATATGTCCGACTTGGGTGTTTTCACTCGTTCACTGGAGGGAAAATTAAAAAAGATGTTTGAAGCATTTCCTAGCCTCAACTCGGCCTGAAATAGCAGTTTTAAACACTATTTGACATAGAACCTATGCGAATCGGAGGCTGTCAAATCGAAGAATTGCAAAATTGCTCACGGGGGACACTCAATTCGGATTCTACGGTCCGAATTACCTGGTTCACAAATTTGTTTTAAAATCCGCCACTTTGATTTTTGTACCACAATAAATAGTCGCGATAGGAATTGCATTGAAGAAATAGATTGGGAACCAATTTCAGCCCGATAGGACCATCGTTTGACCGGAGTTATCGGTAAACGGGTTTCGTGACCCCCCCCCCTCCCCCCACCCATTCCTGAAAAATGAAAAAAGTTAACTCATTATCGGTCAATTGTTAGATCATTATGGGGTAGTGATTCATTACGGTTCAAATTGTGTATCATTATCGGTTAGTGATTCATAAAAAGTTACTTCAATATCCGTTTCAAATGGTTGATTCATTATCGGTTAGAAAATGTTAATTCATTCTCGGTTAGACCCAGATTCTATCGGTTGGAAAGTTACTTCCTTATCGGTCAAATTATTCATTATCGGTAGTGATTGATCATGATCGGTCAATTTTTATATCATTTCGGTTAGTGATTCAGTATCGGTTGGTTACTTCACTATCGGTTGTAACACACGTCCATTTGGCAAGTCATGTGATTGGAAGTTATTTAAAAAAAAAATTGCTGTTGGAATATAAATACCTACAGTTCATACAGACGTGGTGATGACATTCAACGGACCTGCCAACATCTTACCCCCCATGGCTTATAGATTCAAACAAACTAAAGAAAGAATTGAATTTGGGAGGGATTTCTGGGTTTTGGAAAAAAAAAGTCTGGTTCGCCCAACTGTGAGTTGATGTCTTTGTGCCTCGGACCTTTCCCATATGGATCGGGACAGGAACCATTTCTCCGTGATCCGACTTGCTGGAGAATTCTCAGCCGAGCAAGCTTCAGAGACAATCCCTCGTGATTGGCAGCAGAAAAAGGATGAAAGCCTCAGAAGTTGATGTGGTGGAGAGGTGGGTGGTGGCACCAATGTACGAGATTGTGTTTGGTGACAATCACCCCTGACCTATATTATGCATGGTCCAAATCGGGGCATCTTAGTTTGGCAATGGAGTACGGAAACAACCAGTCTAACTAAGCGTTGGTGTCACATTTCTACCAAGCTTCCAACAGTGTCCTGTTGCAAACGATGCAGGATAAAATATGTCGCTACGGCGAAAAAAAAATCTCGAGCGTTACGATGCAGAAACCCTCGGACGGCAAGCGTAATGGAATAACAGACAGCATTAGAGGCAGGCCACGGCACAGCTAGATAGTATATCGGTCTCTTGTCTAGCACCTTAGGCTGAGCTCAATCTTCAATAGCAAAGAGGAAAAGGGAATACTTGGGTAGTAAAATGATGTACTTGCTACAATTGTGGACTTGATTCCCAAATATATTATCGGCGACACTCTCCTAAACGTGTAGGCTAAACCGTCTCTAGTAGTGAAGTGAGCTAAGAGTTGATCATATCGGATTGATGGAAAGGGTCAACAACTAATCTTGGATAGCAGAGGTCCCCAAACGTTGCAAGGCGAGAAACCCCATATTATGTGGCGCCATCCATGCGCGACCCCAAGTGTGTCTCCGGAATAATGCAGATGTGCAGGGGCGGCACTTACTTGTAGTACAGTACGTAAGTGTATGTGAAAACAAGATAGTGATATTAAAAAGCAGGGTGGTCAGCGATAATTGAGCAAAATAACCCAGGTTCACTCAGGAAAAAAAACGGTAGTAGTAGTGTTTAGAACGGCTTGCTATTAAAACACATAACTATGAGTTTTCAGGGTGAATTGTGTAGGATTTCGACTGAGAACGTCTGGGTTCGGGAAATTAGGGTAAGTTTTTAGGTACCGTCAGATTTTTTTTAATTCTCACAACAGGCCTGCGACCCCCCAAGAATTGCTGTAGCCTGTTGGCGTCTCGACCCCAGGTTTGGAAAACCATGCTGTTTTCAAATAATTCATCAGTTTTTCTACGGTTTTGAATGGGTTTGATTATGGTTCTTAAGGTGAATAAGATAATTTCTTTCTTACGATGCCCTCATGTTCGTGCTCTTGATCAGCGAGGATTCGTAATAGATCCGTAACAAGGTCCTGTGAATTCAGAGGTAAAAGGACTCCCAAAACACATGTTTTCCTAATTATAACGCCAAGCATGCATCGGTTCTGCCATTTTCACAATTATACCACCACCCGACCGAAAGCATAAGTTTCTATAGTACGAAAGCGAGAATTCAATCCATGGAATAAGCATGGTGACTTGTTATGTTTATGGGTTATAAACGGAATATAACTTTTTAAGGACTCCACACAATGGGTTTTTTCAAACTGTAATAGACCAATGAGGCTAGATCTTCTGGATTGATTAGTTTGTAAAGATAAGTTCAAACATATACTTTCGACTCGAGTCAACGGTAGGACCCCGTCAACACCAGAAATGATGGTGTTCGTGTACTCCCCGTATAGTAACGACAATTAGATGAGTTTTTTACCCAATCTGCGAAAAAAAATTGGAAAGAATTTGTTTTCAACGGATTGTCTAGTTCTTCAGAAAAAATGCCGCCCATGCAGATGGCGGGAAAGTAAAAAATCAAAATGGCGTCAAAAATGGCTGCCAGGCATGGTGAAATTAAGAAACGGCGCAGTACAGTCGAAAACATGAATTTTGAGTTTCAAACAAACTGTGATTCATATATTTTCCGTCATTGCTAACACGAACAAAAACTGTTAGCATGTACCAGAACCAAGATGGCGCCCAACACAGCTGTGAACCTTGAAAATATGGAAAGTGGCTGCTAAGACATAACGAAATTAGGGAGGTGCACCTCATTACCAGTTGAACTAGTGACAGAAGTCAAGGCATGATAGATATACACCCAATGATATCACTCATGGTTAAAATTGAAAAACACGACATGTTCTTGCTGTTATAAGTTCGATTGAAATAAGAGGACAAATCGGGCATGAATTCCAACAAAGTGACACGAAGTGAGATGGTGGATCAGTCGGTATAGAGATCCGGACCTAAGATCAGTTGATCATTTGCGAGTTCGAATCCCAGTGAAAGACGAGGCCCATTTTCCGCAGTGATGTTAGACGAGGCATGTTACCTCGAATGATCACGCTACCCAAGTATCTAAAGTGGGAACCTACGAGTTAACGAAGTGGCGCCACTGCGTTGGCTACCAGGGGTTTGTAGTAGATCGATGAGCGACGTGCATGCTGGGTGGTGCAGGCAAGGTCTTCATTAGGGTGCCAAGCCTGACCTGGGTTGAGTCGCTTGTGTGTAAGGAGGCGCGGCATTGAATACACGGGATAGAAACCCGAATGATCTCAATCTCCCTATGAAACAAGCACACATTATAACTTGTACCGGAACCGATCATAGTGATCCCTATGGCATCCCTTCTCTCTTATAATCTAATAATAATAATAATATTAAGTCTCAAAGCCCCTAACAAATGTTTCTCATGTGGAGCAGGTTAAAGCGTTCGAAACGAGTGGTTGCCGAGTGAGAAAAAGACCGTTCACCAAAAAGGTTCTATATAGTGGTCTAGCTCAAGCAGCGCCTCCTGCAAGTGGCGAGCCACTCCGATGCGTGAGATGATCCTCATGGTGGCCTACTGACAGTTTTTCCTCGGGAGGGAGAGGGGGGGGAAATTTAGTTCGTTCCTAATTGGGGCTAAATGCGCCCTTATTAAGAGCCTCAGCCTCCCTATTAGTAATATAAATGGCAATTATGGGCCCCTAGACATATGCTGTTGCAACTTTCGATAAACCATAGCTATACCGTCTACTTACGAAAAGATGGGTGTTTTTGTGTTTAAAAATATTGGTCCCCTGGGTCCAGGGCTGGGGTGAGGGTCCTGTCCCCTGAACTTCTCCGTGTGCGCCACTGGCCACATGTTACATTGAGCTAGGGGAGCATAGCGGCCAACCAGGGAAGAGAGATAGGTAGGAGCGGAGGTGTGGAGAATTTTGAAAGCAGACAAAGCAATAATTTTTTAATTCAATCCGTGCATGTGCAGTCAGCGATTGTCTATATCAATCCAGCAGGGGTGATGTGATCATGTTTTTGGTGTAATGTGTCGTACGTGCAGGCTGAATCTGGGTCTTTTGTCGAGTGCGATTTTATATCCTGTGTATATTGTCAATGATACATATTTTGGTGACATGATCTTGAAAGCGTCCAAAGTACGCCCGGAGGTCTTTAAAAATCGTCGTTGGTTCGACCAGGGTGACCCTCACCTGTAGGTTGGAAAATACGTAGTTCAAGTGAAATTGACTTTGCGGAACGGAATGACTTCGTTCGTGAAGTCGTTGAGTAACAGCCGCTTGTTCCGCCTCCAACATTGGTGGCGTCAATACACTTTCAATTTTACAACTTCATCTGTGACTCTATGTACAATTGATTTAATCCGCGAATAACGATGAGCGTCGAAGGCTTCCAGTACATCAGTGCGCCTCGCAGGAGTGCGTTCTCTATGGGGGTTATCATGGCCGGTATACTGACAAAACTTCGAATGTGATGATGAAAGAATGTATTCACACCAATCTGTTGAAGACAGTCCCTTCCAAGACATGTTCGTTCCAATCAGAGATTCCAAACGGTCGATAGTTGACCAATGCTTGTGGGGCCATTCCTGGCTCAATTGTAAGCAATAGTCGAACCACAGCATGTCTGTATCTATCAGGCTGTTGCCGTTTCCTAACACACGTAAACAATATTTACAAGGTCACCAATCACAGCTGGAAGCCCCATCTTCAATAACTTGGTCAATGGGCCGTATCAGAACTGATTCATCCTCATCCTTCCTGGATCGGGGGAGCTTGGAGAACGAGTTCTCTGTTACGAGTGAATTCGTAAAGCTGGCGAGCAAGACTGGACAGCTGCACCACGGGAGTTATAGGGAAGTTCTCGTGTAACTTGGTGATCTTTCTACTATCGAAGAGATCCATTAATTTCTGTGTTTTTGTGCTCAGCGTCTGGATGATGTGGCAGAATAGCACCTATGAGTTTGTCTCGATACGTTGCAGTGATACTCCTGCATGCTTGATTCAACTCGGAACACCACCTTCCATGTTACTAATTGGTGGTGAACTCCTAGGTCATGTTTGAGTGCTTGCATCTGTTGGTGGGAGTTTGCCTGGATCAATATTTCCTTCTACTATCCTGTTTCAGAATCTGGTGTGCCCCCCCCCAAGAGTTTGGTTGAAACCGTGACCTCATGTCCTTTACAAAACACCAGTTATTTGATGCTGACAGCAATGCCTCTGTTCAGAAAAGGCTTATCACCAGACTTCTGGAAACTCCAATCGTGTAGATGCCTTCTTAATGTCTACTGTCTCGTTTGGGAGCCTGTACACTTTCCCGACAGATTCATCTCCGTTATTTCAATTTTGTGTACATTACATTTTCAAGGAATTGTCTGCCATATTAGCCGCTATCTGCATTTTGGCATATATCAGCAGCATGAGAATGTCGCGTATGTGCTCGCAATGATCGAAATTATATGTACAATAATTTGTTCGAATTTACTAACTTTTTTCGAGGATCCATGCATTTTCTACGACTTTTCCATATCCGGCGGCGAATTTTGACATTACAGTTTGCCCGGCTTTGGCGGATGGGACAGTTTTTATGACTTTTTCTCGGACGGGAGAACTTTGCCCTTCATGCGGTTTGTCAACCTACTGAACCCAATTTGCATGGCACATGGAACTACATTTCATCACGTTCATATTTTTCCCATGAAATGGTTTGTGTGGCTGATGTAGATATGAATAGAACTTTCAACGGCGGATTATTAGGTTATATTTTCGTTATAATACGAATGGTCAGTCTCGGCCAATTTATACGCCAATTGCTGCGATTTTTGCAGCGTTACTTACTCCTACCCTCTTTTAGATAGCTAGTCTATTTTCTTCCTTCTGAACGATTAGTCCAAATGTACATCGATTTAGGTCTATTCCTGGCCCCTGATCACATAAATGTTCTCAGCTGAGTGAAAACGGTGTTTATGTATATTGAAGTCAAGTAATTCAACTCCCAGTAGGATAATTCACGATCCAGTGTGGCCGAAACCCATTACTGACCAGATCTCAAGTATTTTAACGAGCACGGACCGGCCGTTCGGCCCGTCAGGTTCGGGCATTTTCAATCCACCGTGATTGTAATGACCATTTTGTAAAAAATCAGGTTCCCCCTCCTGTACGCGGCGGCATCTTTTTTCCAGTACATTTAGACACCATTACCAACACAAATCATTGAAATAGATTCTTTACCATTTTTCACAGATGGATCATATCATTGGATACTATAGGTGGAAGCTACCACTGAATTCCGGCTCGTTGGGTCCGCAGGCATTCTCGACCTATTTTGTTTACAAGTTTTCAGGACTTGACCTCGGTGATCTCAGATGACCTCCGATTGACTCGAAGCAGTGTTATCAGGTATTTATCATGAGACACACATACCGACTATGACTTCATTCATCAGGTGGGGTCGAGTTAGCTTGTTCACGAGCTGGCGTCACAAACGCACATACACACACGTGTATTCAGTATGAGCTACATCCATCCAGGTGGAGCAGTTATCGTTTTTGCGACTAAAATTTGCAAAATGATCCGTTTTTCAATTTCTCATTTTTCACCAAAACTGACCACCAGTCCACACCGAAAACAATAGGAGTCTTGTACTCCTCATAAGAAAGCTTTTCCTATACTCCCCATAAGAAGCTGTATACTGTATTCTAATCTGATCGGACGGCATTCTGTACTTTATCCTTGTTAAAAAGATATTCAGACTTCGACCGCTTTTGACCTACGATTTTGATAGACATCAAAGCCAGGATTAGAATGGCAGAAACTCGTTATGATTGGTATCCCGCATACATGGTAATCAATGAGCTGGAGAGAATTTAAGGTCTCGGAATGAAACAGGCAATCGACCTGAAGTCAACAGGTTTTCTCGTTATGAGCTTGTTCATATCATCCCCTGGTGGGGCTATAATTCTTATAGGGACGTTGTATTTTGGGTAAAAGTTTCATTGCACTAAGAGAGCGGTTCGAATGAGGTTGATGTGTTTTATATTTATTGCTAACTAAACGTTCTATAATTAGCTTTTACCGCTTTTTAGATTCCTCTTTTTTAAGGTCCTTCGAACGTTATATGAGGCAGGTCCCAGGGCGGTAGTGCAGTTTCGTTTCCGAAGTTGTTGCTGCAGACGGACAGTGTTTTGAACAATAAGCTCACATACAGAATCCGAGATATGAGATGTTCGAAGTACAAAGAGACGTGGGTTCGATGTATATCAAGCAACCCGGGAAGTTTTCGGGGGGTACCCCTCTGGGGCCTTTGGCGAACTCTCTGCTCCTGTAATATTTGGGGCGCGCAGTTCAGATAATGAATCACTTCATCCGCTCACTCTAAAAAAAAAAAAAAAAAGGGAAAGCGGCTGTCCCCCGCAGTCGGTCATCCAGACGAATAGCATTGCTATTCACAACGTCTGACGTCTGATCAAAAAAAACAACTCTTCCCACAGCTGATGTCGCCCACTATAGCTGAACAATTTCAGACATCCAGGCAGGTAGTCTAGTTCGAAGCGAAGACGGTCAAATATGGCACTTCAGAAGTTTGGTAAGTAGTGTTTATATTTAGCGATACACAAAAAAAACATACAAAATTGTATAACAACTAATGTTGCATGAATGTGAAGAGAAACACTTGCAAGGCTACAAAATTCAAGTCTGCTCACTTAACAACCTTACATGACGGCATTCACCTTTATAGCCCCACAACTACAGTTCTTATCACATAGCTAAGAAACTGGATAGTCCGAATTTTTTGGTTAACCAACTATCACATGATAGTTTATATGATAGTGTATCCTATGAGTGAAATGGTGTATGATCAATTTATTCCTTCTTGAAAAACTGGAATTTATCTGTAATTTTGTTCATACCATTACAGCTATTCCATCGCGTTGGATAGACCTATGATATTGGTACCTAACGGTCTCGATAAGAAGAAGATAAATCCATTCTACCGGAGCTCTGAATAGAACGGAAAGGGTTGTTTACCTCAGATGTTCCAGGTTCGGGACTTTTATGTTACGGTTATCATTATATATCGTTTTGTTGAGTGCCTTATTGAATTTATTATTGAATATTATTTTAACTAATATTTATAAATATCTTATTTCGATATAGATTGCGCATGGCTGTATGTTAACTAAGTATTTATACAGGCATATATACCAATTACGCTAGGAATAATACACTGTAGCATACATTCATTCGTAGGAGCTATTGTCTTCCAAATAGGATGAATCTGGGGCCTCACGTAAGCAGTCAAAGGCAGTAGAAGTAGTATTGTTATCTATCATATTAGTATGAGATATTTATGTCACTATTCACATAAGTATTCACACGGGTTGAACAAAGGCACTTGAGAGCACTTTGGTAGGATTCGCACCTTCATCATTGGTACACATTTCAACTTTGCCTACTTAGCGCGAGTTTCATTGTACGACTTTTAAATTTTTGCGAAGTTCTCCAATCTATACAAACCAAACCCTCACATATTTGGAGCACTTGTTTGCACGATTGTGCTTGCGTGAGTCCGTCTTTAATGCGTGATGCCGCATCCGCTGAACGAGAATCCTAGATTTTCTGTTTGGCAACTGAAGACGGGAATGTGAAGAAATTTGGACACGTATTCTGGCATTTGGACACGCTTCACAGCGTATAATTAAACCAGAAAGCTGAGAGGTCTGGATGATTTCTTGACTCATTTATGAAAACCTATGTCTGGGCACAAGGACTGTGGGATTTTGGAAACCATCACAAAAAAAACTAAAATGTCAATGCACAAAGTTCAACTGGACAAATCATCAGGACCCCTAGCGTTTTCAGACTCTGTGACTCTGTGGGAAACGAAAATACCAAATATGAGCCCATCTATTCAGTGGGAAGCTAGGTTAATTGTGTTTACAAGCTGAAAAATTGGCCAAAATGACTGAATTCCTCCCAAATTCCTATTTCCCGCCAAACAGAAAAAAAAAACTCACAATGAACCACCGGAACAAATAGGGTTTCCGTATTCCCAATACAAAAGTTCTCACTCAATTTCAAATTCATAGGACCATCGTTTAGACCATGTTTACAAGGAATTCACTTTTTGACCTCTGGACTCAGATGACTTCTGACAGACCCTAAAACAGTAGTGGTCGGGCACTGATTGTGGGGAACACATAAACCAAGTTTGAGCTTCATCGACACAAATTGATCTTGTGAATCTGATATGTTTACAACCCGGGCGTCACACACATACAGACAAACAATCCCAACCAATCGTACTGACATGAAGCCAGGCCTTCAAACCTGTAAACTATGATGTTTTTCTTTTAGACATATACTGAGAATCCAACTCGCCCAGTAGGAATTCAACGCAAATGTTATTCTCTTTACGATAGCTACAATGAGCAGGTACGGTGATTAGGCAACGCCCCTATCAATGAGGCGAACCTCTCGTATGCTTTGACGCAAGATTAGGAATTAGATAAGGCTGGATTCCAATGTTTTTGTTCGAAATTCAAATCCCAAGTCATAATTTAATTTTAAAAGTCCAAACAGACATGGCGAATACGTGAAGCTGTCTGACTGGTAGCGTAATCCGGAGCTCCTGGCAATTGGCCCCCCCGGTCAGTGAGACGAAAACCAGGGTCTGGTCAACATACCTGAAATGCTTACCTGACCAACCAACAATCATTGTACTAGACAGAATAAATATTTGTAAGTAATGTGTGAAGGTGCCCTCTTAAACATCAAAGGTAACCTTTTGCGGTACAGACCGTGTAAGCAGCCCGATATTCCATTGCCACGTCTGTAGTAGGATCAATGGCCTCCTGGTAGCGAAGATGGTTCTCTCAACATATCGGTACGTGCCTCTTATCATATTACTGATTCGGTTGCTTTTCAGGGGTAGTCTGCAATCCGCAGAAGAAAAAAATATTGGGACATTTAGGAAGGGGCCAAAATCAAAAACAACTATGCTAGAAACGTCACGTGAATTTGTATGCCTCTACACAGTAGTGCCAACATTGGACAGGGACACAGGAACTGCCCGTCAACTTTTGGAACAGGACATAGCTTCAGTCTCTTGGTAGTAGGACCCAAAAATCCGTTCGTCTTCATTTCTGGAAAAGTGAGAATACGAAAACCTGATATATATATGGTACGATAGTGGGTCCCATTCGCAAATATTAGCCTATAACGGATGAAGGACCTCGTATCCACATGTCCGCCCCGAACATTACATATACCGTAAATGACACAGGCGGTAGGTTATTGTTTTCGGACCACATCACACGCGAAACGTGTTATTGTTTTCAGATGACAGAGTAAGGCCACCATGTATGTCGCATTTCCCTGTAGGCGGCAGTTCAAACAGACATTACACATCTTACTGTAATATTTATTCTAAACCCTAGTAATCTTATTACGAAAAATTTATGTGCTGATGGGCGACTTTCTATAAATAACCATCACTATTCTTTGCAATACCAGACAGCTGGTATAGAGTAACTCAAGTATCACAAAGTAACTTGTTGTGCATGAATTGTGATGAAATTACTAACATATTTAAAGATATGCTGTCTCTAGAGACGATTGCGTTTTTTCTTTCATTTTGGGGTGGAAATGTGAAAGCGCAAGGTCCAACGTGATTATTTATAAATAGTCTCGGACTCATGAGCAAATTTATTTAGCTGAGATTGGGTCTTCATACTATATATTTTCCGACACAAGACTCACAATATCGCTTTATTCTTTAAGCAACCGGCAGTAGTAAAGTAACCATGGGTAATAACGCAGTTAACGCATGCCGTTGAATAATGAACCCCTCCAGTGGAGTCCGCGCGTCTCCCCCCACCCCCTCTCCTTTGGGGATGGTGGGGTGAGTCGGGGATCTCACTGTTTTTATATGTTTTGGTTACTTGAGTAATGCGGTGAGGGTGGGTTTATCACCGAAACTTTCCCTGGCTAAGTTTATGGCAAATGAGGTCAGTAAAATGCAATAGTAACAACAAAGCGGTCCCACAATTCAGGTAAGGCAGTATCACTGAATGAACCCCGAGATTGAGAGGTGCTGTTGGATATCTTGAATCTGAGATTCAAAACTTAGATTATTGTGAAAAAGAGGTGCGATCAGACAAGAGGCAAATGTTCCATTCAGTACTCAGTGACAGAACACACCACTTCCATTTTCTTGGCTCAGTCACGGGAACCGTTAGCATCCCCCAAGTGGTGCTGTCGAATATTAACCCACCTCTCTATCACGCTGAGAAGGTAACAAAAGCATCGTGGAAGAGTGACGTGGCGCCCCAAAGCACGGCTCTGCAGCCAATGGGATGTGATTTATAAGAATAAAATCTTACCAGAGTGGAACTCTCTTCTGAATTTGCCATCCTGCCAAGGAGGAATGACAGTTTTGGCAATTATGGTTTTGATCATTTCATAAATAATGGAAATACCCCACAGATCTCTATCCAAAATTCCAAAGGTACATATATCGGATCCTACAATCGGAAAAGGAGCTGTGTTGTAGAAATGGGAATATGAGCGGCAACATGCCGTCGGCGTTGTCGTATATCTGCCTGAATGATTGCTCTCAAGTTTGTATTACGCCTATGAAGGATATATTGGAAAAAATACTATGGAAAAACAGACTTTGAATGCATTCTACTCGAGATAGTGGTATCGACCCAGCGGGATGCCAGATCTTACCAGTTGTCACGTTGTGCAGAGTTGAGTTAAAGGAAGAAAAAAGAACATATCTAGCGAGAAAACTTCTTTCTGTACATTGAACGTTTTTCACATGACGTCTATTGTCGCGAACTGTTGGAAGACAGTATTCGCTTCTATTTCAACCAGAAGCTACTGGAAATAAATTGCCACTTTAGAACACATTGTTCCCAAGCGTACACAGCCTTTGTTGCTGCTCCATTGGACTCATACAAGAGGACACACAACAAATCAGAAAGAACGTACAATTATTTGCCAATAAAAACAAAGCAAGAATTCCCTACCAGTTGGTCGTATCAGTTGGAATCCAAGAGAGTGTTAGTGAAACATGATTGAAAAGAAAAAACAGAATGGTTTAAAGGAAACAAAAAATTTTTTCACGAACAGTCTTTCTCGCCTCTTTTGCCGGATGGTCTCGGGAGATCATGTCCAAAGGAACGTGCCCGCGTTTTTGAATGATTTAGTTCCTTCTTGACATTATTCAGGGTTCAATGTGGTCGATGATACTTGTCCTTCCTCTCGAACATTTTGCCCACAGAGTACAACATTCCGGCAAATACAAACTAAAATGAGATTAACAACACGGTTTACAATGATCAATCATTATCCCCCCCAGTTTCTGTGCTACACTATACCGTTATGGCGAAATTAAATGTCACGAAGTAACGACAATGCATAATGGTGTCAATCGTTGTTCGGCAGGACGAAGCCGTAGGTGACAAGTTACAGAACGTTGGGCTCTTCCGTTCCCAAACCTAACTAATGTAGAGTTGGCCTAAAAAATCTCGGAGCCTTTCAAGGTAGCAACTGAAACCTCAGACCTATATGATTCGAAATTGCCATCATGTCAACATCCTTTTGTTAACTTTTTAGACATTCGGGAAATTGGAAAAAAACAGATTAAGTTGACTCGCCGCTGAAAATTTTAAGTATGCATACTGCATGTTACGCATAACAACATCACAAAAAGTATCAACGAACAACAAGCCCTGTGCACCCTATTTGTCCTAATACCACTTGCCATCGACCTGTTGTGAAGTTCCATTTCATACCGATGTTCCATCCAATACCACGACACTTGCAAAGACAGATATACACAAAAAATGTCATTAGAGCTGATAAAAAAGTAATGATTAATTTTCAATAATTATGGGCGAATTTTCAGGATTGGTTATCTCACCTTTTTGGGATGTTGTGGATTCAGGGGTCTTCAATGTGGATTTTTCCTTCGTACCCCTTTTTTTACAAAACTGAACTACAAACCAATAGCGATAGGGTTGGAAATCTCGCAGTTACACGTTACATGTACGAGTGACTAGGGGACAATCCAGTTCAAACATCCACAGTAGTATTTTATTGATGTCGAGCTTGTATGGGCGACGAGCTTCATACGCAAGAGGTACGCATTATTACGTTATCGCTACACCAGCCTTTACCCACGTTAACGTCTTCCCTATCAGTTTCGATGAGAAAAACTCGTTGTGTTCTGTTTTTAGTTAATTTGCGTCGTCTGTCAGTTGAAACAGAATAAAGGGACGGCATGAATGAACATCTGTCAGGAAAAGGAGGAATGAACTCCTCTAAATATTCGTTTCATGTTGTGGCTAGCGCTAACCTTGATAGCTACTCGATATCAATCTCACAAGATCTCGATGAATTCGCCAAATACAAAACTTCGTTGAAGGTGCGTGCATAACTCCACGGACGAAATGTCGAGTAAATCTAGGCTTATGAACCATTGTCTAGTTCTGAGACTTCTCGGGAATCAGAGGAAAAAAATCTATATACCAGTATTACAAGCGTTCTATGCCTTAGTATCTCGTCCGGGCCCAGTACCATTCCAAACAACTGTGTGGGCTAAAATCGGCAGACGTTTCTCCCCTGCACATATGGGAAAATATCAGAATCAAACTTAAAGTGTCTTCCTTTTTATTATATAAAATTGTCAAGCAGAGGGTCGTACTATCAAGGACGGACGGAAGTGGATACTTTACTTCGGTTCCTCATTCTGCTCACCAAAAGACTGTTACGGAGGCAAACTGCGTCACTTCTTGTCAGCTACGCAACTGCCCAGTACGGGGAATCAGGCAGTTTTTTTTGTGGCAGTTCCTTAAGGGTTGGTATGGGGGTAAGCACACGCAGACGGCAACATGGAAATGCTACCCGGCATTTGTACCAGCTCCAATCCTCGACTGAGCGCCTAAGAAAAGGTGAAACGAGGTAATAGTTTTAGGGTCTTTGGTGAGACCCGAAAGGGATTCAACTTTGGTACGGGTGACAAGCCGACGCTTCTACTTAAATGGGTAACCACTCGAGTCAGTCGGTTAAGAGAGGCGAAACATCGGGTCCACACTACCTTTCCCCGCCTTCCGATGAATTCAAGAGAGGAGGGGGTCGACGGAGAAAGGTAGCTAGAACAATTTTTTTTTTTCGAATCTAAAAATGTAACATGAATCAGCGAGAATGATTAATGTTTGTTCAATGAATGAATGAAATTAGCGAATTACAGTAACAAAAGCTTCCATGAATAAGAGGAACTGGAGACATGGGTCATTTGATATCGGATAGGGGTCAGTGTGTGGAGCACCTAAGCTATTGCAACGTACCTCAGACAGCGAGAATGTGTCTTCACTGCATTGACCGAATCAATAATGTGTTCTCTTAGGTAGGCAGGTCAGATCCAGAAAACGCATTCCCCCAGCTGGTACAAATATTTCGAATGATATTTGATTGATTATTTGGGGTGATAGTCTGATGCTTTACTGCCAGGGAATATAGGAGGGTTTTGAAAACCAAGTCTGAGGTAATGAGTTCATGAGACAATCTATAGTTAGCGTCAATAGGCAGATATAAGCATCTTGCGTATCTTTCGAAAACCACTGAAATCCGATCATTGTAGGGTGGATGATTATAAAAAATAAGATTTATTACATTTGGTATCTTAGGTTGGCTGGAGGATCGAGCAAGCTATCAGGGTGCCGCCTAAAAAAGGAGCTATCATTCCATGCAGCGTGCGCCTCATTGCTCATTCCTAAATAGCATCACTTCCAATACAGATAAACGTTTCTGACTCTGGTTTGACTAGAGAAGACTATGGCCTTCTTCGCCTGTTTTCACAGCTCTGTGATGTTTCGCTACTGAGGATTATGCAGACAGTTCCTCTTTGAGAGTTTCAAAGGATCATGCCGGGATCGTATTCCAGTACAGTGTAAGGCGATGTTCCATACTTTACCGTGCAGTCGATAAGGGAATGAGAAACTTCATCAAAACACTAGGTATCATTTCGTAGACACCCACCGAACCTAAGGTATTTACATTCTAGTTCAGTGTGAAGACGAAACGTAATGCAAGAGGACGTCTCAAAACAACCGTGACTGTTCATATCATGGAGACACCAACGACCCATCAGCACATTGGTAAAGTGTACAGACGATACGTAATGGAACAGACATAGTCAGCAGAGCGTATCATCTGCGAATACAAGGGCTGAATGCCCTACTGTTACAATATCCTTTACAAACAGAAGTTCCGGTATCGCATCCAAGAGTATGGGCAAATGGGTCAAGTTATATTAGTTAACAAAGTATGTAGCCATGCAGACGTGTGCTGTACTCTCAACTCAAATTACGTAACTTTTGCAATTCGTCAGGAAAACTTGATTAAGCCGTTCCACAGAATCTTTGCCGATCTCTTTCCCCCGTTAGTCGATAATTCAACTCACTTATAGTATTCAAGATGGGCAAACTACAGGCAGTCGTCAAGCGTAATCTCAGTAATGGATTTGCGTCTACTGATATAAAGGATTCGCTAATCCACACATTCGTAATGGGTATCTGTTGATGGATTCGAAAGAGTTTCTTCATTAGAGCAGTGATGGAGGAGCAGCAAGTTAAGTGTTGTTGGGCCCAAGACTTTTTCAAACAAATATGAGTTGTCTGAAGCAATATGAAACGGCGTGTGGCGTGTAGGTAACATTGCCGAGGGCTGGTTTCGTCTCGGTATTCCTGCAACTTGTTTTTTAATATGTAATATACTGGATAATAAAGCGATCTGAGAGACGCCGCTTCTGCAATCTCAATTTATGTCAGAAGAAACATCAGCGCTCAAATGAACAAACTTCTCCCGGAATATTCTACTTTCACCTGGGCAAATTGCGGAAATAGAAATGTGGGAAAAAAACCGTTGCGGGACTAGAACCCAGGTATGCTTGGCTCACAAGCCCTCGCCACAACCTCCCTCAAGTAACATTGTAATACCCCAAAGCAAAATAAGTGAACTCGACGATTTATAATTAAGAGTCTTTCACCTGTGATCAGTAGTATCGTGGTCATGAACGTCGTAATCTTAGAATCGTTTAATGGTCTTGAATCGTTTTAGAAGGGATATTGAAAATGACTGAACCCAGAGATATGTGCTCATAAAAAAGTATTGTTAGACAGTGTGAAAGATACAATAAACCGTATTTGTAACAGTGCTTTTGATTTTTTCTGCTATTTGTTCATTCAGTTCAACAGGGTTTGAAATTGAGAGGTAATGGACATAAGTCGGCCAGGGGAGGCCTATTACAGGGTCGATATGAAAACTTGGAGCAGGCGCTGTCCTCCCAAAATTATGATTTTATATATCGATATGGTTTATAATTAATAACAAGAAACAGCATTTGTATACGGCGCAATGCAGAGGCCTCTGAGCGCAAGAAAGAAAATCCTAAGAAGGAACAAATGAATAAAGGTGGGATTCCACCCAAGACGTGAAGGAGTCAAAACGCGTGACATGCAAATGTCGTTGGGAAGGGCATTCCACCAAAGAAGGTCCGGACCAGGAGAACATTCGCTCTCCAAAGTTTGTCCTTGCTGGGCCTTGGTGTATAGAGGACGTGCAGTGGAAGTTGTCCAGCACAGGGTAATATCTTGCCCTGAGTTGGAACAACGTGTGCAATCCGGGCCGCAGCATTTTGTATGTGCAGAAGCTTTGTAAGCTCAGCAAGAGGTAGACCAACAAAGCAAGCCATTACAAAAGTCAAGGTGGAAGGTAACAAAGGCCATGTGCAACTTCCTCCGCAGTTTCATGGGAACAAAAGCTTTACGAATTGGAATTTGCTTTTATCTCCGTCAACAATGATTACAATATACTCCTTTTTCTTTTCCCTTTCATGTGAGTCGCAATGAAAAGCATATTTTGTTCCCCTTGCTGATGATGAGGAAAGCATTTAAGAGGATTAGGAATTATTACCTCATTCATGGACGCAATTCCTAGAAGTTGGAGTGTGGACCGTCTCTGGAGCCTCGATCTTCGCGGCAATTGTAGATGATATCCTCGCACAGCGTAGGAGGGCGTTTTTGATATACTCGATTTTTCCGCCTTGCTCGAAAGAACACAACACGGCGAATTTGTCACCTTGCAAATTTTTGAGTAGGCTATTATCATGTCGGCTACTTCTCCCTTCAGGACCGCAGGCAAAACGGAACATGTACTGCATATCAACTGGATTGATGTCTTCCCAAATGCGTTCCGCATGCCTTGCAAATCTCCCGCTCCAGTTTCCGATTTGAGGAGGTTTTCAAAGTTCATCTGCCATATATGAGCCGCCGTACCATTCACAGAAAAAGCCTGTGATAGAAGTGGACGCGCTCGGCATCAGCAGCGGAAACTCATTCCCGGATCATCGTTCACTTCCGGGTTTGTACTGAATCTTAGAATACCCGATTCTAAGGAGTGAGTCAACAGCCCTCACCAATCTCTTTAGATACCTCGTTCTTGTCCATTCGTTCATTTCATTGTTCTCACATATCTTTTGAAGGCAACTGACTAAGTTTCTGAGAATTTACTATGGAACAGTTTTGCCTCTCTCTTTGAATCTCCGGTTAGTTTATAATCTATGAGGATGAAACACGTGATGATATTACCGGAAAGAACAAGGTAACGAACTGACCAGTCATGAGTTGGGTCTTCGCAAGACACGTGAGCGAAAATCCACGAAAAATAATGAGTCTGACAGATATCGGCAACGACTGGATTATTCACGAAATACTCCATGGATCTTTCCTCTGCATTTGCGTCTTCGACGACAACCGCTTTGCGAAGGTAGGTTGATTGGCATTGCTTATCGAACCCCCTGTCTCTTTCATGATTCTTGGCACCGGTACAACCTCTCTTAGGTGGGCGATGGACGCGTCGTGAGACCGACCACTTTATCTCTTCAACATTGCATTCTTCAATTATAGTCATTTAAGTCTGAACCCGTTGTCGGTGTCTTGACTTGAGTACTCATCGAAGCCGTCAATATAACCAGACGATATGCTTTCTTTATATTAAACGAATAATAGTTTTCGAAGGGAAGGGTCTCGTGGCAAGATGCCTTTTTTGATAGCCTCCAAGAGTGAGGAGGAAATACCAGCTAAATGCCGGAGACGAAGAGAGAAGAATCAGCAGTTCATAGGGTTCCATTGGTGTTCGGTATTGTTCGCCACCCTTCATAGGCTAGCTGCAGGGTTAATGTTGTTTCCCAAACCGCTCGCCTTCGATAATGTATCGTGTGGCGTTGGAAATTTCAGCGATAGACGATATATTCCTCCCATGTTCAAGTCCACTCGTTTCCACATCTTCAGTCCGCCTTCAACAAACAATTTATTTTAAAGAATAAATTCTTTAGAGAGATATGGAATGGCTTGTGCATGGGTTAGACGGTCTTCGGACTTCCCACGCAGTGGTGAAATAGCTCCAAATCTGTGTGTGAACTGAGAATGAGGGGAGAAGGTGGGAACTACTGTCAGTAGGAAACTTCGACAAGGCCCTCTCGCACTAGTGATCGATCACAAATTTACCCGGTAATTCCATTTTCGGTGTTGCCATTACATTTACTGCGACACTGTTGTTTTCTAGTTTAGGCTATCATTCTGAGTTACCTTCGCCAACGTCTGCATCAAAAGTAATAGATTCGTAGGTTACCTTTTCACACACTAACTAGAACAATGTTTCGGAAAAACACATGGCCCTGAAAACGAGTATGCTCCGCAGAAACACTATGTACATGGCAGAGTACCTCAAAACGTATCTGTACGTATACATATTGACGTTAAAATGATTGAAACATGCCCACAACTGGTCAAACACCACTGTTTTTCTGTAGAGACTATGAATAACACTTGTAACTACGCTGCTGTCGGGATGGAACAAGTACCTACGAGCTTACCTTCCTTCAAGAGGGTATTCCTAAAGATGAGATAAAAACTCCGTTAGGAAGTAAATAGTCATCGTAACCCACGTATGCCGTGATAGGCTAGCTAAGACGTGATCTCACCCGGTTCGGTTTTCTTCTAATTTTACAACGTAATATTACTCTTTATTCCGCCTTTTCACCTAATAGTTCTACTCTATGTTCAATATAACAACATTCAATTTATAAACATTGCGAATATATAGGTAATGCTACTTGGAGGCATTGGCAGTATTTGCCATTCCCCAAAAAATTAACTGATTGGTTTTTTGGTTTTGGGATTGGTTTGTAAGGAATCATCGCTCTTCCTGCAATGAGATTGAATACGTTCGATAGTATAAAATGCTTCATAATTATCTGTTGGTGTTGAAAATGTTTGTTCGAATGGAAACACGAGTATGGAGTAGTTAATACTCGGTCGCGTTAACACGTTTAGGCCATTCTCGTTAGGCTGAAAATTGTGCAGATAGGGTCACAAGTGTATTGAAAAAATACCGGTACCTCGTGTTCGGGGGTTAGGCGTTCAGGCAAGATTCCATGGTTGCGGGTCGGCACGATGTTAAAAAATCACGAATTATTGTGAATATGTGTATTGTAGTAGTTTGCGAACCACGCTGATACACATGATAGGGGCAACCCATATGCACAGGAGACTACGAACAAGAGGAACGATCCAGCCTATTGAATCTGCACTCGAACAGCTGGACGATAAGACGAAAGGAAAACAAATCTTGAGGAAGGGAATTCCATGCACCACGGTGTGAGGGAAAACGGAGCGAGCGTGGGTCAGAATGAGTACGGCGAGTAACCATCGTGCAAAAGGGCGGGTCCAGCTTTCCGGAAGTTCGGAAGAAGAAGAAACACTGCCATAAAGGCAGGGATACGGTTGGGAAGAAGTGAAGAGTAGAATCAGGTCGGTCGTCTTGATGAGTAAATAACCTTTTTTATGTATACGATCAGGACAACCGGGAGGCCGATGACGAAGACCCACCCACATATTTGGCACCATATACCGCGGGAAGTGGGTTTTGTAAAGCAGTAACTGTTGGGAAGTACAATATGAATTAGTAGCGATAGACTTGATATGAGAGTTCAAGGAAAGTTATTGTGATTTCCCATACCAAGAATATAGGACCCGATCAGCCATGAAAGGAACGGTGTGTCAGAATCGCACAGTCCAGAAATAAGCAGGTTTGGAGTTTTAGCTTGATTAAAAGTTACCAGATTAGAAGTACCCCAACATCCCACTACTCGTTGGAAAAAAATCAACCCAAGTTCCCTATGCTATGTTATTATTGATGACTATGTGGGAATCTGTTAAAGGATTTCCTGCGGAAGGTCAGGTCAGGTGAGTTGACCTTCGACACAATCATATATTTTTAAGCTCAGTGACGTGACCGTGAATAGGCTGTTACTCATTTTCATCTTGAGTTCAGCAGCCACAACAATCAAACACAGCTAATGTGGGGGGGTGCTAACCCATTGACTGATGTATGCCTTCTGATAACAGGTGGACAAATCGAGAACCGGCCAGAAGGGTGTTAAGCTGAGTTAATTATCGGGGTCGGGGATTAGCCCCGAGACTAGGAGACATCAGCATCCTTGAAATATGGTTAGAAGATATGTGGATAAAAGCGGCGGTAGAAAAATAAGAGAGGTAAAAAAAAGAATGATAGAAATTACTGTTCAAGTAGGCTAACCTTTACTCCCCCTCTGTCAGTGGACGCGTTTTCCTTGCTTCGTCTCCGTTCTGTGACTGAAAAAATATAGATACGTCTGTACATCATAGTGTATCTAAGCAGAAAAGCAATTCTTCCGATTTATCAACTGATTCTAATAGCCCCATTATACTTCACCGGCTGTTCTGATATAATCGATAGTTGTCACACAGGATTCTGAGGTGGAAACCACACGACAGTAGTTGTGATGCGCGGTGTAGCACGTGTGACGTTAGCACGTTTTTATCCGTCGTTACTGATGGGGCTCTGGGTATCGATTTGATTAGATTTTAATTTCTACGGAATCAATTAAGGCCCATTAGGAAACTGCCGTATTAGTGTAGCTGACACCGGCGATACTCGCCTTCTCTTCTCGACTAGGGCTCCAGATGATAGCGATGGCAGCGGTTGTAACCAACCCAACCATCCGAAATTGACTATCAGTGAATCCAGGACACGACAACTTTCTCGAACCTGGAGGAGCGGGTGGCACGTTCACGTCGAGTGACTGTCAGACAGCCGACAGACGGACTTATTGCAAATATCCGTAACGCATCCCAGTAACCCAGAAAATCCAATGCATCACTGCGGAACCCTGAGGTGAAGCCAAGACCTCGCCCATCACAACTGTAAGTGCAGCAGCTGGAGAAAAATCATTACTTGACCGTGGAATTAGAACCGGAATATTTGTTTGTAATTGTCACTGATACCACTCTACCACTCCTCGGGCATAACTAAGGGGTGACGGGCAGATGATCCAATGCTGTCAACCGTATGGCGTTGGCCCATTTATATTTGAGTATGTATGTGGAGAATGAATAACCAACAATCACATGTAGATTCGACATATGCCAGTTAGAGATCATTTTTTATTTCAGTTCATTCAACCACGAGAGCAACACTATATTTTTTCAAAGGATAGTGTGAGTATAAACGGTTCCCTCTCAGGCTGATGATGAGGGTAATATCCGGGTAAGCCAATGGCTCGCCGCTCCGCGCAGATGGTGAGCCGCGCCCAGGGTGGGCAAATCCTGCATTCGCCGCAGGGTGCATTATTGATAACGAGGCCAATTGCTTGAATACTTACTTCTACTACTTCTTACTTCCAGTACTGTTATACATATGACTAGTACAATATAATGAGATCCCCGCGGCTCTCCAATCACACTCACCACCCGCATATCAACCGGTTGTAAACGTGTCCTTGTTTCCAAGGAATCATCTGAAATACGAAGAAAATTGACATTTGTCAAATGTTTCATCGATATAAAGTAAAGCGATAAACCCTCCTACTCTACTTGGTCCTGATGAATGCTATGGAAGAGATGGTGGGCGATAAATGGTGGGGAACTACGATTGACACCGCTTGGCTGGGCTGTCATACTCTTATCAACCCTGCTGTTGAACCTGGGATCCCCAGTCTGTCGGTCCGCAACGACTCTACTGCTTTCACCAGTTGTTTATCAATGTGTGGGCTAGGTTACAGTCGTTTTTCGCTCCCTCGGATATGGTTTTACATAGCAGTCGCATGAATGGTAAACTAATTGAGCAGGTTGGCTATTTTAAATATCCGGCGCTCTTGTGAAAACCTAAAATCCAAACTGCACATTGGACATCGAACGCCAGGATTGGAATGGACAAAGGAAAAATAACGTTTTTAGGACGTTCTGGAATATGGTAACCGCCAAAAGAGCTAAAATGAGCTTGATTTGAGATCCTGGCGTAGAGTATGCTACTGTATGGCTCGTAGGGTGGGACTGAAGAGATGAAAACCGACTGATTGCTGCGGAAATGTTTGATCTGGAGACGAATGATGATAATCACTGAGAGGGGAAAAGGACAAAAACCCATGCTCTAAGAGAAACTTAGAGTGAATGGACAGTTGGCTTTAATAAGTTGTCAGCAGGAAACTCACTTACCTTGGTCAACATTCGATCGGACGTGCAGTAAACCTAACATAATTTCAACTATGGAGGGAAGGTCCGAAGGGAAGAAAGGGTCGGCGTCAAAAACAGTGGTATGACAACATCAGAGTATGGGCAGCGTTGAGCCTGTAGGAAGCGAAACGTTTAGCTCAGAGAAAGAGCGCTTGTAAGAGATAGACCAGACACTGCGTTCAAGTGGCAGCATAATATCGTACTAACCGCGGCCGGAAGAAGAACTCAAGACCTAACAACGAACATGAACCAGTCTATTCGTCACATATAGCACGTTGTTGTATCAGTGAATCAAGCGAGACATTGACTGTGAGAATATACCACCCTTGGAATATCCTCTAACCAGATTAGATGATTTTCATTCCAATTCGATGAATCATGAGATTCTTACGTGAGGCTTCGTTGTTCGAGAAATATCACTGAAAACGTCAAGAACATTATGGAACACTCAACCGAGGCAACTTTTGGTGTTCGATTCCGATTACTCATATAGTGACTGATTGTTTGAAATCTATCAAATACCACATCTCAGTAAACCACTAAAACGCCATATCTGCCATGTCACTTCACCAAACTAACTATCATTTTCCCCGAAGTTTTGCGAAAGCTTCGCTGAAAAGAACACGCCGAACGCAGTGGGAACAACTGGCGTATGATAGAAGTTATGTAAGGGCCCAACCAATTGTTGTCCGGGAGAGTCTCCTATTCGGGGAATAAAATTGTCTCCGGTTCAGGAGAATTTGAATTTAATCATGAGACATTGCAACGTTCATTCATTGTAAATATGAAAATATATAATTTATTTCACCCCCTTGGAAATTGGTCCAGCGAGTCTTCAATTTTTATCGCATATTCAGGACCCCTGCTGTCCCAACTCGAAAAACCTCTTTTGATTGGTAGTTGTCAGTGTAGATTTCAAAATATTGAATAAGGATAGACTACTTCCGGAGGTTACTACCTTAATTTGCAGTCAATTCAGGTAACGCATCTATGGAAACACCATTGTAATCATCACCTATGTTAAGTTACTCGAACAACGAGATTAAACAATCGGTCTAGAGGTGAACAATTGCTGTTAATCTTTGGAGAGAGAACGAGGGCAGTTCCGAATCCCCAGCACCTACCTTTGGTGAACAGAATCTCAAATTTTAAAACACTGACTACCAAATTCAAATTTCTTTCAGCATGAGGTCCCGAAGCTATACATTTGAGGGTAATTCTGTTCCAAGATATCTCGGAGTTGACCTCGTATCGGAGAGAGGATGATATCGTTTTTATCGCCGTATTCTATTATCCTAGTCTCTTGGTTTGTGAAAGTGATCGCCTCCGCCTGATTCTCATCGAATACCGCCCACTGGATTTCGACCGCTGGGCGAATCCCTTTGATTGTACAGGTGAGTTTCCCGTTTCCCGCTTGGCACACCTCTAACGTGCAGTATTGGTCAGGGTTGTTACACCAGCACGCGGGTGGGAGGGTGGATCAACGGAAGCAAGAAAAACAATGCCTAGGGTTATTTGAGGGCGGGAATGGGGTGGTGCCATCATAATTCACGGCTGTCTGCCGCGTCTGACGACTTCCGTGGACGGTTCGTTGTGGAAAATAGAGCAGTTCGAGATGGCGCTGCGCGGTCGTGTGGTCCAGTCGTTCGTACCCCGAGCTATAATATTAACTAGAGAGGCGATGGCAGACAATTGCCGTACTATTCAAGAGAAAAAGTCCACGTGCGAGTAACACCGAAACGACAGGCGATCGCATTTGTACGTTTAACATCGCTCCATGCAGCAACCTACGCAGACATAGCGAACTAAGTGCGAAAAACATGACTCAATATTCATCTCCAGCAATCTACATACCACCGTCAATCCAGTATTTCGTTGCATAGCTGGGCTAATATCTTAATAATATACTGTTCTTATGAAGCGCTTTATTACAGTAATACGGTCTTAAAGCGCTGAAGGCCATTACCCTCCGGTCAATGGGACTCGTTCGGCCCGCACCATAGTGCACATCTCGAGCTATACACTCCTTGCAACCGCCGGTGGTTTCCCCTCCACACATGTCCCCCGGGAACTATTTTCATCACATGGCTATCGTTAATAGCGCACTTGTGATTACGAGTAACCTCTCAGAGGTTCCCAATAACGCCTGGTAGGACGTGGCAAGCGGTATGACAGCGCCTTGCCAACTCCCACCTTTCGATCACATCCCTAAGCTCTACTCACTGAGCTAATCCGGCTAGGTACGTATGGTCCGGAGGGGAAGACAGTTAATGTTCCGTATGGTTACCCATAACTAATACAGACTTTACCTCCTGTGAACAAATCGACGGACCGATACTGGCCATTTGGTGGTTTTGTTTTTCATATCGGGAATAAATGCACAGATACTAGGGCCTTTGTTGCAGAATTGAAACCGGGATGCCGTCATAATAGGAGGCAAAGCCCAAGGCGCAGCCGAGGGTTTTCGACTATTATGACGTCAAACGGTTTCAATTCTAACAAAGGCCCGAGTATCTGTTCATTATTCCCATTCATAAAATACCCCATCCCTTTTCATATTGCTGCTCATACAAAAAGTGTGATAATAGTCCCTAAAATTGGCAGCAAAACTTTTCAGGAGTGTTTGCGATAAACCGTGCAAGCTACACTCGCGCTTGCAACTTGTACATCGCGTAATCGTGTTTTGCGACAGCTAAACCGCGTGCAAATTTCTGCGCGCGTTCGACTTTTTGTTTGCGCGTAATCTGAACGCAGGCATTGCGTGTTGCGCGCTCTTCCTTAATTATTTGGTCAGCCGGTGTTTAGTCTCAGAATTATAACCGGTTATAATTCACTTTTAACACACTAATTCTACATACAATAGGTCGACGTGGTATTTAGGATCGACATGTGAATGCTACTCTTTCAGTCAATTAGGGGGGAAAACTGAATATTAAATATACTACCTCACGACTGTAGGATGAGGACGTTATGGAGAACCTAATAAATTGTAGGGTATGCAAGCAGCTTGCCTGCTTCCGTCAATATCTTATCACCGGTGCCAAAAAAAGTGAGGCGAGTTATAGCCAGTATCCACAACTCAAATAGGGAATAACTGGAAACATTAGAATCGTGTACCATTAGTTAGCTTAATCATTGAGACGTCTCGGAATGCTCTACGTTAGCGAAATTCTTTCGAGCCCCCCCCCCGACCCGCCCCCCACTCCAAGAGAGAATTGGGAGATTGGGAACAGGTTGGGCAATAAATTCCTGACACAACAAACACCAAATTTTTGTTGTAGTTTGCCTTTGGGTTTTATCAGTTTTGTTTTGAGTGACTGTCATATCGATAACGATTAACATGGACGATAATCGAGCTCCCTCTAGCGATATGGAACCTGAGAAAATGTAAAGTTTTCCAAATGGGATAAGGACCTTCAACCCATTAGCGGGTGCTACGCTATGATACTAAAGTGCTAACACATCATGAGCCTCTAATAGAAAAATCATGTGAAGTTCTATACGATATCGTTGTAATGTTACCGGGCCTAAATTCATCCTTCAGTTGCTAGCACGATGTTCACCTGATATATTGGGGTCATGAGTGGGCCTATCTCACTAGTAAACTCTCAAATCGACGAGGGTGGTATCCTCTAGATTTCCCCTCGCTGTAGATACAACCGTAGACACCTTCCCCCCGTGCGACCTCCACGAGTCAATGACCAGGGCACCGTCGCGGTTCGCAAGGTTACTACTCCTGAGTGCGTCCCACAAGAACTCCTTCGAAATTATAGTCCCTGAAAACCGCTGTAGGCCAGGGGTCCTGAGTGACCAGTGGAGTTCTGTTTCTTCCACACGAGCAACTGTTTATCACCTCTGAACAAAGCCACTTCACTGGAGCAGATTTTGAGATCCTCTTACACTATCTTCCGTTAGTAGTCAGGAGGTCATCTCGGCGTTTTTGAATAGGGATGGAAGATTTCCGTTCTTCTGATAAGCCCAAGGTGTCATCCGCCCTGCAGCTGAGTAACTTCAGAGTCAAACCATCGGCAAGGCCATCCGCTAAATAGCGATGAGAATAGAACCCTGTTCTGTTCGTGACAGAATAATCATAAGACACGTTGTGGTTGCCTCTGGAGACTGCCGCTCCCAGGCTAGTGTTATGACTGGTCTAGTGTCTCTAATGACGCACGTGAGGTTGTCGGTCGCGGAAGTTCCTGGAATTGAATGTAGCCATCTCCACTGGGTCCCTTGATGACAGGCGCTTCGATTGTTGGTCTCTCTCTGCGAGGAAGAAAAGGGTAGTTGTGATAGTTATAATATTATCATATATCTGGATAAGGAGTGGAAGGTGTTCCAGGCTCTTCGAATATAATATTCTGGCTTGACTGGATCACTGAGTGGGTTCCCTATTCCGTGGTCAGTTTCCATTGTCCCCGGTATGACTGTATGAACAGACCTGGAATCGTGCTTACACTTCAAAAACAATGGTTGGGAATTGAACACCATTTTGCCATCACTTTAGGAATACGTTAAAATCCTAAATTATTGTGCCTAATTTCTAAGCGCACGGGGTTTACCAAGAGTCATGGACACTGTTTTAGACGATAGGTCTCCTGTTGGCGAGTCGGACCAAGCAGTTACCACACAGTCAGACAACACAACGTGTTACGAGTTTTTCACAAGGTTTTCACAGAGATAATAGCTGAGTCGTAAAATACTTGTCCTCTTAGTCTAATGCATATTATCTTGGCTTACCATGTCTGTATAGCATGGAAGCTTCGCCCATCCGAACAACTGTCGTGTTGACCAGGGTACTAACACTGAATCCATGGCAATAGACACATGACCATGGACTAATGGTGTAATACTCATTGTAATGGGCGGCATAGCATTTTTTGCTCCTGTCTTATCGGAATACGAATTTCTCACACAGCCTCTCTCTCGTCAAGCTAGAAGTTTCTTCCAATGGTAAGTCTTGATATGCAGAGTGGTTGCGACTACTTTGACCACGTGTTTCTTGGAGAGGCTGCAATGAATTCCTATCAATCACAACTACCACGTAATGGTGCACATAACACTACCAGTGAATTCATGTCGTATGCGTGCAACAATGGTGCAGAACAGAATACTTCTGTCATCTTATACACAGAATAGGTAATGTGTACCTGGATAGAAATTGATCATGAGTCATTAACACGCTTCGACAATATGCCAACTACTTCACTTTCAGCCTCTCGTGTTGAACGGTAACTGTAATGTAACAATAAATTCAGTGGCATTCCACAGTGTTAGTGTATAAAGCATGGTTCATAGAAGATTTGCTCTTCATCGCGCTTTACACAGTTGAGTACAATAATGACGAATAATACTCACGAATGACGATTATATCGGTGTTAATGCTTATGGCTCCGATGAATCCGTCAGAAACATGACTACGTTGAAGGTAATTTCGTGATCTAGGGTAACATCCCTGATGATTAGCGAGCGCACCAGTTTGGACGTCATACTCCCCAGCTTCGAACCCGCCCCCCAAAAA
Organism: Sclerodactyla briareus; assembly: GCA_026419785.1. NCBI lineage: Eukaryota > Metazoa > Echinodermata > Holothuroidea > Dendrochirotida > Sclerodactylidae > Sclerodactyla > Sclerodactyla briareus. Next base: position 6,375 of record JAODTK010003976.1, on the reverse strand, counting down.
GAAAACAAAATCCCCCAAAAAGAGGCCACCCCCCCCCCCCCCTCCCAAGAAAAAAAACAAACCCCCCACCCGCCCCCAAAACACCCCCCTCCCACTAGGCTGCATATCCTTGTACAAGAGAATGGGCCCAGATGTGTCCGACTTGTTGTACCAAGCCACGCTGTAGAAGTCTGTCGGAAAGACACATTGTATAGTACCTTCGCTCCCAAACTCCATACTGCGGGACTGACAGTCATTTGCCCTGGCAGTCGTATCGGAAAACAAGAACAGTAGTCAATTAATTCCTGTGACAGGGACCTGAAGAACGATGGTGTTCGGCCTGTACCCTCTTCGGTACTGGGCCACAATTATATCAAGTATCTTACCGACTGATCCCTATGCTATACGTGTCAGTCAGTTCGCCAAGTGACATCGTCACTTTTATATCATTAATTTGATCATTATTATTATTATTATTATTATTATTATTATTATTATTATTATTATTATTATTATTATATTATTATTATTATTATTGGAAAAATTATGAAGCGCAGAAGTATAAAAAACTCAATTGCGCTGAACAAACACCTACAGATATACACTGAAAGCCAGGTTGAAATAAACACTGGATTTAATTCTGGAGAGGTCCTCAAATCCGCGAGTTTCTAGCGGAGGAGAATTCCAAACGTAGGGCCCACAGTATTTCGTACACCGCCTTTTGCCCATCTCCGTCTACACCTAGTACCTAGAGAGTCGGAGCAAATTTGCAGAAGTTGACCTTAGTGTTCGCGTGGGGCAGGGAAATCTTTTTCCTCAGGTAGGATGGAGCGTTTCCTGGTGAACCTTTGTGTACAAGGACAGATATTTTAAACACGGTTCTGTACCTACAGGTAACCAGTAAGTACAGTATTATTATTATTATATTATTATTATTAATTATTATTATTATTATTATTATTATTATTATTATTATTATTATTATTATTATTCTTATTATTATTATTAATATTCTGTCAACAGAAATTCAATATGCGTCGTGAAAACAAGCTAACACACGACCACAGCCCACTTGCCAGGGTGACCTAAAACTGTACTCTCGACCCAGGGGTTTTATTTCAGGTAAGCCTAATAGAGACTGGAACCTTTTACCATTGCAGTATGTGTTCCGCATAGGCGATGAGGAATGGTAACTCTCTTCTCACTTGATAGAGTGGGGTTGGGGAGAAATATAATAATAAAAATAAAGAATTATCATGACAGTGATAAAAAAGGTTTGTAAACATCTTCAATTATGATTCTTAAAGTGGCATTCCATTAGTAACTGGCGAGAATGCGAAGTTCGCATTACTTCACGACTAAACACCGCCTCAATGGTTACTACGATAAGTCAATACCAGGATCTTTTTTGTAATACCATGGGGGGGGCGGTTTTCCCATTGTGACGTCCTACAAACGATATTGTCCACTCCAGCCGGGTGTTCGGTACGATAATCGCCTCTTTAACGCTACCCAACTGAAGTGATCCATGTCAGCGGCACGAAGAACAAAACCCCCTTCACCAAAGAGGACGGATTGCTACATACAGTTACTCCAAGAGGCACGCTTCTAAGATGGTCACGTCATGATTCTGGAATGAAAATACAATATTGTTTCAATATCAATACTTCATGAAATGATGACACAACTAGGAAAAATCACTCCTTGTTGACATTTCGAATCAATGTGTGTCTCCGTGAGGAATTCAACTTGGGTCACTACGCGGAGAGTCATGTTATTGATATAATACAACGCCCCAGACGAACTTCATTTGTCAGCAGGTTTGAATTGTTACAAATGTGCATAGACCGGATAGAGGTATGGTAGGTAGCAAATTGAACGACACTCCAACAGATCTGGGATTTATAATCTAATCAAGTCATCATCATCATTATGCCCAAACAGGGGATTTTCCTTTTCCTTTTCTTTCTGCTTGACTGCACCTATTGTATTGAAATAACAATTCATTATGTACTACCTAGGGATTAGAAAATAAATTGGGAATTAGGGTTAGCGTAATCCAATTTTTCTGTTCAGTGGAACGCTCGACCACATTTCCACACACAAGAAAAATCGCAAAATAGATTGCCGATTTTCATTCTATTCCTACGGTTCAGGAAGCCAACAATATTACTAGGAACCCTGTCCATTGATCGTGGATGAGCACCGGCGATACTCGCCTTCTCTTCTCGACTAGGGCTCAGGTTGATAACGAGGCAGGGGTGTAAACCAATCCCAACCTGCTCCCGGGACCGCCGCCCTGTTACGTCCCCTCACTTCATGCTCTATGACCTACACTTTCTGGACTATGAGGAGCGGAATGTTTCGAGTCGACTGCTCACAAACGGAACAAACATCACGTAACAAACTCCACTAACCCCAGAAAAGCCACTGCATCACAGCGGAATCATGAAATGAAGACCAAGACCATCCAACCTAGGGAAAACCGTCCGGTAACTGCTGGAATTCGACCCGGAATATCTTGGTTGTAAAGTGACACTGATACCACTCTACCATTTGCCACTGACACCAAAACCGAAACAAGCACTATGGCAATGACACTTTATTCGACTATAGATAGCAGCCTCGCGCCATTGTTTCGCGCTATAAATCGGGATCGAAAGTTCAGAAACTACGGAATTGTTTTTACTTTCCATTTCAATATCAAATATTGCGAAAATATACCGCAGAGTCACAGAAGCCATATGATAAGAAGGTACCTAATACCAGTGCCCCCGTAGATAAGTACACATTTGCTTACCACTGCTACTTTTCATTACAAATGACAGTGTTTAACATTGCATTGTTCAAACCATTCAAACGAATAGCATGCATGTTGTTGGCATTGCATGTATTATTATAGTAATGCATAGCTGGAAAGAGAAATTCATTCGAGTGACTTTTACACACGACATTTGGTGCATTTGAAGTGTGAACGAGTACACTCTTGGCTAGTTAGTTATGATTTAGGCATACGTTAGTAATGAACGGAACATATCAACCACGTAGGCAAGATTAAACGTGGTGCATTATTTTCTTCTGACTCCTTCCACTGCGCTGTGAATATTCTACCAGTTCCAGTACTAAAAACTTCGTTTGGTCGAGCCAATACGAAATTATCTGGCGTTCGGGAATGATTAGCTTGGGTAGCTGGCGACTGAGTTCAGGATTTATGGATTCACAAATTCATCCCCACATTATTAGCATCCTTAGTCCCACACTAATCAAATTATTTAATTCGCAAGTATGGCTACCTCTAGTGGAATAATGCTACGCCTCTTCTTAACAGACACAGACGGGTGCATTACGTGATAACATCATTGGGAGGGCTCAACAAGGGCTACCGTATATTGTCCGCGATTGTTGAGGTCGTTTGATGTTCGTCAGGGGTTGTCAGTGAAATTCTGCCTGGCTGTAATCGAGAGTATTTTAACTGTTTCTCTCCCAGTCTGGTAGAGTATGCAACCGAGAGATACAATCCAGAACGCCACCGGTTTGTTACACAGCCACCGAACTGCCGTATTTCCTCCCTTCTCTCAGATTCCTGTCTCAACACGGTGGTAAGAAAAGCTAGCGCATAGGTCCATGACCCTGGCCCGCCACCCGGGAAAACCCGGAAATTGTTGGAACGTCTGCTCTCTGGAAAACTGGGCGCACTTTCATCATTTCATTCAACTGCAGTGCGTACACTTAGGTACTTGTTAAAATTAAGTTCAAATACTGAAGTTTTCGTTGTCGTTTCATTGTTTTCCTGATTTGTCTGTATGACAATCACACAAAATTTCATCGCATTGTATTTTCATTAGTTCTCCCATTTTGATCACGTTTGTCGTTGTTTCGCAGTACATACGCGTTTATTGGGTAATACTGAGACATTGGCAAGGGCGCAGAAAAAAATGCCTCCAAGTAATTGTAAAGTGTCTGTTCAAACTTGATTCTGTGGCTTCCACGATTTTCAAAGCCGTATTGTCAGGCCTATTCCGCCAATTTTCATCATCTCTAATATAATGAACCCTGAACGTGATAAAAAAAAAAGTATGAATGCAAAAGAACCCGGGCTTATAATAATAGGAACCCGTTACAACGCTACCACTCTCCAGCAGGCACTGATACTGTGAATAAGAGATTGGCTGGTTATAGGTGAATAGTTTGGTTTGGGGGGGGGTAATTTTTTTTGTTTTCATTGCAATTACTAATTTAGCGGCAGTAATTGGTAATTAATTTATGCTACTTCCTGCAGTAGATCAATTCTCATTATGGACGCGTGAACATGATTTGTTCCGATTTTTCAGATGGGTTAGAGTTAGACCGTTATGACATTGGGACCAGTTTCGCGAAAGTTGATCTGACAATGACTGCACAGTCCCTGAATGAGAATTTTACTCAATACACTTATTACAGTATCTGGGAGGCTTTATTGGCTACTTTGTCATGAAGTAGTGATGTTTTTGTCAATCAATAGAGTATTTTAACGAATTTAACAGCGTTTCAGGCCTACGGCAGTTCTAGGCATAACTCCATAGTGCATTGTTTTCTCAGGGGGTATTTGCTAGCTGTTGGTATTGAATAATGACCACCTTAATTTTGCAGAATGCAGTTTCCATGTCCCATAAAGCTCAAAAGATTTGAACTGTTCTGTATCTGTGAAAATGGTCCACAATAAGAATCCTGGCCTAGACCTCTGAATTCTCATTCGTGCATTTGTTTTATCACAGTTCGACAAGAACTTCACCTTGACATACAGTGAGGCCTGACTTCTACAGTACATGATATGAGATTGGTCATCCAATCATAGGACGAAAGCTGATGGTAATGGCTTCAAAGTGTCAAGTTATTGGAATGATTTTGGAATCTGGGGATGGTGCCATGATGGAAGCACAATAGTGCTCCCACCTGGCCGGATAAGGGGAGCGGATGTCCTGGGTGGTGGTGGGGGTTTCGACCTAAGAAGCTAATTGAAATACCGATAAGAGATGATCAATGATTTCCTGGTGTTAGGAAGCCGTAGTATTCTGAATGCTTGGATGAAGGATGCAGGGAAAGAACGCTCCCAGGCCAAGTCGCAGTGACAATTGTTACTGTGTATCAATTCGGAGTGATGGGGGGGGGGGGTGCATGCTCACATGGCGCCACCTCTGATTTATGTTCAGTGGTTCGACCTATTCCTTGTCGATTGTGGAGAATGATCGGGAAAAAAAAGTGTTGACTAGTTTTGCAGATCGCAGAAAAAACAAATGTATCACTGAGCATAGGTCTATCATGTCAATAATACTGCATGTGGGGGTAAATCGGCCTACAATACAGTTCGGACTTTTGAATGTTGCCCTATACCCCCCTCATACAGAAGTGTCGCTAATTCTGAACAACTATAAAAAAAATTCCCCAAGGGATGCGCGTATGTAACATATTGAACAAGACTCGAGAAGGCTATACAGCCTAAAATCATAACATTCTCTCTACCAAATGACGATGTGTTTAGGACCGAAATTATTTAATTAATGGGGAAAAGTGGAAATCATTTTCCTGTCTCATTTTCATCCGGCTTAAGTGTTTTAGCTACCAGATTAGGTAGGTATCGAGAACCAGAAATTGCAGAAAACTAAAAAGCGCAGTGATTCCTCGAAGGTTGCTGAGCATATCTGACTTGCCGCGGTCGCCCGAGGTTCCATACTTTGACCTCAATTTCGGCTTGTGAACACGATAACCCACAATTGTTTTGGGTAAGATCAAAGATCATCTGACGTAACAGAGGTTAAAGTTCAGGATGTACTAGTCCTGAGCTGGAATTTTGATTATGAATAAACCGGATAACTCGACCCAACCTGATGATTCAAGCTCATACTTTGTACGTGAGCTTCTCAAATTTAGCACGTGATTCCTATTGTTTGGAGTTTAGGTCGAAGGTCAGAGTCCAGAATGCTATCTCGAAGGTCGAAGGTCGAAGGTCCACAGTGATAAAAAAAAACATGTAAACGCAACACTTTCGCAGAATGCCCAGATCAGTCTAATAATCACTAAGCATTTCTAGCCGATGGGGCGGTTGGGGGCTCACCATATTAGAAGATTTCGCGCAACATTTTGAACACTTGATTGTGATTTTTGCTCAAACATCGAATCAGTTACATTTATCAGTCTTTGGACAAAACATCTTGGAATCACCTGCTACATTTAACTTCAATGCGGCAATGTTGGTTGCATTTCCTCCCCCTGCCGCCACCCACCGGCCGAGATGTTGATCTATCCCTACCCCCCTAACAGAATTGCAGTATGGGAAGATGTATATACGAGTGCTGTGGCAATATGGAGCGTGAATATATCTTGATGCCGGACTAGTATCTCAATGATGTGTTCCAACAA